>OZ010608.1:60016599-60056599 GCA_963932145.1 Acanthosepion lycidas
GGCATTTATAAAAGAGCCGCTGTGCAATCAAGAAAATTTGACAAAGGTAATATCACCTACATATAAGGATATTTATTTACATTTTAGTTTCGATGTTGAAATACATTATGTTTGATATTCATTCAAACACCATATATCTGCTTATTCTCCTACTGACTTTCGATGACTATGATAAAAAGAAGTAAAAAATGATAATTTCTGATAAAAAGAAGTAAAAAATGATAATAATTTCTGATAAAAAGAAGTAAAGAAATCAATCTCAAATTCAATAAAAATTCATTGATCCAAAAGTTTTCAAGTACAATTTTTATTTTCTTCCTTAGAAAAGCGATAAATTGAAAAAGGATTCTAGCAATTCGTTACCGATTTCTATGAGGAGCTACTGGAAACTTCTCGGCCTGAATCACTTTTCAAAATCTGACAAAAAAACAAAAAAACAAAAAAATAAAAAATAAAAACAGCCCGAAAACTTTTATTTATTATTTTAATTTCAAGAAAGTATATTTCTCTCTAATCTGAAAATAAATTCATAAATAATTTCTATTCCTTTTACTAGTTTTTTTTTTTCTTCTTTCTTCCCTTTCTTTTAAATATCGGCTGTTAAACAGTCGTTGTTTTGCTTGTATCAATGGTCAACATCATTTTCAGAATTCCAAATCTTCAGTGAATCTTTGGATAAATTTTTATTTAGCCTAAAAATTTCTTTTCCGTTTTACAATTCGCATTTTCTTTATGTTCATACTGTTTATAGTTATCTTTTCCATAACTAAATGTAATCGATATTAATTAATTTTCAAATATCAAGGATTGATTGTTTTCTTTTTTCAAGCACTCTATGTTACCTTGTACGAGAGTCGGACAATAAATATATTTCTTATTTTTCTTATTGGTTTGGTTTTTCTGTTTACTTTTTCTTGTTCTTGTTCTCCACCACCACCCTACTACCGCCACCACTCATTGCGTACTTACAATAATAGAGACAATAGCCCAGCACTCTTCTTAAAGTTTTAGTAATGCTTTTGTCTGAATAGTCCCAAATATTTCCTTGATCCCTCGACGTTTCCAGCCTTTTTTTTAAAAGCATTTGTGTCCGTTCCCAATGCTTCAATAATGACTAACACAACTGTGAACTTCCCGTTCCATTTCTTCATCTCTCTGGCAAGAGAGAGATAGTTTATCGTTTCACTTTCTTTCACATTTACTCTGCTGAAATATTGAAAGTCAATATCAGACACGTCTTCTTCTTTACAGTCTCTTGGATTAGATTTGCTATTATTATTATTATTATTATTATTATTATTATTTGCGCCCAAGTTTTCTCTTCCACCGATTTTTCTAATTCTTCTTTATGTCATTTTATTAGAATCTATTTTTTCTTCTCCGTGTTGTTATTGATTTGATTCATATCTAAATGAATTATACGTTTCAATTTAACTGGGAATATTTTTTCTTGATTCTTTCAACAACAATAATGACAAAAAACAAGCCAGCTTACCTTTCCCTCGTTAATTCCCCCTCCACTAGAATGTGTTGTTGATTTTACCTGAACCGAAAAAGCGGCAAAATCGAATGTCATAGAAATGAGAACTGGGGCGTGATTGGGAGAGAGATGGAAGCGATGGAGAAATTGATGAGAATTGCTTTCATTTCCGAGAAAGGTCGGACTGAGGGCAATCACTTCGGTGACGCATGCCGAGCAGAACGGAGCAGCCAAGCGATAAAACAGGACACAAGAAAGCATTGGAAATTTCTCGAGGAATATCAATTCAAATCAATCTTTGGAATTGTTTTCTACACATAAACGACCGAAAAGAACAGTTATGTAGACAATCTGAATTTAAATCGTATCACGAATTCATTTTATGAACCAAGCCATTTATGCCATAAAAGTTCATTATTTTGACAGATACAATTTTTTATATTGTCAGGTAGAAAATTCGGTAAGGCCAGTTACATTATTCATTACTAAAGAATAATTTTCAGGAGGAAAGACAGATTATTTATGAGACCCGAAAAATGCAGTGACGATCTCATATATTATCCAAGGTTTCTGGTGACTAACAATTTTGGCTTCGTCTTTTCTTCTTTATTGTTTTAAAATTAAAATCAATGACTGGAAACAGGATTAAAGAATTAATTTCTGACAAGATTTGAACTTGCATATTCTTGAAATTATTCTTTTATGGACCGCGCCTTAAACAGCTGGGTCATAAAAACAAATTTACAGCCACGTTGATATCTCTGCAAACCGAATATTTTAGCCATATTGTTTGTTTTTATTACCTAATAATAGTCTCTAGTTATTGAATTCTAGGATTAAGTATTTTTGTTATGAATCTTTTTGCTGTTGTCTTTTTTAAAATTTGATTTTTATGACACTTTTACATTTTTGTCATATTATCCTGAAGAGTGAATAGTTGTAGCAGTTATAAGCTCCTAAGTGAGAATCTTCTTTATCTTCTTTTGTGTGCATTGTCCCCCCAGGACCTGCGCGATTACAGCTCTTCTTAACTTCCTGTTCTTTGTAGCTCTTAGTAAAGTTTCTCTTTTTGCAATCTATCCTATGCATTATTGCTGAAAGTGTTTTTTTTTAATCTAAAGCTTTAGATAAGAATGGTGAAGCTCGAGCTTTTGTTTTAGATATCTCGAAGACATTTGACAGGGTTTGGCATAACAGGTCTTCTTCACAAGTTGAAAGGTTATAATATTTCTGGAGGAATTTTTGAAGAGATTCAATTTTTAAAATCTTGAAATGAAAGTTGCCCTGAACTGTTAACTGGCGGGTAATGACTTTTGTTAATTTTAACCCCCCTCCAAAACTGGATTCATATTATCAACTGAGAGATTTCTTTCTGCTTATCTATCAGCCAGGGTGATACTAACTTCCAAGAGAGTTACTCATTGAGCCTTCTTTGGATAACGTTCTCTGCTGACATGAAGTGGAAAGATTATATTGAATCAGATGCTAGGTCCACTGCTAGGTAAGTTTGTTCACTGTATCGTGAATGAGAATTTTTTCTCTCCAGAATCTATCATACATATTTATAAGTCAACCATTCATTCATGCATGGAATGTTGCTGTCACATATGGTCTGGTGTTCCTGTTATATATTTAGAGATTCTTGATAAAATCTAAAGAAGAATCTGCGATGTTATTATCCTGATCTGGTATCTCGACTTATAACTTCCATGTGCATTTTCTATTAATATTTTCATGATAAAATTTGCTCTATGGGAATGCGCTTAAATTCATGAATTTTATAGCACAGTATTAGATTGGCAACAACGTCTCATCATTTTATAGTTGAATTGGCTGCTAGTTGTAACTAAGTTCCATGCATTTTCTTTTCTCGCACTTCTTGCCCATGGAAACTTCATCTGGCTTCTTTTTTTCTAGCCAAATTTCATTTTCAAAAATCTGTAGAATCACAGTGATGAGATTGTCTAGCATTCACTGCTATATAGGAGGATTGATATTAAATCACAATTTCGCACTCTTTTCTTTGTTTCTAACGAAATTTTCCTTTTTCTTAATACTTTTAGCTTTTGGAAAGCATGAGTCAGTGAACTGAATTCTTTTTTGAAGTTGCTCGAGTTTATATCACTTTCCCAATTATGCCTTTGGGAGAATGTTAAATCAATTCTTGTTATTTGATTGAAGCATGAATGAGTGAGTCGCTACATGGCCAGTTTAATATTACATAATTACTGCCCAAATAAAAACAATAAAATTGTTATCTATATTCCCGGATGGAAACACTTGATGTTTCTTCTAGTTTCTTTAACCAATCACGACTATGACAATGTCTAATATGATACAAGTCTATATAACAGCACCTACAGGAAAAATATCGGTTTTTAATCTACTAGGAGAACCTTGGGAAAGCAGTTAATTTTTATTGCTTAAACTTTATATATAATTATATTTCTTTAAACGTAATTGCTAAGTAAGAGAATCAATATAAAATCTTGAAGCTAGTTGAATTTCCCGGGTCATCAAAACTCTTTGCACAACTATTGGAGAATAAATAGCTTCTGATATTTATGATTGGAAAAACTTGTTTAAAGCAAGTTCACCTCTATATTTACAATATGGTATTGTTAAGCCTACTTCGATTATTCTTAACTAATCAAAATGGCCGCTGAACTTTTTATCTGTTCCGATTTTATTTATTCAATTATCTCATTTTATTTGATTGACTTGTTTTTGAAAAAAAATACATCGACACGTAGAGAAAATTGTTTATAACATTGTCTATTTTGAAAATGTAAGAAAAACAATTTATAGGCAAAGAACACCTGCCAACTTCTAATAAAACACAGAGCCAATAAAAATAGTAAAGGAATTGAGTACAGATCATTAATAAAAACATGTGGAAAACTTGATAGATAGAAAAAGAAATGAAAAACACTGACCGTCATTAACAAACGAACATTGTTGCTTATAAGAAGAACAGAAAAAAATAATGCAACTTCTACTCCTGATGATAATGATGGCGACAGAAAGATTTCAAACGAATTTTTAGCCTGAAAGGAACTCAAACATCATTTGATCTCTAAATTATTTTCTTAAAAATGGTTAAGAAAATTTTCTATGGCGAGTGACCGTGCAGACAATTTAGCTTCAAGTAAATAAATAAATAATTGGTGCACACTAGAAACTGTCGTCGAAGGTAAAAGAATAAAAGATATTCTGAAACTTTGACCTCCAAACCACCTACTGCATTGTGGTGAGATGAACTGATCTGATAATCATGGATAGAGGAATTGCCAGATCGCTAATGTGGCTCTCTTAACGAAACACTATAAAAAATAAAACAGGAACTGAGAAAATACGAAATAAAAGGTTAAGGTCATGCCCATAATACAAAATGGTAAATGTAGACGATGAGGAGATAGAAATGAAACTGCGAATCATGGGCAGAAAATTGGATCAGATGGAGAACAAATATAGAGATAAATTTGTGGCGAGGGGAATGATCCACTGGGAATCGGACAGAGGACAAGGATTTGATTATGGACAAATCAGAATCTGTCCCAGAGAATAAGCAAAATATGTGGTTTTCAATTTCAAATAGATCCTATAATTCAGGCCAAAACCAACTCTTCATTGTCCAAAAGATATCAGAAAGTTGGTCAACTGAATGTATTAGAGAAACATACTCGAAGCCCATTGCAAAGTGTGATTAAACAATTGAAAATCCGATGAAGAATGGGGAACATCAAGACAACAACTTTAATAAAATTTAGTTCGAACATCAATGAAAATACAGAAGTATTGAAGATACTTAGTGTCATTTGATCTCCATGTATGCGCCTGTTGTACTATTATCAGACATGTGGTCATGATAGCATATATAGGGATTCTTTTATTTGTAGCACACTGTCACTTTGTCACAGCTCTCTCACTCGATAATAATAATAATAATAATAATAATAATAATAATAAAGACGACGACGACGATGATGATGATGAAGTGAAAAATTAACGGTATTAACAATGGGCAACATAAAATGTAGTAAACATTTTAAATACAAATAACAAATAAAACAAAAGTCTAAAAATTATCATGAAAGTAAATGAAAAATAACGAAATTACAAAAAATTGATAGCATTATGAAATCTATATGAACACAGTACCAACAGTAGCAATAATAATAATAATCACGGCGATAAAAACAATGTATTTATATGATAAATATATTATGTGAATTTCAGTTTATAATAATAGCTGTTATTGTTGTAAATATATCGAATAACGTCAGCTATATAATAGCTGTCATTAGTCGGTATATTTACAATAACTATTCTAATGGCTGAAGATTTTATTATTATATAATAATATTAATATTTATATTTTTTTTAATTTCACATATAGAAATATTGCCATGGGTTATATGAAAAAGAATCTAAATATTGTGAAGTTATTGAATTTAAGGAAAGAGGAATGTTGGAAATTCTGAAGAAGTTGAACAGAAATCAAAGAGCAGTAAAAATCGAAATTAAAAATATTGACAAGATAAGAACTCTAAGAATGTCATAAGAAGAATAAAAGGAAGAAAAGTGAATTGAGCAAGTCAGAAAATATTTGGAGAAATTAATGTTATGTGTGTAAACATAGAAACAAGACGCAGAATATTATGAACAGTGTCTACAAAAAGTAACCAAACTGACATAAAAACAAGAAATGTATAAGTAGAGTAAATGAATAGATGAAAACTCATTTCTTAGCAATAATTTTTAGTGATGAACGTAAAGCTAAATTGAGTAAACCTGGTGGCTTTAGAAATTGATGACGTTGGGCTAAAAACTAGGTCCTTCATGGAAATAGTTACCCAGTGAGACGTGATTGCGGTGATGTTTTGTTTTGGGTTCATATTCTAGGCAGTAAAATTATAGTTTCCTCTCAGTGTTGCTGATGGTGACAAGATAAATGCAGAGAATTATAAGTTCTTGGAAAAGACGATTTTTTTTTAAAACCGGAAGGCTTTAATTTAAAGAATATATTTATGAAAAACTGCTCCTTTACATTATACAGCCTCCCACCGGATGTTTCAAAGAAACTAAATTAAATTGCCTCCAACTTCTCCACATATTAATTCAGCAGAAACATTATGATCCATTATTAAAAACAAGATGTATACATGAATGATAAACAATATTCAAGGTAAGATATACGAGAAACAATAAAACTGCTACAAGTCAATACAGTAGAAAAGTTAACAAAATCAATGGTTGAAAGACTGATGGAGATTAAACAATGTTAATGCATCTAGATTAATATGAAAATATATAATAAAATAATTTATTCAAGTATGCAGGATATTGTGTTAATATATGACTCTATGTTCTCTATCTATTCTGTGCTGTACAGGGTTTGTCAGCATAACAAAATCTGACATCCCCAAAACGAGTTATAATCAGTATTTTTAATAACGATATTTATTATAATTTAAACTTACTAAATGTTGTCTGAAGATCTTCCAACATAGATTAATTAATACAAATTTTGTCGTGAAAGTATTGACTTTTATAATAACGTCTGACATCAAAAATAATTTAAGTTTCATGTTTTTGGTTAAAGTTTACTTCTTTATGTAAAAGCTTTATATTCTATGCTGTTCATTGTTTTCTCTATTTTCATAATGTCCTTTTATCACAACACTGTCATGTAAACAGCGCAAAATCAGAAATGAGCAACTTCCATCCAGATATATTTCCATTGCATATAAGACAGAGAACAATAAATATTAGATTTATTATGTTAATAACAACAGACAATGAATATTTTTATTTATAAGATTTTTTAAAACTGTGGAACCTAAGGTTCTTTTCTGTTTCATTAGATATTATAGAGAGAAAGGCAGATAATGTATTGTGAAAATACGATATTATTTGCCTTTTTCCTTCATGTTTTTTTTTATAAGAGTGAAATCCAAATAATTTCTTTTAGACATTTAGGAACGACGGTACTATCAAATAAAGTTTCATAAAAGATTTCTAAATTATGGCGATATTTTTTTTCTTGAGTGAAAACAAAATGGTTATTTTTTTACGGTTGCTTATGACAGCTGTGGATTTTTTCCGTTTTTTGCGATTAAATTACATGGACCATGAAATCAATGTCAAAACGCTGACAACTACGGTGAAGAACGCGATCTACGAGGGTCATTCAATAAATAAGGTGAATTTTTCGGTATAAGGACTTCTAATACAGATAGAAGCTTACTTTCTTTAATTTATTTTGTTTTACTTCTTTTTCACATAGATTTAATTTATTTTGCAGATTAAAAAAAAACAAACTTTGAGAGTTTTGGTGATTAACAAAGATGGCCGACCAAGAAGCATGCTCCAGGATTGAATAGCGGTCAGTTATTAAGTTTTTGGTTACTGAAGGGTGCAAACCAGTTGAAATTCATAGGAGAATGTCAACTGTGTATGGTGTCACATGTTTCAACCAAAAAAAAAAAAAAAAAATGTCTAAAAGTGGGCTAAATTGTTTAAAGAAGGACGGAGTAGTGTTGAGGATGAAGACAGGCCTGGGAGGCCTACAGAAGTGAGGTTTCCTGAGGTGATCGAATCAGTCAATGACCTCATTCAGTCTGACAGAAGAACTACTGTGAACTGCTGAGGTAGGTCAAGAAAGACATAAAGAACAAACGCAGGGGTCATCAGTCAGAAGGAGTCATCTTGCATCATGACAACGCAAACGGTGCAGACCATCAACGAGCTGGGCTGGGAACTGCTCCCTCATCCCCCTTAAAGCCCAGACCTTGCCCCTCCAGACTTTCACTTGTTTGGTCCCTTGAAAGCGTTCACGAGAGGCACGAAGTTTAAAAGTGACGATGTAGTCAAAAGTGTTGTGAGCGACTGGCTGAGACATCAGTCCAAAGATTTTTACACTGAGGGAATACGGAAGCTTGTGCACAGATGGGAAAAGTTTGTGACAGTGCTAGGAGACTACGTTGAAAAAAAAAAGTAAGCTTCTATCTGTATTAGAAGTCCTTATACCGAAAAATTCACCTTATTTATTGAACGACCCTCGTATAAAGCAAACCTATTGTGTTTTCTTTTCATTTCACATTATCTTAAAGAATAGTGATGCACACAAGGGATGACATTCATTTCGAAATCATTTTTGTACGTAATCAACAAATAATTTACGAACAAGATTTTGTATTTGATTTTGCCGCTATTTCAAAGACTTTTTTCTGAAAATGATGGAAATAAACCTAGAAATATTAAGAAAATTGGTTGTATTTCATTATAATTACTGCGATAGCATTATTAAAAATATCTGCCATTTTCAGTCCACGAATAGAATGGAAATGAATCCTGATCGGTTGAAAATGGTTCTTCTCGACCTGTATTTGAACAAGGTTTGGCGATTTCAGTTTTTGCGCTACAATCAACCAAGCCTGTAAGTGCGTCTAAAATATGCACGTATAGGCGTCGCCAGCGTGTTGATTACGTCAACCATTGACAGCGAGTTCATTCCTTACAGTGTGTTCATTACTAAATCCTTGGGTCGGAGTTCATCAAGTCCAAATGCATACATCAATTCCATTTTCAGATTCAGTACTAAATGCTCCATTTCGCGCCGTCTGCTTTCATATAAAATAATCAGCAGGAGTGTTGAATCAACATGCCTTTATAAAAATATAAATAATGATACAGTTATCCTTATCTAGACACGCAGACACACAGACACAAAAGACTAAGCAAAAAAGAGAAAAAGGTAATGATAGAAATGCGAAAGAAATTCATTGAGGAATTTCTGTTAATTTATAAATAACAACAAAAGATACAAAGAAAGCAATTGAAATAAACAAACGTATTATCAAAAACAGAAACAAATGCATCTTTGTAATCAACATCCACGAAAAGCATTGAACAAAAAATCACATCAAAGACTCGTTTTATTTTATATTAAGATATGTCTAAAAATATTTCAGTAAGAAGAACTAGCCAGATATCTTCGAGAATTTCTGCGTTGTTTCATTTCGAATTTCTAATTCTTCTTTAACGGCATTGTGGTCGTCTGCCAAAATCGGCGAAGTCGAGTAAATTTAATATTTTAAAAATTTTTTCTCACTTACACTATCAAAATTCTTTATTACTAGTAAATCTCCCCAGTTCACTAACACATTTATTATTTACTTCGACTTTTGGGGGATTGTTCGGTTTTGTATAGTTTCAGTTAACTAAAATTTATATTTGATCAATAATTCTTTTTTAGAGTGTAATACTTAGAGATTTTCCAAAATTAATTTATTAAAATTCTTCACAATTCTTCCTCATTCCACAACTCTTTGATTCTAGTTTTTGGTAACTTTTCAGAATTCTCTTGCTTCTTTATTATAAATTAGATGTTTTTCCACTTCTCACCGATCCATTTAAATGCTCTTTTTATTTAATTTTTAAACGCAGCTTTATCATCATGCCATTCTTTTAAATATATCTTACCGATATCTAAATCTCTTTTATATATATTCCATCTTTTAGACATCACAATTCTGTTTCTAGCATTTTTCTTTTTTTTTTCCGACTGATTTTTTTCACCTTAAGAGCTTTATTGGCGAACTTATTAGGATGAAATAAACTTTCATTTTCGATGGCATTTGTAACTGAATAACAAATATGATGCTAAATAGACAGTGAAAGGAGTATGGCATTATTTATATACACTCTACCTACAAGTTCAAAATGTCGTACAATATCCTCGGATACAATACAGTTGTATTTCTGGGTGCTTACCGAAAACCAGGCTCACTTTGAGACGCTTAAATTGAACTCTCCTATGTTTTTTGTTGAACCCATTCTGTTTTCATTAAAAACTGGAATGAAATTCAAATTATTCTTCTGACTTTATAACTACTAGTATTCATTGAAGTTTACTAAATCCATTTTAATACTGGATATAGACAACAAAGTATATGTACGCCGAATGATTAGTAGTGTTCGATACATTTACAAGTGAAAACGGAAAATGCTCAATAACCTTAGCTACAAGGCGTTTTCTTTCTTTTTTTCTTGTACTCTACAGACATCGGCATGAAGTAATCGGTAAATATCAAAATCACACTAACTTGGTTGCAAGCCAAGTTCGCTTATCAATATGACATTCTTAGTTATGGAAGAATGGTTAGCGTGATCTATGTTAGACTCTGAGAACTTTAGCTGAAGACCAATGTTTTTAGAGAACTTAGCAAAGACCGTACTTTCTTTGCAACATTCTTATAATAACCTCTTTGTTATCGCTAAGCGCTTTCCACGTACAGTAAATTGTTGCAGCTTGGAATTTTAGTGTAGAGCATTTTAATAGTTATTTATGCTGAGTTAAACAGAATATTTTCAGTTGCTTCTTCTGGTAGATTTTCATTTCAGGAAAGTAGCCACGTGTTTATGTCATTAAACATTGGAGTTTCTTTTTCTTAGGATGGAAGCAGAATAATTAAAATCGTTAGCGCAGCTGTGAAGTTGAAATAACTTAAGAAGATAAATACAGCTGATAGGGGAGAGAAAAATAATGAAAGAAAAATAATGAAAGAAAAAAAGATGTGGAGATGAGTAACGATGAACGAAAATTCAAAGGATCTTACGGAATGGTAACAAAAGTGAAAGCATTTTAAAATTATATTAAAGATCATTTCCCCCCAAGCAAGGCAAATAAAGCCACTAAAACACAAGAGGTTAGCGACTCTGAGGGAAACTACTATTAAAGCGAGGGAACAATAAAAGAGTAAAAAGTAATAAAACAGAAGATAACGATTGACATTGCGTTTAAACATTTGAAGATGAAAGCTGACAGGGAAGCAAGAAGCAGAAAGAAAATGTAAAATGATGAGACCTTGCTGCCAATCTAGTACTGCGCTTAAATTTATAAAGTCTCGGTACCATAGAGGAAAGTTCATTAGAAAAACTACTATGGAAATATTTATAGAAAAGACACAGGGAAGCTATGTTACAGCTTATGCAGTTTGCTGAGTAACAAGATAAACCATAAATACAGTACGTGTTCGATTAACATCCATGATTATCATTACCCTTGGCTAAGTGATTCTTTAACACAACAAATCAATTATGTTATAACCAATATTTTCGGAAAGAAAATGATGAGAATATTTTTCTTTATAAGAACGGGGACATATAAAAAATGTTCTTTGTCAGTCCCAAAAGTATCAATAATCTAAAAAGGCACTTCGAGATTTGTCTTTTACTTTATAAGAGAATCGTAAAAGGAATCTTCTAGGTAGTGCATTCCCTTCCCTGTAAACGTCCATTTATAAACAGGAACTTTATACACAAGCTGTTGTTCGTGAGTTCGAGTCTTAGTATAAATCTTGTGCCGTAATTGTCTTTGCGATCCTGTGAACCACTGCGCTATGTGGATCCGACTCCCAAGAGGATGTTTGCCTGATCACTAAAATCTTAACCTGTTCAAGATTAGGGTTAATCGTTATCTTCCCTACCTATCTGCAGAAATTGCCTCCTAACGTAACTCTCTACCTCGAGTGGCTTTAGGTCCTTGTAAAGAGTGAACCATACTATATATATATATATATATATATGCGCGTGTATATATCATAAAAATGCCTAACAGATAATGTATGGGCATGCGATTAGCAATGTGAACGATGTAGTTATTCATTCAACGTTTTATAGAAGACTAGATTCATGAAACAGATATTGAAGAATGAGAAATTATAAAATCTTGTTCGCAAGCTCACACCCAGTGCAAAGCATTCCCTGTTTTTAGTGCTGGTGTTAAGTAGGCAAGTTTATGTGTGTAGATGAGTGTGTTTATGTTTGTTACCGTGTCTATGTATATTTGTATGTCAAGTTTCATTAAAGAAGGCTTTTTTTATTATTTGACATCGTTTCCTTACCAGCCTACATTAAGCGATGATGTAATTGTTTTAAGAGAAGGGTGAAGAAAGGAAAAAGCTCTTGAGTGCGTCAAGAAAAGGAAGAGGTCGAGAGGCGACGCTGAACTTCATGGACAAACATACACTCACGGGTCGCCTGCAATAAGGAACTGCTTGGCAAATCGTTCTCGCAAGACACTGCTTGTGAATTCCTTCTTCTTGCTACGTAAATATCTACATATATGCATCCATAAGTCCATAATTACACAAGCAACATATATGCATTTAAATACAGATGTGTAGCGACATTCACACAAGCATTTAAATTTATAAAGTTTAGGTATCATAGAGTTTCTCTATGGTACCATAGAGTTTCTCTATGGTACAATAGAGTTTCTCTCTGGTACTATTTTTCATTAGAAAAATTACATACGCAGAAATTAAACTGTACACAATATTATCCACATATACAGATATACGAAGTGCTAACACAAACCCTGAAACTTCTTTAATGTCTTTAAATAGCTCGAACATTTTACCAGTGGCACCTCATATTATATCTTTCTATGTGTGATGATACTAGACAGCACTAGATTGATAAGAAGTGTTCATTTTACGTGATGCAAATTTAAATTATTTTCAACTCAAATTCGAGTGGGATTTTAACGTTTGATTTTAAGAATACATAAATTATGAAAAATATTGTATGCATCAATAAAAATTACCTATTTGAACATACTTTACTATCTAAGATTAACAATGTCAATTTTTCTACAAAAAATTGAATCACATTTTTTATCTCATAAAACTCATAATTTGTGACCCTGTTTGCAGGTGAGACAATATTACAATAATTTTTACTTTACTTAATTTAAATTAATGTCCACTCTGCCTATCAAATCAGTCAGATTTTTCTCTGCAGTATGATGTGAAAGTTCGGTTTTATTTTGTTGGTTCAATATTTCTTTCATCAATAACGTTCATTATGTAATTTCTTGCTGTCTGGTTCTTTTTTTAAATGCATATATAAAAAATTACTGTTCTTGAAATAACGAAAAGTACATTACATTTTTGATTAAGATAAACCAGTAGGTAAAGAAGAATGGATGTGGTTGTTAGGCAAAGAGAGCTTATAAGGACAGAGATATGCGTATGCTAATATATCACCATGCACATAAATTAAACAATTAGAAAAAATATCAGTACTTCTCCCAAGAATTAAAGAAGCTGGATTATAACACGAAACGCATGTCTATGACATCAGAGATGGAACAGACGGACGCAATAAAAAAAAATAAAATAAAAAAAAAGCTGAAGTGGAATTGGAGATTAGAGAGATAGTTCGAACTTCGCCATTGATGGGTTAGGCAAGAATAGAAAGATACATAATAGAGACAATTGCTGTTACTATATCCACAGACTTGAGGCGAACATACAAATGCATATGTAGAGAAAGTGAAAGGTCAACATTTTGTTTGAGCGATCTCTGCATTATCAATCAATGAGAAAGATCAGTTTACTGCCTGGAGAGTTGATAGATTAATATATTTGAAGAAGATTTGGGCAGCACTCCTACCTTAGAATTAAGTTTCGGTCAAATGACTTTTTAAGTTATTGGAAGATGAAATTTATTTTAATATTCTTAGAAAGAGTAAAGTCTGTCACTCAAAACACTGTAAAACTATTTCCATCATCAAAAACCACACGTTAATGAATCAAAAGAATTTACTTCTTTTTGGCTAGTGTGTAAGTATGCATGCCAAATATATTTTTATAAAGGTTTACTGAAAAGAAGTAAGTATATATCATGAGGTGGAAAGAGGTGAGCATTGATGTTTAAGAAAGGGAAGTGTAAGCGAAATGTTAAGACGCGGTAGGAAAGGTTGATCACTGACTATGAATAGAAAAGCATTACGGCTAATATTATTTTATTATTATTATTTATCGTTTCAAAAGAAGATATTAAAAAATAACATATAATAATATATTTAAATGAAATAATTACCAAATTTCTGGCTTTTAGAGATATATTTAAAACAAATATAAAATGATTTCTGTAGTGAATTTGCAACGTCAAAGTAGTTTTTGATGTTGAACAGTGCGGATTTTTTTTAATGTTAATTCTCGAAGATTCTTTTACTTAATGTTCCATGATATCTAATCTTTGGATCAGCAAAGATACAGGTAAACCCATCACCAGTAAATGATGACATTGTTCTTCCAGTGATATTACTTGTTTCCCTCCAAAAAACATTTGGCGTTTATTAACAGAGCAGCCAGTACCTACCGTTGGTTAAAATTTATAACATATTTCTCTTAAAACACTTTTTTTCATGAAAATAGTTTTCTCACGTCCAGTATCTGTTATTGCTCTTTCCACCATTAATTGGAAGTGTGTATGTGCTTGTGTGTGTGGGGGTGTAGTATGGAATGTTGATTATTTCATTGATATTTATTTTCATCTTGATTATTTCATTGTTTTCTCTTCATGTGCTATCCATTTTAATTGTTGCTGCTGTTGTTAGTCCTCAAGTGATGTGGTTTCTGTTATTTGGTACAGTTCTTTTCTCTGCTTTATATATATGGAAATGATGGCAGTAACCAAAAATATTAATGAACAAAATATTATATATATGAACAAGGCACCTGAAAGTAACGATAAAAACATATTGTAGATATATAAATATTGATTTAGCAACAAAAAAATGACTATTATGCTAGTAGTCCGATGCCTTGTCATATCTCAAGAATAAGGGTGAATTGGTACAGTAACGAGAAGATATAAATAAATTAAATCTTCCGAGGGAAAGAAAATAAAACAATGAATAGAGACAAGGCTTTTAATTAAAAAAGCGGAAAGTTTCCCTCCATTGAAAAAAAAGTACTTTAGGACATTTTCATTAGGCATTATTTCACGATTACTTTTTCTTAAATACATATATATTTGTGGGTTTTGATGTGTGTCTCTTTGTCAGTCAGACATTTTGAAGGCTTAAAAGATGATATTAACTTCGTTAAAACACACCTGAATGCAAACAACAATATTTGAATAATAAGCAAATTCTTAACCAGAGAGAATGTGCATGTATATTTTTCGATATTACATTTTTGTCTGTAAATAAGAATCATAATCTTCGTAGAAGGTAAATGACTTTTACTGAAGGATTCGCTCGAAGAAACAAAGTCAGCTACTTCTAACCAGGGAATCAATTTGTTATCAGCTGAGCCAGAATACCTTCTCCTACGCACATAGGCATACACTTGTCTTGTTATGAAAGAGGGAGAGGAGAAGCAAGTTGAAGGCAGGAAGGAGTAGTTGGGTTCGTCTTTCTCCTGGTAGTAGGCCAAGCCAGTCGGCAAGCTGCAGCCGACGTACAAGAAAAAAAAAATCTTCGACTATTATTGAAATAAATGCTTAGTTGTGAGCTTAGTAGCCGGCCACCACTCCAGTTTGTGGTCGTTGCTTGCAGCAATAGCAACTCAGCAGAACTACTTAAGAAAACTTTATTAATTACAACGACAAATACAGACTTTATAACTTCTCTTACTGCTAACGAAAGTTTCCCTATATTTCATACACACGTTTACAGACATCGCGGATAATTGTTAATTGTTGTTGTTATCAGTTAAACTACAACAAGAATAAGATTCAGAAGAAGATAAAGAAAAACAGGATTTACTTATCTTTATATTCTGTGATTGTTACCAAGAGAAAAACAGAAAAAAAGCAAGACTAAAGAGCATCATAAGCACATGCTGCCATCCATACCAACCCGCTAAACACAAGCACCTTCTTATCCACGTGCATATTTGACTTTAAAGTAGCGTTTGGATTGATTTATATACACAGTAACTACCATTGCAGGCGATATTTGTTTACTTTATCACTGATAAACAGTTGATATGTATATGTTTATTACGAACATATATTGATATAAGAATGATATAAATTTATATATATCCAGGTTTACAAACATTTGCTAAGAATAAATCCAGCAGAAAGTGCGCCGAAAGAAAGAAGATTTTAAGTGCAGTTAAAAAATAACGCCTTTTTACAACAATGAAACAATCTTCTTAACTGTTATAAAAGTTTAACGCAAGGGATTTTACAACTCATTCGCGTGAAGTATTTTCACCATACACACAAGTGAATCGTAAGTAGAAACAGTTCTTTTTATTTTTCAGTAATTTTGAACAATATAACATTATTCCTCGGTTCTTCGAGGGATGGTTTAACTTTATTTAATTTAGAAACAAAGGAGATAAACTGTATAAACTGGAAATTGACAACGGCTTAGTATTCAATTTAAAAAGATACCTCAGAAAAGTTTACTTTGCGCGTTATATGAGAATAAACAAAAATAATAGTAACATTTTCTTTTCATCATTATTTTAGAATATGGAACTCCATATAATCAGTAAAAAGAAATATAAGTTAGTTTTGAGTAACTTTACAAACAAACTGAATATTCGTTTTTGTGACTGTTTGAAACTTTAAGAGTTCAAATTGAGATTCACCTGTACAAAATCTGCATTTAAAAAAAAAAAGGTAAAAAAATAAGTTACTGTGTATTTCACCAGAAAGTAAAATGGGTAAAATTATGAAGCTGTAAAAAACATCAAAACATTAGTTTCACAGCTTTTAATAACTGATATTTGACTTGTTTCTATTATTAATGAAAGTCATTCCCGGTGTGATTTAATTACACGAAAGTTGAAGATTTTCCCTGTAAGTTGAGAGGACATATGAATGTATTCAAATATTTCCTTTTTTTTGTTTCATACACCAGGAAATTGTTTGACAGACGTGATAAGAAATTAACCAGAGCACATTAGATAATTGCAAATAGTAATAAAACACCAGTCTAAACTATCAGATGTCTCTCATGTGATTTTAAATAATAATCATAATGGTAATAATGAATTACATATGTCCAAAAAGATTTTCAGATGATTCAAATTACAAGAATATTGAAACTACCAAGATTATTAACGAAACCCCGGTGATTTCAGGTTCGATTCCAAGTCATTACTCGTGAGATAACAACTAATACTACTGCAAATAATAACAATAATAAATAAATAAACAACAACAACAACAACAACAATTACTGCTCTAAGATAGAATTAAGTTTTTCAAACGAAAGTATTGTTAAAGTCGATGCGAATATTTATTCAAAAGTTGAAGTTTTGAAGAGACGCAACCTGCAGCGATAAACACTGGAATTACCTATTCTGTGAAGATACCAAAATAAAAATAAGCGCAAAGGTGATGTTTCCCTCTAGTATGACACAAAAGTATTTAGGGATGGAATATTAATTCCTGCCAGTTATAAGCATAAAAACATATAGATCATTTGAAGCAAAACACTTCATATATATTTAAACAAGGTATATATATTCATGTTTGTTTGCAAAGTGTAGTGAGGATTAAAAAGATGCAAAAGCAAGAACACTTATACGGATATACTAAATTACATTTAATATACTTTCATTTGTTTGTCTATCTGTGTCTGCCTGTCTGTCTCTCACTCTCTCTCTCTCTTTCTCTCTATATATATATATATATATATATATATATATATATATATATATATATATATATATATATATATATATATATATATATATATTCTTGACTGTCCATTGATCGTATTTTTCTCTTTTTGAACATGGGATTAATTCTATCAATAATTTCATTATTTCTCTAAAGACGTTCTTTACTGAACGGAACGTGTCCCAACATAGTTTTCCATCCTGTCATTTAATTATTCTCTATTATTCAGATAAATTATTTTGTATCTTATTTTTCATGTCATTTTGGCCTAACACAATTATTAGTTGAATATTGGAAATTTGCTTGGATAATATTCCATGCATTTGATAGCAAGTTAACTTAATAAGGATAGAGGGGAATATGGAGAAAAATAAATATTTCTTGTATAAAATAAATGTTTGTCGTCACGTAGATTTGAATTTATCAAAATAATATTGCAGTAACAGTCATGCATGTACTTCTATCTATCTATCTATCTATCTATCTATCTATCTATCTATCTATCTATCTATCTATCTGATAAAATGATTGATATAAAATATTTGAACAAAGTATATAATTTAGAATTCGTAAAAACCAGTTAAATGTTTATTTTTTTTAAATTTCTTGTCAACGTTTCACTCTTTATGATCATTTTCAGAACAACTGGAAAAACAATTACCATAGATATACTGCTACTTAGAATCAATGTAGTTAATTTGAAAAATTACAATAGTTAATCAAAAATAAATATATTAAATAAAATCTATATATGGTGATTTGATAAAGGATATACTACCGGAAACTAAAATTTCACCAACCTGAATATCTGTTCAAGATCTAAACGTACAGATAATGTAGCTAAGTTACATAGGTAAATGATACCATATACAAATCAATGCATGAAAAAGTTGCAGAATAAGAGGTGTATCATCCTTACTCAGATCCCATATTAATAAAGTGTAATTCATTGTATATCCACCTTAGTCATGAAGACTGACCTATATTGTCTCATGCATATAATCGTATAGATATTGAACAACACCCTGTTAGACATTATTCAATGTTTCTTGCACCTTTTAATGCAATAAAGAAAGAGTGGGCGATCAGAACGTGTCATCATGTCTCAAAATTTTCATTTGAGGACAGATTTGGTAATTATACTGACGAGTGAGTGTGATTAGCTTGGCCTTATATGGACAGGCATTATCCTTTTCTGTTGCATGAATGACAACAGAACAGGTTGAACAATGTCTTGGACATAATTGACACTATTCATCTTTCTTTCCACAAATACCAAAGTTGAGAGATAATTGTAACTGATAAGACCACAAATCATGAAGCTGGTGTGTCGTGTGCGAATTCACCGTAGAAATGTCGATCACTAGATCTACACCGCATTTAAAAACGACCATCATTTCCATGAAGGCATAATTATATCTAATCCCTGAACACAACAGATTGCTAGTTGATCCCCTCATGACATCCTTGCGACACCACTGTAGAGATGCATGGCTGTATTGGTGTGGAGATCTGATCTGTATCGTAGGAACTGTATGGCCTTATCATATTTACACGTCACAGTTTAAAGCCCAGGAACAGACGGTGCACTGGTATAAGTGTTACCTCATCGCAAGTTGGGTAGTGACTTGGAAAATTTTATTAGAATATCTATTACCGATAGACCAGTGAACCGTAGATATTGCACATTACAATGAAACTAAAGAGTACAGTGATACAGTGTTCTCACTTTCATCTTGTAAAGGAGTTTGGGAGTCTGACCTTCACTAAGTTCCCAATAACTAATACTCAGCTTAGATTGTGCTATGCTTCTTGAATATCGTCACAAATACTAAAGTTTCAATGTATAAATTTTCAATGTATAATATTACTTCAAATCTTTCAACTAAAAATATTTAATAAGCAAAGAATCAGAGCGCCATGTTTCACAAGATATAAAAGGATTTATAAAATTTGGTTTCTTTAGAAAAAGTATATGGAAAACAGTTTCTCTTTAAGGTAAAGAAATATTCTCTAACCATTATCTTTTTTTTTTATTTAGGGGCTTGAGTTCGCATGAAGTTGTCATTTTAATATATCTTCTCTTCTACTCAATATAGTAATTTTAGTTTTGCTTTACATACCAAACTTTATATCACTTCCTGTCCGTCAATTATAAATGCCTCAATCTCTGATTTCAACCCCGTACTCTTCATTAACTTTTTCTAACTAATTGTTCACCTAATACAAGGCCCCAGAGCCACCCAAGGTAGAGAATTACTGGATGATGTTTTTGTTTGAACGTAAGAGGAAGAGGAGGTAAGAATTACAGATTATGAATAGATGTAGGAAAGTTGACCCTAGAGAAGCATCCTCTCGGAATGTGATTCTGTGTGATTCTTGAGAAAAAAGGCTTTCCTAATTGAACTTCCTTCTTACTTATGGAATAAGAAATGATATGATGCATCTTAGCTGTGAAGGTAAGAACTGGTGGAACTAATGAATTTAGCTCATTAGCTCATTTATCATGCATAACGAGAGGCTTGCGACGTTGTGTCTGTTGCAAATGAGCTGTAGAGTAGAAAATAATTCAACATCTACATGTATTTTGTGTTTCTCTACACCCACTCGGTTAGTTCTGAGTGCTTATCGCCAATGTAAGGGTTTTCTTTCTCAGATGTGTTTTTTTAAATTGTTTAGCATTTGTGTCTTAGCGTTCTTTTTAATAATTTTAGCGCCTTTTGTTTGATGCGTAATTTTAATTCTTTCTTTTAGAGTAATGAAATTTACTGTTTTCTTTATAAGTGGAGTATTTTTTTTTTTTTTACTTTCAAATAGTCCATGCAGATTAGGTGCGTTTTATACTTTTTAGATATTTTATTTTTAAATGTATTTACTACTGTATTAAATAACATAAGAATTCGATATCCCTTAACACGAGCAGTGGAACGAGAACAGTCCACTCCTGTAGATTAAATAAAGTGTTCAATTCGGAATTCCCTGTAGATTACCCAGATTGATATACCTCTGAGGAAGGCCGGAGGGTTCAACGGCCGAAATACTGTGATAAAAACAACAAAAACGAGGACAATAATCTAAATACAAATAGTGTAAATATTTGTGTTTTATCTGTTAATTATTAATTAATTAATTATAATTAATTAATTATATATCAGAAATTTCAAATATAAATTTTAAATTTTACTTTGTAAAGGAATTTTAAATCATATACCTGGCCTTTCCCAGAGTGTAGTATAAAAGAATAAATAATCTTCACTCTAGAGGTGATCACAAAAATCCTGTCAGAAGCAGTCTTTTCCCATGCCAGGTTCATTAGCAAGAGTCATTGATCTCTCATGATGTTTAGAAATAATATATAGTCATATATATGTGAGGCTTAGATAATGGATTTGTGTTTCATGGCCTGCAGGTGCCCCCTTTTATGACTAACAGGAGTCACCAAATACTTTTCCTGCGACTTTTGTTTTATTTTCTGACATATTTCCTTAAAGGCCTTAGAAAAGTGCCAATGCGACGGGTGAAAGAGAGAGAGAGAGAGAGAGAGGGAGAGAGAGAGAGAAAGAGAGAGGGAGAAAGAGAGACAGAGAGAAAGGGAGAGGGAGAAAGAGAGAGAAAGCGAGAGAGAGAAAGCGAGAGAGAGAAAGAGAGAGAGAGACGTAGAGAGAGAGAGAGAGAGACGGAGAAAGAGAGTCTGAAATCTCAACGCGTTTGTTCTTCATTGTTATTTCAAAATAATGTCTCTCTAAAGATATACAAAAAAAAAAGAAAAAAGAAAAGAAAGTTACATATATGGAACAAAAAAAAAACAACTTATCATTCAACACGCCATGCTGACTAAGCAAAATAGATTTTTGGAGCCATGAATTTCCAGAGTTAAGCAAAAGAAACAGCAGGAAAGAAAGAAATATATTCATAATGAAGAAGTACAGCTTTTGATAGAATGATATGTAAATGAAAAACAAAAAGTCATTGATGGAAATATGCAATGAACAACGAAAATTCTGAGGAACAAAATCCAACCAAATAAAGAAAATAAAAGTGACAATTGAAATGGAGGGGAGTTTAAAAACTGAAAACATTGCCGAGCGAATATAAGCAAGTGCAAAATTATTTGCTGAAAGTTTTGATGATCAGACGCACACACATGGAAACACAATTAAAAAAAAACAAACCAGCACACACGGAGCAATTCAAATTGAAAAAAAACGTTGGAGTTAAGGAATTCAGGGTTAAAAGATAGACACAGAACAGTAATATAAGCAAAATAGAATCTTCTAGAATAAAGGAATTCAATTTTAGAGTCATGTGGAAGAATTAGGAACAGAAGCGTTAATAATTAGTGGGAAGAGGAAAGAGTAATCAGGAGGACAGTAGATAGCAATTGACATTGCATTTAAGTTTTTGCAAATTAAAGTTGGCTGGAAAGCATTGAGCCAGAAGGGACTTCAACAAGCGAGAAATGCGAGAAGAGAAACTGTTTGCATAGAACGTACGTCTACATCTAGCCAGCCCTACTTTAAATTGATGAGATCTCAACGCCAGTCTAGTACTGCGTTTAAATTAAAAAAAGGCTAGGTAACATAGCAAATAGCGATATTTATTCTGTATAAATACAAAAATATGGCACAAGGCCAAAAGAGGGATGGGGAAAGGATGGTCGACTTCTGTCTTATAATTAAACTTAGTCGCATTTACTGACCCAAACATACCACAATATTCCTTAAACCAAAACAATACATTCTTACTTACCCTTCATAACACCTCAGAATCTCTATGAAGTCCTAACTAGCCCCCAGTATGTACAATTATTGTCTTTGGGGTGGGATAAAACAACAGATTAAAAATCTAAAGCCAAATTGAGTGAGTTTCCTGTTTTGTATGATCGAAATCGTCAATCAGATCATTTGAGCGGATTCTCTGACTAATACGTAATATAATGCCCTACGGGACAAAGCTAGGACGTCGGAGAGGCCATCCATCGCCCGTAAATGCTATTTTAGAGTAATCCGACATTCACAATAGAAGAAGCACTCGCCTTGAGGTAAAAATGTGTGGGCTCCTCCTTGCACGAGTGCACACTTATCAGGGATGGGAACTTCATACGGGTGTCTTCCTTCCAGAATTCTCCCAACTCGTCCGATTGCCGACACATTCGATCTAGGAACGCGAATCGAAGCGTAAGCTGACGAATATCAACGTTAGACATACTTACAGCGCCTTCAGAAGAGTGGGGGTAACAGGTCATCCGAGGTACCTTGGGGGCCTTGCCTCCCCAAAAGAAGGAGAACAAGAGCCTCACTAATGATATTAGTGTGGCAGACGGAAGTAGAAATACGGAGAATTGGTAAAGGAGAATCAGGTAGATGTGCGAGGCACATACTTCCTCCCCACTTTTGAGGAAAGATTTCACCGGGACGACAGACGGCCTTCTGCTCCACTTCTGACAAATCCATTTCCATCAAGAGTTCAGGACCGAACCAGACATCGAATATCTTGACCAGCCCGCTCCTTCCAGAGGAAAGGCCCCTGAAAGCAACACCCTTTCACGCACCCAACTGCAAGCCAACAAATTTATCATGTTTGATCTTTGTCACACTCAGACTTCTTTGTTGACTTCATCAATCTCGGCTTTGATCGACACAAGAACCGAAACTTCGTCAGCATAGGCGAAGTACCTGACCGAGCTGGTAGCACCAGGTAGAGAAATTCCGTGTCTTTAACTTACGAATGAAGGCTCCAACGCAAGAAAGTAAAGCGGACAACCTTTGACGAATGAATCGAAAGGCTCCGATCAAATTCCATTCACTTCCACCAGATCCAGGTGCGAAAGTACGGCCCGAAAAAACAGCCTCCAAAAATCGATGGTTCGCCCTATCGAAACCCTTGGACTAATCCAAATTGATCACTGCGGTTTCACTGTCGACTTGCTCGATGATCAAGCGTACCATATGAAGGCTGTCCTTGAATAGTCTGGACAGACTTGCAAACGGCTGGCTAAGACCTTAGCTAAAATCTTTAACAGTGTTTAACATCGTTAAAGGCCGAAGGTTACCTATCCTATCCCAATTATTCTTGTCCTTGCGTCGCAAATTTATCACACCCCTGGTTAAGCGTTGGATTATAGATTCCTGCTTCATCCATTTGTTGTAAATCAGTGTCAGCAAAGGAACAAAGACGGGCAACTATCTCAAGTACACTTCGTAGGGTAGACCATCTAATCCCAGAGATTTGTCGCAGACAACCAGCTTCATCACTTCCCACATTTCTGACTCTGTGATGGGACCCTCGCAGTCAGCCGCTTCAGCCGCTCCGAGGCGTGGAAAGTCGGCCAAATAGGTGCTGAACTGCTCAGACCGAGCTCCCTGGCGAATGGATCCTGAAAGTAGTCACGTAAAGCCTCACATATGCCCGCGTTTGTAGTCACTGTCCTAATATCCGGTAATGTAACGCGCGTGGCATGACGATGAGATGCATTCCTAACTTCATGTGCATACAATTCAGCGGCAATAATCGTCGCTTTAGAAGACATTCTTTTTAACCTAGCCCTAACTACCAGAACTTGATCCTTCTTGATAAGCAAGGAGGCCAACTCTGCCCTAGCTAAGGCTACGTCCTAACTATCACGAGATTTTATCGCTGACCCACTTTTCCCCCCACATACTGTTTGCGCTGCTAATATATCTAGATTGAGTCGACCACTATACACAGAAGCAAACGAGCTAATTTTGGATTTCAATTTGTCCTACCACTTATTCCCAACAGCCCCCGTCAATTCCCGCTGTAGCATTAGTAGCAGTTGGTCCCGGAAATCTTGCCCACGAAATAATGCGTTCAATTTCGAGTAGCCAGCCATCTTAACCTTAGGCTTATGTAAGTTTACACGAACTCGGACGAGTCTATGATCCGAGTAAACTTGGACACCCTACATCGACTCTCTTAACTCGGTCGAGGTAGCTAGAACGCAACGCCGTAGCCGAGCGGCCCTATTCATCCGAGTCCACACAAACTCCCTGGTTGTTAATTACGGTACTTGTCGACAAGATCAAACTTGCCGATAAAGTCTCGAAATGGTTTTACATCCCGGTTGTTAGTACTCGACTTTGTTAGTATATGATCTCTGTTGGGATCAAGGACAACATTCCAATCTCCCACTAAAACCACCCCATGAGATGTCGTCAAAAACGAGCGTCCATGAAAACGTGATGAAAACGTGAACGAGGGCAAACTCCTAGACAGGATGCTCTCACGATTGCGTGTTGAAAAACGGATCTCCTCTACCCAACATATATTCACTCCGAGACACCGAAGGTCGCGAGTGAAAATCGCACTGCGAGACTCCAATCAGTCAAGTTAGCCAACCAGAGAGGCACTGTCAGACTGATTAGTGTTGATCTTCTGCATTGAACATGGACGGGGTGAGGACACAGACAGCCTGTTCCAATGAGCCCAGACCCATTTCACTTTTTATGATGCCATCAGAAAACAGTCCACCAATGTCTAAGGAGAAAGTCAGTTTTAGTTCTTAGGGTTGGAATTCAGTTTTAGTTCTTGGGGAGGGGGCAAAAAGCGGAAGCCTCTTAACACAATATTGTTGAAACCTTTTCATATTACTGTTGCAGAAATACGCAAGTGGGGTGGGGGCACGATGAAATGGCATCGTTAGCCTCATCAAGCATGCCCCATATCCGTACATGAGCCTGACCTTACTCAGTTAAAATTCTCTTCACTTTCGGGAAATATCGTGGATTTTCTACGTTGTTGCCGTTCACACTTTTAAAGTTCACCAGTCATGTTAAATCTTTGGACTTTTTAAAGTGTACCATAGCTTTTTCCGCTTGTTCCTCGTTTATGCGGCAGACGTCTTCCCCGAAGCCATGAGGAAGTTTTTTTTCTTCTTTTTTTAGTATTGTGCTTTCAGGGCTTCTTTGCCACTTAGATGTGTCTTTTTTTTTTGTAACTGTGAAGGTGTGTGTGTGTGAGAGTAGGACCGGTCCGTTCTGCTAGTAGGCCCACTACAGGCACCACGGAACTATCAGTATCGGACAGAGGGAGATTTGGCCGCCTGCAGAAGTTCATGTACAGGAAGAAGAGACATGACCAGTCTCTTCACACTTCTAAAAAGTCGGTCTTCTACCGGTCACCATTTTTGTCGGTCCGCATTTTCCGACCGCAAATGTCTAAGCAGTTGGGGACGGAGACGAACGCCAAACGAACGAGTATGATATCAAAGCTCCATTTCCCGTTAACCTTGTTAGAGGTGACACCTAGAACTTGGCCATATCGGCTGAGGGAGACAGCTAGGTGTTCTCCTATTACCAAAGGAGTAACCTAGTATACTGCCACGATGGCCCTGCTCCGACCCTCATATTCGGTTAGCAAGATGAGGTCTTTTGCTATTAGCTCGCAGCTGGCAATCTCGATACAACCTTCAGCTGTAGGCAGCAGTATGTCCTACATGAAAAAAATCGTCCCTTCAATGACTCTTTGGGATTTGATCCCCAGGGACACCAGTGATCGGATCACTGTCTTTCGTGCAGCGACAAATTTTTCGCGAAGGCTTGTCACCGCGAAGACTGACACCATTTTCTATACCTCTATAAACCTCTATAATTCTTGAGTGTCTTCCAAAATCCCATCTTCTTTTATGAGATGTTCATAGCTTTTGGCCCTTTCCCAAAATTCAGCGATGTTAATCATATAAGTGGGGGGGGAATTCTGACATGAAGTTGATTCCCCGGCTGTTGTATACTGCGGTGCCTCATTTGAAATGGGCATATCCTTGTTTTTATTCCTTATGTGTTCATTATTTTTGATTTACTTACTTTTGTCATATATACATTTTTTTTTTGGTTGACTCCACCCGCAAGACCAATCTTGTTTTTCTTTTATCGGGTGCGTCTGCCTTGAAAATAAATTATATTTTAAAGTGTGTAGGGGGAGGAGAAAGAAAAGAAATAGAACTTAAAATCCAAAAATAATTTCCTTCACAAAGAGAAGTTAAAAAATACAATCAAATATACAGCACGAATATAAAGAAAAGAAAAATTAACAATACAAAATAAATGTATATATTGCAATAAAGAAAAAACTGTTTGACTTAAAATCAAAAAAGGAAAATAAACTTGCTCATTTACAATAAATCAGAAATAAATAAATCAAACAAATAAAACGATTAAAAATAAAACTTCGCCCAACGACGAAAAAGAAAATAAAGTTCAGCGAAAGACGAAAAGCAAAAAAATAACGTCCGCCAAAAATAAAGTTGGGCTAAAAGACGAGAAAAGTGTTTAAACTTAAAAACAATAAACTTTAATAAAAAATAAAGATAAAGAAAAGTCTGCGAAAAGTAGGAGTTAATACCAGAGCAAAAAAATAAATGTCCATCGAAACGGAAGAGGGAAAACTGAAAAGTTTTACTGACAGATAAGAAAACGCCAAAACAAAAAGTCAAATAACGGAAAATAACGGAAAATAATAAACAGACATAAACTATAAATTAAACAGAAATGAATTAAAACAAAACCAGTCTGTCTGGTAAGACTTTCTCAAACCAGAATAAAAATAAAAATGGCAGTAAAACTGAAAATAGAAAGAATGAAATGAAAAATCCAAAAATTAAATTCAAACAAAAACGAATAGATGAATAAAGAAAAATTAAGTCAAAATAAACTTATCAAGCAGTTATTTCGGTCAAAAATAAAGGTTTTTGTGTACATTGTCAAAAAGATTACTGTTGATCGCAAACTTGTAGCAACTTCACCGTTTAACTGCACTGGGCTGCAAAAAGGTCAGTTCACGTTCTAAAAAGAAACTTCAAAAAACCATAGCGAAAATGTTCATCTGAACACTTACCATGAAAGTATTTATAGAAAAGAGAGACAACCTTACGGCGATTGGAATGTAATTGAAACCGAGCCGCCAGATCAGGAGCAATAATATTGCTGATTTTTTTTTATCAAGGAGTTTAGGTAAATAGCACGGACACCAGACCATATAAGTAGTATGATTCGAGTCGATCTTGCGTTCGTCTGTCGAACTCTCTGCTTTAGCAGAGAGGAACCCGGACGAGGCTTTGCCGAATGGCAAGGTTTCGTCCGGGGAGGTAGACAGGCCTTGAACCCGTCTAGGCGGGTTCAAAAAGGCTATATTTTTGGCCGAGCCTACGGGCTCGGAGATACCCACTTTAAACCGGCCTTGTGCCACATTCTATCCTCGTGGGTAGATAGATAAATACCGACACCAGACCATATATGGCATCTATATTCTAAGAATAGACTTATAGATATGCAAAATAAATTGTGAACCAACTTAGAATCTGACTTAACAATGCATTCAATAAATAACAATGATATGAATTACCCAATCAAGAAGGTATCAGGAACCTTAGCGGGAAAGTGAAGAATGATTATTAATACTGGAAGTTGATTCACTCAAGTAGAATGAAATGAATGGGAATGTCAAAAATAATAGCCCAGGAGAAAAAGCTCGACGGAAGAGGAATATCCACAGGAAGAAATACCTGCGTAATATCAATTTTGAGATATTAAGAGCTTCTTTCTATACCGAGCAAGAGAAGAATAGATAGATTTGCATCATAAAGAAATTGTTGACAATGCATAACGTTTTACATTGGGGAGATATTGATATTGAAAGATTGTATCTGAAAAGTAAGTTGGAGGAAGATAAGTTGTTAGCATTTTGATGATTGTGTCACACCTGCTATTGAATATATTTCACATTAGACGACGGTATGTAATGAAAACAAAATAAAAAAAAATGGACTATTGAGGCACAACTTGCTGTCATTTGATTTCCAGTAAGAGTTATCAGTTATTTCTGATGTGAAATCTTTGAATACAAAAAGAATAAGAGAGACTATTCTTTAAGATTTGATTATTGAGCATCAGTGCTGATAAGCCATGTAATGAAAATCAGAAGACTATATATATCATCATTACAAAGAATATGTTATTTTAAGCAATAGATACAACAATAATATCAACGCGTCGCAGCATAATTTCTAAAAAGATCAAAAATAGGGAAAAATGCAAAGCTTTCAAAAATTGGGATTTGTGAGAAAGACTATGATTATCATCATCTAATGAAGTGGTCATTAAAAGTATAAAATATGAGGAACTCGGAAACGCAGTTATGTAAGCTAATAAGGATATCGATAGGAAAATTTAATGTCATTTGGCACCATATATTTGTAACCTAAGAATCTCGCGTTTTGGTATCAACATTACTAAATATCAGAATTACTAAGATATGATATATCCCCTGCATCCTCTGGCTTCGCTATTTGCAGTTTGGGATAATTTCATCACGCATTAATTTTTAAATATTATTTGTCTTTTATCATAATTGTGGTTGTTTTCTTTAGCACAATATTAAATGCTATTAAATTCGTATTCGTGAAAATCTATTAAATACTTAATGTGATAATGTGTGTGCATATGTGTATACCTTCTTCTTACCTTGAGCCAGTCTTTGTAGCGTGTATGTGACTTGCACTGCGGGTGATTGCCTTCCATGAGTTAACTGTCTATAAGCCATGTCTTCGCGCTTGCAGTAGAATGCAAAGATACAGCAGCGAGGCTCATAGATGGTTCGTAAATGAGGGATTTCGTCACTACTTAAATGTATTTGTTTTTGGCTTTTTCACGCCAGGAAATATTCTTCGCCGAATGTAATTCTCGCTTGACTTTGCCTAACAATGCTTCTAAAGACTTCTCTAAGTTCGTGTCTTCATTTCTGAGCATTGGTCAAGAAAAGCTTGTCTGGTGTATATGTAATTCAGAAGCCTGTTTGTTCTCCCTGTTTGTTTGGGGTGGTAATTAGCAAACTAATCTCTCATATCAGGAGTAGCGAGTTCAATTTTCACTGAGTGCTCCATACTTAGGCTAAACTTAGTAAACGGCTAAAGAGAAAAACGAGAAAGAAATTTTATCACTCTGTTAGGTGTGTACAAAAATTCAAAATTTCCCCTTTTTTAAAAAAAAACAAGAGAGAGAATGTAAGGCGAAAAATTGTCTTTTAAATAAAAATTACTGGCAAATTTCTCAAGCAATATCTCTATCATAGAAATATAACCAAAAAAGATCGATTATTCTCTCAAAGTTAGATTACGCAAATCGCATTGATTTATATTGGTCCGATTTTTGTAACATGACTTTCGATATCTTTGTAGTAAATAATCAGCGTTCACATAGTGATTAATATGCTTTACTTTTGTCAAGTACGTGTTTAAGCAAAAGAAAAATGATAGTAACGAAACATTGCACGCAGGTTTCTTGACGTTTTTATTTTTCAAGATAATTACTTCAAAAAGTATGGAATATATTCACTAAAATAAATTTTATTATTAAACTTTGATTTAATTTTTTATTTATTAAATGAGAAATTGTCTCAAAGATTTCGCTTGTAACTATGAGATTCTTCACTACAGCTGGGATCAGAATGCTATAAATATACATTTAGTTTCACAAACTGACTCCCCTTAGCTTGTGAATTGAAACTAATTTTTAAACTTGTCTGTTGAAATTTGGGGCCTAAACAGTTTTTTTATAACAATCTGGAGTGCAGTCGAACTTGAATATAAAGATGCCAATTACTGTGTGGATAATATTTTGCTCTTTGATTTGACCCGAATCCATTTTGTTGGTGCTCCCCACATTTACTCTCATATCAATTTTCGATAAGGTGTTTTGACTATCTGTTGCACGCATCCTTATATGTCTTCTTTATTTCTTTGTCATATCATCTCTTTATCTATCAGCTGTTAAATACATAAGTTCAGCTAGAAAGTGATTTCTTTTTGATATTTAGAATATTCCAATACTATAATATCAGAATTTCATCCCCTACGTTGTCACTAAACTAATATACTATTAATTCCTTTTAAGAAAGTTTGAATTTGAATCGAACTAAAAAAGAATCTAAATTAATATTACAAGAGGTTTACCTTCTTTTCCCATTTACAAGTGGACACATTATATATTTGTGGCACCCTTATAAGCTCAGATAATCATAAGGCCAAACTGGGCCTTAAGAAAAAAGATTTTCTACAATATTGAAGGGAAGAAATGAAGGGAATACATCAACTTGTTTAACTAAGTGCATATATATATATATATATATATATATATATATATATATATATATATATGGATATACATCATAACATATATGCATAAAAATAGTATAAAGTTTTCTTCATATTTTCGCTTATGTGACAAACACACGTATATATATATAGCTCAAATTGGGCAAATTGGTACCGAGGAAAAAATTGGAAATAAAAAAAAGAACTAAAAACATCAGAACAAGACGAAACAAAACGCCAACTGCTTTAAGTCCTTAGTGCAAAGAAAAAAAACCCCAAACTAAAACGTAAAGTGTTCAATACGCTAAGTAGAACGATAAACTAGAATAACTCCTAAGAAACCAGGCAGTTTACCCTGAAGATCCGTTTAGATGTAACCTAGGTAGGTTTGTCTGACTTTTAGGATTTATTCTAGTATATATATATATATATATATATATATACACTGTGTAACGAATTATTAATGAGATGACAATTTTCAATTTTGTACAAAAACTACACTTTGGAATTCAACGAAAACACAGAGAATGATGGCAACTCTTATATGCGCATACCTTGTAAAATGTGTAAAGTTCCGCAAAAATACACAGAAACTACGGTCATTTCCCTAATTTACTAAAATTATAACTGTTCCAAGTTATTAGTGAAGTATAATTAGAACTCATGTAAGCAAGAAAATAACGCTTCATATACAGATTGTTAATGGATACATACAGTAACCGACATGAAATAAATAGAAATCAGCAAGTACACTGAGTTAAAAAATAACAGTAGAGCTGGTGATCCTCTTGTGATGGATAAAGCGCTGTTTATGACCCTACCTTTTCTCCAACCGTGAGAGCCATCAGTGGTAGCACGAAATTCATCCGTGAACAAAACCTTCGAGAAGTCGACTTTTATGTTATCTTCTGCTTATTTCAGACGTATTTGTCTTTTTGTCTATGGAGGCATTGTCACTGATCTCAATGATTTCTCGACTTTTTTCAGAAGACGACATCAAGAACTTCTGGACACAGTTGCTTCTCCAATGCACCGGAAAAGTTCTCCGATTGTCATGTCTGGATTATTTATAGCTTCACGTTTAATTTGTGAAAGAAAACGTTGGGAAACAACCCTCAAGTGACCTTTATCGGCCCTTTTACGTACCTTTCACAGTTTGGTGATATCTTCCAATAATTTTGGAGATTCCTAATATTGATTTATCTTTTGTAATTTCAGATGTTAGAACAAAAGCGGTTAAGTCAATTACGATCAATAATTGCACGTTTATGAATTCACATGTTAATAATTTGGAGCACTGAATTGTATTACTCATGCAAATGACTTTAAATTTAAATTTCTTTTCGTCATTTCGGCACAATTTCACACCTCACTTAAAAATTATGCTCCAAATGTACATATACTTTGTCAGTGTTTGACGTTAGATTTCCTGCCATGATCAGGACATTATCAAATGGCAGAATATGATCTTATTTCAATCTTCATGAGAAGATTGTATTTTTATCGTATTTTTCCTTGTTGATGCAAACGCTGTCAATTTGTTGCAGCACAAAAAAGAATTGATTTGTTTAGCATTTTACTTAGACTTTAGCTAGTGATCAGTTTTTTGTGTAAATCAACGAAAATATTTTCGTTTCGAACCAAACAGAAAGATAGATGCTTCTATTAGGTCGGTGCAAAAATAATGTCGTTTTCTCACAAATTTTACTATGTGGGAAAACGATATTATTTTTGCACCAACCTAATATATGGGATTTTAATTTTTGCGATTAAAACATAAAATGTTCTTGATAACAAAGATGGCGACAGGAGCCTGAGACTTACTTTCAAGTGTCATTGGATAGCATTCCTAAATTTGATAGCACTATGGCGACTGCATGTTGAATACCTTTGCGTAACGTAAAGATTTATCCATTTACAAAACAAAAAAAAAAAAAAACGAAAGACAAAAAAGCGAATCTGCAGTATTGTTAATTTAGTCTTCTTCAAAATGCTCTTTTGTGTGACCAAACATACTTCATCCAGAATCTCATCTACATCAGAAATATATTCCCTTTTTCAATTTGCGAAATATCCATATGTCATGGGGGAAGGAAGTCTGGAAGTTGAAAATATTCGGCCTCCTACAGGAATCGAACCTGTATGCTATACGGAACCGTCATATAGCCTGACGTGCCTTAACCGTTTCGGCCACAGAGGAGCGTTCGGTTAGCAAAGTCGATTTTACTGTCTTTAAGTTTGTAGTTTAAAGACAGTAAAATCGAGAAGGACGAATATTTTCTATGACAATTTCTCGGACATTCAGGCCGGTAAATGTTGTTTAATACTGTTTATTATAAACCGAGCATTTACTTAAATATTTGTATCTATAAAAAGAATGTATAAACATAAAAATGTCTTAAAATATTCATATATATATATATATATATATATATATATATATATATATATATGAATATTTTAAGACACACACACACACACACACACACACATACACACACACACACACACACACACACATATATATATATATATATATATATATATATATATATATATATATATACCTGCATTTGTACAAGTGAATACGTGGTTGCAGAAGCATAGATACAGCCACTCTCTCTTTTACAATTTCTTTTTTTATTTCTCTTTTTTATAATTTATCAATTTTATCAATTTCTTTACCTGTCTCCTTTCACAATTAACATTTGTTTCTCTTGCCCTTACGAGAGAGAGAGAGAGAGAGAGAGAGAGAGAGAGAGAGAGAGAGAGAGACCGAATTTTACCCTTCTCTATTTCTTTCTTCTTGTGGATGTACAAAGTAGGTTACTTTTAATTCTTTATTCAAATCGCCTCTGCTGCAAATGTCTTATGGTTGATTGTTCACTTCTCTCTTTTTCAAGAACTTGTCGATCTTTGTTAGTGATTCGCTTCATAAATTTAATATTGGATGAACAGCTCATCTATTTTGTTAAAGATCCCGACACTTATAAACTTTAAGGGTGTCATTAGTTCCATTACCACAAAAAGAAAAAGGGAGCTAGTGTAAGATAGCAACGTTAAATATTCACAACAAAGTACTTCCCATCTTGGTCTTTGGGAAGTAACGTTCGATTTAAAAAGAATGAAAACAACAGAATTTTCAAAACGTAATTTCATCTTCTTTTTGTTATTGTTTTATTTATCCGAGTGAATAAGCAAAAAATAAATCGTCAAGAGAGCATTGGTCACTTTTTATAATATTTCACTTCTTGATGCAATCTCCAAATAAGAGTGACGTCTCACAAACAATTCTCACATGTTTGTTTTAGTTATAACCATTCTTTTCAGCGGCTACATCGCGTTTATGTTATAAATAAGACTGATCACCAGAAATTTGAAATTGGTTCCCGAAAATGTACATCCAAGAAGAATGCTGTTTAACTTTGTTACTTTGATGAATCAATTGTAGATTCTTTGGTAATTTGTTCTGTTGATAAGTGTATTTAAAATTGTGTTTCTGGCGACTCTATACATCGATTGGTGCATTTTAATCACGTGTTTTTTAATTTAATTTAATTATTTCTTATTGTATTAGTACTTCTGAAACCAGTGTCGACAGAGCATAAACGAATCGATTGACTCTTTTATAATTATACACTTGTATAATTATTAAGACATAAACATGGAACACATTTAACACATTAATTAACACATGAGATCTATACGAAAGAAAAAAAAGTAATGGTGAAAGGTAAAGGCAATAAATAATTCTTGAGTTTAATCTTATTATTATGTACACATAGATAGGAGCAGAGTATGCCTGAAAGTCTGTTATTCTTGTTGTTTGGTTACAGCATCATAGTATGAACATCAGACGTTTGGCAGTATGCCAATAAACACAAGGATTGTCAGTAAGATTTTGACAAGCAGAGAGTGAAGTTGCTTGCACACGCTGTTCAAAAAATCATCAACAAGAAAGTTTACCTACGATTGGTACAAAATTTGAAGCAACAAAATATACAAATGTAATATGTGTTCTCTATGAATGTGTTAATAAATACAGTATTTAACTTATATTAAATCCCTAAATTATTTGTAAGAGTTAAATATTTAAATTGCTAGCAAGAATCAAATTAATTTCTTCGTAGATTTTTTTAGACATTTAAATTGCTATCAAACATAAAAATCTATTTTTTACATAAATTGCTAAAACGTACCACCACTCTCCTTTACTGCGTGAAACCTATTTACAGCCTCTTTCTCTTTACTTCCCCCTTCTTTCTCTTTTCTTTTTCTTTTTCTCTCTTCTCCCCTCCCTTTTCAATATATCACTTCCGTTAAGTTAACCGATTAAATAGGTCAAGGTCTAGTCCCTCCTCCCCCAATACTAAGTATGATTGAAAGAGATATTAAATAAACCCTCTCTAAACTCGACCATGTCTCTCAAACCACCCATCATTACCCCCTCTGTTAAATTACAAAAACTTACACGACCCATCAAAAGTATGAATTTTCATTTCATTTTGTTTCGTTTCATCTTTTGGAAGTGCTATCTGATGATCCACAGTTCTTTAAAAGGGCTCTGGTGAAATAAATTATTATAATGGAACCTTAAAGTGGTCTGTTTTTCTTTAATATATATATATATATATATATATATATATATATATATATATATATATATATATATGTAATGAAAAACAAACCACTTTCAGGTACCATTACGATAATTTATTTCACCCCAAATCCTTTTTTAAGGATTCAGGATCATCAGTACCTGATGATCCTGAATCCTTAAAAAAGGATTTTTGGTGAAATAGATTATCGTAATGGTACCTTAAAGTGGTTTGTTTTTCATTACATATTAGCTCTGTCCTCACATTGAGCTCTCAGGATTTCATCCTCTTTGGATTTACCAATTCGGTTTACCAAGTTTCCTTATAACTTAACTATATATATATATATATATATATATATATATATATATATATATATGTGTGTGTGTGTGTGTGTGTAGGTGTGTGTGTGTATGTGTGTGTGTGTGTAGGCGTGTGTGTGTATGTGTGTGTGTGTGTGTGTGTTTAATTAAAGACGACTGACATGGTACTGTGATTAAGCTTTTTATTTAATTTTTCTTGTACAAACGATTCGAAAGGTCTTATCAAGAACGGTTTTTATTTTATATTTTTAATTGAATGTGTTTTTTTATGTATGTGTTTGAAGAAATGTTTTACTTTCCAAACACGGTCAGCACATTATGACTGTGTTCGTAATGTTATTGAATATTGGCTTTTCCTTTTTTTATTATTAGGCCTTTCATTATTTTTTAAACTTTTTGTTATGGTGATTGAGGCTATTATACTTGTATTTTCTACTAGTATGTTTCGGATAGATTTTGGTAGGTTTTTGTATGCTTTAAATGAGTCCTAATTGTGCTATGATGATAAGGTCAACCGTTTTAAATTTTTTATAATAGATTTAATTTTCTTGTTGTAGTCGACTTGGGTTGTGTATTTTCAAGAGAAAATTTGTCTTGCCTTTGTATTTAGCTTTTGTAACGATGTTAATGTTATATATATATATATATATATATATATATATATATATATATATATGTTCTGTGGTTTGCCTTGCATTTTCATGGTGAAAACTCTTTCAGTGTTGCGCGTTTCTGGAGTATCTGAAACATTACTTCTTTAAGGCCCAATTTATAGGGGAAGATGCATGCCAAAAATCCTTTAATAAAGATTTTCTTTCGATGTTGATTCTTGATTCTATTTAGGTATCTTCCAGTAACTATAAATTTACAATAATCCTTTTGATAAACTTTTTGCAAATATTTCTGTATGATTAAGATAAATGCGTGGTTTCCTTTTTTTGTCTTTACAATTGTTGCAGATATAATGATAACAACGATGAAACTACAAAGATGGCGATGAAAACGAAATATTTAATAATGGAGGAATACCCCAATAAAAGTATTTACATAAATGTCACAGAAACAAAGGTTCCTATGGTTTAAGATGCTCCAGTGTTTTATATAATAAATAACATGTTTGTGCTGCAGTCTCGATACAAAGAAATTAAAAACAAATGATTCAGTTCTGTCTTTGTCATAATGGCCTTGTCTGATTTAGAAGAAGAAAATCTTCGTGAGAAACATGTAGAACTATTGTGTCAAAATAATTTTATTACTTAAAAACTGAAGAAACGAAGCAGAAAATATCAAAGAAATCCTAACCTTCTGGCCAATTTCAATTTTTGTAATGGCAATAAGCATTTAAGATCCAATATGATTTATTTAAAAAGGTCGTAGAAGTTTTATGTGAAGATAAGCGATTTAGGTTGGAATAAAATTGACATGTAGAAATTAACTTTTACAGCCGCTCATTCATCAAACTGCTGATCTAATTTGATACAAATATCATGTGACATCCGGGAGAGTAATCTGATAATATGAAACATCATTTCAAAATAGTTTAATGTGATGACAATTCACCAATCTCCCGATTAGATTACATGCACTTAGGAATCTTTTTTTAAAGTTTTTATTTAATGTAATAATAAAATGTTTGTGCAGTTTTACTTAGCTTTAGTTAGAAGAAATCAAATTCATTTTCGGAAATGTAACTGGTACGCAGGGGGTTGCAGAGAGTAAAGGTGTGAGAAAAGACTGGATATAGGGAAGGGGCCGAGGAAAAGGATAAAAACTGAACGATGTTCAAAGATTTTTGAAGATTGTAGTTATCAGGGAAGCAAAGAGACGGAACGGAGTTCCACAGGAAGTGCGAGAAAAGAAACTGTTGGAGTAGAAATGGTAGTTACATTTAACTAATTTAATAGTAAAAGGGCAGGACCTAAATACCAATCTAGTAGCACGCTTAAACTTACGAAGTCCGGGCACCAGGGAAAAAAGCTCGTCAGAGCAGTTGCCATGAAGTTATTTGTAGAAAAGACAGAGGGAAGCCACATCACGTCGATGAGAAAGTGGTTGAAGTCGAGATGCCAAGTCAGGACGGATTACATTGCAGATCCTTCTTTGGATTTTGTCAAGAAACTCGAGATGAAGAGCAGGAGCATCAGACCAGATATGGCAGCAGTATTCAAAGCAGGGCCGAATGGTAGATTTATAAATGTGCACCATGGACTCTAACGAGAAAAACCGTCTGGCACGACACAGTGACCCAAATTTCTTTGTAAGGAGATGGAGCTTTTGATCCGATGTAGTCGTTCCATTTCATGTCAGTTGTGAACGTGAGGCCAAGAAAACGCAGTGTGTTAATCTCCATTAGTCTAGCATGAGTCATGTTGATGGCGGGCAGGAACGATTGTCAGTGGTGGTTAAATGAGATCAGTTTCATTTTGAAGACATTAAAATATAGGAACCATTTTCTGTCCCAGTTAACAACTGATAGGAGTTCTTTTCAAGAGCAGTGGCTAGGTTGACTTTGTCAACTCTGATAGATTTGCTATTGAGACAGGAGTAAATGGTAATGTCATCAGCATAAATGCATATTTGGGAACTGATGACATCAGGAAGATAGGATCCAGTATAGAGCCTTGGAGGATACCAACGTTCGTGTGAAAGGATCTGGAAGTAAAAAAAAAGAAAACGACTGTCAAACGCCTTCGAAATATATAGAGTCACAGATCAAACTTCGCTGTTATTAGCAAGAGTTTGATATACATATTCAGTGATGGCCGTTAGTCAGTGATAGAAAAACGGTATCCATATTGTTTGTCAGAGGTCGTGAGAGGTAAGATGCTTAACCAGTTCAGCATTGATTAAAGCCTCGAATACTTTGCCGAATAGCAGTAGGAGACTAATAGGGTTAGAAGGGTCAGAAGATTTCCCCAGCGTTCTTAAAAACAGGAACTACAGAGGGGGACTCCCAACAAGCTGGAAAGCAGCGAGACAATAGCTGTAGAGTTTGGAGTAAACTAGAGTCAGCTCAGGAGCACATTTCTTTAGGACGATAGCTGTGAACACGTCATCGCTTAATATATGGAAATTTAATTTAGAAATTATGTCTGAGACTAGTGACTTGATTATGCGCATATCACTCAAAAGAACCTATGGGGAAATCAGGTATGTGTACTCCAAATTAGTCGAGAGTTGAATTGGAAGAGGATTTCCGGGCAAAGCATTCAACCTTATCAGCTGTAGATATCAGGACATCGAACTGATTGGATAGAAGAGGGATTGAGGATTGCTCAATAGCATATTTTAATTTATTGATTTAGGACAAGACCAACTTTTCAATCTGCAGGACCCCGGTTTGGCAGAAAAATCGATAAAACTGAAGGTGGCTACGACATTCTTCAAAAACCAAGGTGAACAATTTTTTTTACTGGATGAGCTGATGTTCTTTGCACTTAATGCAAAACATCGCTCATTTTACGAGGTTTAAACATTCTATTTCCGAATCCAACGTTTGTGGGATTTTAATTCCAAGATCTTCATTTTCATCTGTTCCCCTAAATTCTCGTTGTTCCACGACTGTCCGTCAATGTTACTGTCATTGAGTAAATATATATGAGAATATATTACTGTAAAAAGTTACAAGAATAATGAAAATATTTATTTAAAAGTCAGTGTATTCAGTTAACTGATTTAAATCACGTGTCTTTATCTTTGTGGATGTGTGTGTATAGTAAAATATAATTAATATAGAGAGGCTCAAATTTTTGTATCTATTTAAAATGTGCACACGCACCCCACATATATATATATATATATATATATATATATATATATATATATATATATATATAATCAGCAAGTATTTTTAACCTCTTCTGAACAAACCTTATGCAGAAAAAAATAGATAATTTTGCAAAATCCCACTCACATACTCAAATATTTTCCGACAGAAAAATTACAAGAGACATTTGACGTATCTTCAGTGATTCACTCAAGCAGACGAACACAGTTCAAAAGCACGTGTTCAGGGATGGTGAAGCAATGGAAAAGTGACTCTAACGAG
>OZ010608.1:60059099-60064099 GCA_963932145.1 Acanthosepion lycidas
GGGGGGGGGGGTTGAGGGTTGTAGTTAAACAGACAAGGTAGAGTATAGGGAGGGGTTAATTTCATATCTCTCTTAAGCGTGCGTTATATTGGGGTAGGAGGAGTGACGGGACCTTGACCTATTTAGATGGTTAACTTAACGGAAATGATATATAGAGATAGGAGGGTAGTGGGGTGAAAGGGAAGGAAAAATGGAAAAGAGAGAGGAGACAGAAGACAGTAATATACAATTGAGTTTTACGACAAGGAGAGAGGGGGAGAGGGAAGTGAATCGAAAGAGGCTGTAATTGTGTTATAACAAATTTATGTAAGATAGATTTCAATGCTTGATAGAAATTTAGATGTTTAAAAATTGATGATTGTTATCAATTTAAATATTTAATTTTTTAAGTAAATAGTTTAAGGACTTAATATAAGTTAACTACTATTTTTATTAGTACATTTATAGAGAACATATTAAAGAAATATTTTTAATTATTATAGTTTATTTACCCGACCAATTGTACTTTCTTAATAATATTGTAAAAAAAGTTTTCGGTAACATCTTTATTAGTTTAACTTTTTTTAATCTAATTTATGAATGCAATTTTTCTTTATTATTATATGGGTAAATTTAGTTAGGGCCTAGGTTTCATTATTGAATAATATTTGAGGGTAATATTAAAGATTTTGTTTTCTTCTTATATCTCACAAATATATTCATGCAAATCCCATATATATATACGTTTATTTACATGTGCAAATACACACATAGATATACGTGTAAATATATACACAATTGTTCATCTATCTTCATACATAATTTATCTATACATGCATTTACCAATCATACATACATTTACCAATCATTACCTATATTTTAATATTTGAAATTTATTTAGATTTTAGTTTGATTTCATAGTTAAAGTTTAACTTTAGGTGACTTCTGAAATGTTTCATTATTAAAGGAATTTCGTTAATATTATTATTACTATTAATAGTTAAAGAGTGGTATATTTAAACTTAAATTAATTTATCAATTTTGAAATGAAACTCTCTCTCCAGAAGATAAATATACACTCTTATAATTCTAATTATAGAACATTAAAAGAAAAAGTGATATTAAATACTAAAAAGAGTAAATTTAAAACACCATTAGAATGACCCATGTTCTTCCAAAAAAAAAAATATATATATTTTATACACGTTCATACACACACATACATCTATCTATCTATATATATATATATACATACATATCCACATCCATCTATCTATATCTCTATCTATATATACATATATGCACCCATATACATATATACATACATATACATATATACACATACACACACATATATACATATACATATATACCCATGTATATACACACACACTCTTATATACATATACAACCATATATATACATATATACACATATACATACATATATACATATACCTACATATACATACACGATCATATACATAAAAAAGCATATGAAATGAATTCTACCCATAATTATCCACACATGCATATGTATTTATATTACAATGTTATACATCTATTCACACATATATTACAAATATTAATTCTAAGATATTTACATCTATATACATATACAGATTACAAGTAATTTAATATTGAAAATACTACACATATATAAATGTATGCATATATATATATATATATATATATATATATATATATATATATATATATATACCCCAGGTCAAAATCTAAGTCCAGATACAAAAAGGTTAAGCAAATATAAAATACTCTTAGTTTAATATTACTAAAATATATTTGCGAAACATTTACATTTAATTAGAAAATGTAGATTATCAACAAACAAGTGAAAATGTTAAGCTTTTAAGTGATTAATTTAAACAAACCTTGAAAAAAGGATTTTTGGGTTGGTCAGAAAGATAATACCATGTAGATAAAAATAGCAAATACATAACAAATAAGTCACAATGACAATTTGATTCTCAGTATATCTTCCATTATTGCGAATTATTTCGAAAATTCGCTTCGGCATACTCATTATTAACTTCTGGGTGAGCGTGCTTGGGATGCTCGCCCAGGATGCTTAAACTGCAGCACGAAGAGCATCCACAGTTTCAAATTGCAATCCATGTTTATAAACATACTTTGCCATCCATCTCCAAACATTCTCGATCTGGAGAGCGTTCTGGATTGAAGCATTGTCTTGCTGGAAAATCCAGTTTTCTTCACATAGATGAGTGCCCTCAATAATTATCGATTCCTTTCAATGTAAGTAGCAGCTGTCTGACGACCTTTTACCTCCTGTAACTCAAGAGTTCCATTGTATTGTGTCGTGTTGAGAAAATTTCTTTTGGGCCATCTTTTGCATGCCAGTATCACTGAAAACCGACCGGGCCATCAAGATTGAATTTTTTCTCGTCTGAAAACAACACTTCCATTTATTCACATCCCAAGTTTGATAATCGGAAGCAAATTGTAAACGGGAGGTTTTATAGCGAAGACTCTGCAGCCGTTTGAAGTTCTTAAACCCTTTCTTATTTAAATGCCGTCGAATTGTTTGAGAGCTTCATTCAGCATCTGTATTCGCTTTTATCTAATAAGATAAGTTTTCCTTTTGACTTTATTCATTTTACACATATACTCTATCTGGAATTTGCACACACACAAACAAAAAAGCTTATATATTTAAGTCTTGAGGATGACAGTGCAATTGATTTCGCTATCTACTCGTCTACTATATGCAGAATTATTATGCATAAAATAATTATTTTCAAATAAATTAGTAACTAAACAAGGGGAACTTCATTGTAATTAACTAAACTAACTATTTATACATTTAAAATTATCTTTACCTGTATTTCCACTAATCCCTTATTAGCATGAATCTAATAGAAGAGGTAAAATAAATTAAAAGATTAGTCAGTCGGTTATAACATAAAATATTTATAAAAGATAATTTATTATATTTAACTGTATCATTATTTGTTGAATATCATTATTTATGCAGCAATTAGTAACGTTTTTATTTAATCTTTCAATGCTTGTTTTTCTGATTTCTTGTTTGTCTAAATCTTCCATAAATCCATTTTGTGAATCATATGTGTGACTGATTCATTAATTTAAAGACCAGCAATAAGTGGTAAGAAAAAAAGATGAAATGGAAGATGAAATAAAGAAGGAAATTTCACTGAACGATATCGTACTATGTCATTTGTCAGTAGTCATCAATTTGTGCGTAATATTAAAAATGATTTTTACCTTTTTTTCTTTCTTTGTATCTGTTATCGGTTTAAAGAGCAAAGTTATAGAACTTTCTTTAGGTTAATATAAAAAAATCGAAATCTTAAAACATTAGTGATACAAATTTAACCATTTTTTTTTGCTGTCTTACTGTATAAAATATTTAATTTTTCAAATATTAAAATTTAACTAAGCTTGAAATAGAGTAGCTTTTATTTGAATAGCGATGCCCAGAAGATCGCCCCAAATGGATGACGTTCGCCATTGCATAAAGTTCTCTAAATATATTATGGCTTTAAAATTATTGCTATTATTTCAGGTCAATATTTTTTATAATAGAACAAACGAGCCACAATCATTCATAACCGGCAAGAACCTATGAGGTATTTTCTTCCAAATTATACACTTCGTGTTTTAAATCTCGATGTTTTTGCTGATAAATTACAACATAACAATCTTTCGCGTTTCCTCTTAACCTAAGGCATCACAATTTTGTGATACTGTTTTAAAAGGTGTATACCAATCAAAGCATAATAGTATCCGTGATACTATGCATAGGGATTTAGAAATATTTATATTGGTGACAAAGGAAGATCATATTGTTTAAGCTTTTATTAACTAAACATAATAGATTATAAAAGTTATAAAATCGGACAGAGAATGAAGAATTTATCGCACAAAAAATTTTCTTTTCTTTATAGAATGCTGCCGTTTTTTCATTCATTTTGAAAATTTAAAAGACAAAGCTTTTTGTTTTATTCCTATATTGCAAATATGCCAAAGTAAATATAACAATTTCTTCTTTTTAAAGAAAAGATATGTCTAACTTAAATAAGAGTATCCAGTAGAATAAATAAAAATACCAGACTACATTTTATTTGAAGAAGAATTTCAAGTGTAGGATAATTTCTTCTTTTTTTAATAATTTAATCATGTATTTTCTAAAATAAAGAACCTTGTTTAAGAACATGTATAAAACGTGCAATTATTCAATGCATAGAATTTTCATAGATTCTACTTGAAATATTTTGATACTAATTTTAGAAAAGAGATAAAAATAAAAAGGAAAATCCCTGATCTTGCTTTTATAATTAATGGAATAAATAAGTTTTCTTTTCTTTTTTCAGTCGAAACCCTTCAAAATGATGACTTTAAAACCTGTTAGTGGATGAAAGCAACAGAAGAATAACGATCAACCAGAAATATGGGTCCGTAAAGATGGCACACTTCCTTTGAACATATAAAGGAATACCAAACTATATTTACGTTACAAATTATGCCCAACATAACTAAAAGCCAGCCGTAAATCCTGCGGCTATTTAATAAGTTGTGTGTGTGTGTGTGTGTCTGTGTGTGTGTAAATATACGTATATATATATATATATATATATATATATATGATCTTATTAACTCCAAAAGGTGACCAAATTAATAAATCAAATACTCAACACTCAGTAAATATTATTAATACTGATTTGGTCTTAGTGAGATCATGTTAAATTAGATAATTATATTTATGGAAATCTTGTTCAGCATTATTTGCTATTCTTAACTCGTCTCCATCGTTGTGCGGGACGGTAACTTTAATAAATAAGCAGCTCTATGGCTAGGCTTCACCAAATAACATGCTTCGTTTTTGTTTTATTAATCACTCAGGTTTTGGCGTCAATGAGACGCGATCTTCGTATTTTATCGCGTATGCTTCCGGGCGAATACAGCAACCTGAAGCAATACCACAACGACGCTATAAGTTCCAACGCCGTACCAACAAAAGAG
>OZ010608.1:60069099-60236599 GCA_963932145.1 Acanthosepion lycidas
TGCAATGATAAAGGAGAAAATGGAATATTCAAAACAAAAATTAGAAACAAAACAAAAAAGAGTAACAAAAAAAAAACTGAAAAAAAAACAAAAGAAAAACAAACAAACAAACAAACAAAAGCAGATAGAGTTTTACTTCCAATGAAAAATTCCATTCATAAAACACAATACACAACACAACCTAAATTAGTTTACCTCGTGGATGAAGAATTATTCACACAAATCAGTGTTTCCCAACTTTTGTTTAGAAATAATTCTCACGTTGGATAACATATAAACTAATTCTCGATAAAAATATGCTTCTTTTATCTCGAGTCTGAGAAGTGGAAAACTAAGGGTAACGAAACGTTCATGTATCTTATTGGCGGGATGCATTGATTCTCAGTTTGGCTTTCTGACATGAACTTTGCACATCAACAGATGGAGAACTTTTTTTGAGTTTCAGTTTTAACCATAGTAAATCAAAATTAAAACACCCCCAGAAAAAAAACAAAAAAAACTTTCACGATTTCAGAGGAAACCCAAATTATTGCGAAGTTTTCAAAATGTTAAACTCACATGTGACTTATCTACATTCTTTCAGTGATTTATGTGCGATGATGATTGCGAGTGATGTGAGGGTACAGAAACGGAAGATAGAAACAATTTGTTATGACATTCTTTTTCGATATTCTTGAATATATATATCTGCAAAATAGGTGTATATAAGACCGCAACAGTTTGGTCATCCACAGCGAATCTGCAAGACAAACTTACTAGCCATTGCGCCACACGGTTTTTGATGTTTTTTTTTTTTATTTATTTCAATTGTGTTGGGAAACACTGAACAAAATATCTTGCATGTTGTTTGATGAAAAACAAAAGGTAAAGGGAAGCATTTCATGTGCTTTGTAATGGTATTTAAAATTGTCGCTTCTTGCTTAATCGAGAGTTTGCTTCGGCTTAGCGACAGAAATTCACATTCTTAATAAGTGCGAAATATAAAATATATATATATCACATTCTTAATAAGTGAGAAATATAAAACATATATATAAAAGAACAAGGAAATGAGTAACAAATCGTTTTATTTTATATAATATACCAAGTATATTTGTTCGTAATGTCTGTAACTGTTTTGTTATACTAGAGTTATCTTTCTTGTGTGGACGATTTATTTATATGTTTAAAGACTCACATGCGAAAACCGAATAATAGTATAATATTCATATTTTGCCGGTATGGATAAACAGGTTTATAAAAAATGACGAAAAAATTATTTGATATGTATCTCAATTATTGTCAAGTTTATATGCTTGAGCCAATCTTTTCAAATTGTATATTTTTCATGTACTGCTTTATTGTTCGACTATATTTTCTGAAATTCCGAATCACGTAGCATCCACTTGACACTCGCAACAATAAGGATTGAACTCGGTTAATTCGGACATCGAAATCAACTGAAAAAGGAATTCAACTGTTGCTTCTAAGAAACACTGTCATACAAATAATGATGATGAAGAGACTATTGTCATATATAACTGAATGGTCAGCTCAGCTGTTTTTTATTTTCATAGATAAAATAATAGTAATAATCATAAGTGAAAGAAGAAACAAAACTTGAATGTAAAACATGTATGGTCAAGTGAATATATGCCTACACATTTAAACAGTTATATGCACTGATATCAACCTAATTAATCCTTATTTTGTGTATATATATATATATATATATATATATATATATATATATATATATATATATATATATATATATATATATATATATATATATATATATATATATATATATATATATATATATATATATATATATATATATATATATATATTAAGAAATGGACAAAGTCCGACAATTTATTTATTAAAGACATTTTTATGTTTAACGTTCTTATTATAGATACAAGTATTTAAGTAAATGCTCTGTTTATAATAAACAGTATTAAATAACATTTACCGGCCTGAATGTCCGAGGAATTTTCATAGAAAATGACAGAATATTTTCTATGGAAATTCCTCGGACATTCAGGCCGGTAAATGTTATTTAATACTGTTTATTATAAACAGAGCATTTACTTAAATACTTGTATCTATAATAAGAACGTTAAACATAAAAATGTCTTTAATAAATAATATATATATATATATATATATATATATATATATATATATATATGAGTGTTGAGGATGCGAACGTTCTAACCACTCTGCCATGTGCCCATGGTCCTTTATTTTAGTTCATTTAGTGCACATGTATGGATAAGTACGGATTATCTACAAAACCATACTTGTGAACAACCTTACTATGAATGGTTTGCAATATCAATACATAAAGCATTGCACATTGCATATGCTCTTAACTGAATACACAGGGTTTTCATCAGTTATGCAAATCTATAATGCATAACAGCTAATAGATAGGAACTTTATAGGGGTAGACTAAAATATAGAAAATTATTTGTCATTAGGAAATATTTTATTTCAAGACTTACATTCAAACATTAATAAAATTCATCATTCTAAAAAATGCGTATAAATAAGTACTATAGAATTTAACAATGATTGTAAGTATTTTTTCTGCTACTAATCTCTGAGGAGTAAGATTCAGAAATAGTAGATCAATTGCAGTTTCATCAATTTTGAGTTAATTCCGAAAACTTTTGGTGTAGAAATATTTTCTTTTTGAAACTCAGATATACTGATGGAAAATAAAATTGCAACCCTTTGAAAAGGTTTCAATTTACTAAAGATTAAAGTAATATTGTTGGATTACAATAATCACTTATAATAATTCACATTAATATAGATGTTGAATACCATCCTACGATTAAGTATTCCACTCGCGCCTATTGACGTAATGCTGGAAGAGTTGTAGAAGGAATAACTGAACGAGTTGGACTATCAGCTCCGATACATAGAGGATAAGCCTGGCGATTGCGCCCGTTAAAGATGTTGTCGAATATGTTGCAAAATCTGTTTAGACTCGTGTTGGTTTGACATTATCCACCATATCACCTTCCTGTAGCAGGAATGGCAGCAGAACAGGTTGTACAATATTCTAAATGTAGATGAGGCTGTTGCTGTTCAACATCTCCAAACGCCAAAGGATGGCTAGAGAAACACGTGTCCATAGATTTGCAGAAAGTGAAAAATTCATCGCATATCGACAACCTGGGTCCACATTCATTGAGGATGCAGTTTATCCTGCCGTTGTTGCCCTTATATTGCGCCAATCGTGTCAAGTGTCTGTATCACCTGGCCATCCAGAATCTGCTTTCGAGGTGAAGGAATATTCATTTTATAACTGTTGCCACATCACGTCGAAAGTGTCCAGCTATTTCTCTTGAATAATCATTCAGTTTCTCAAACGTTCACAATCCGATTCCACACAAACATCTCTAATTGAACAAAAAGTGCAGCTTAGCATCTCCGTAGAATTGGCATTAAATTGCACTTCAATCTCATGTGTCACCGACTGAAGTTTACTCCCAGATTTCCTTGTTGCAAATTTTATTTATCATCAGTCTATGTTTAAAGTAATTAGACTCAACAACGCCAATCGTTTCTTATGAAGTGTTTTTGATTCATCAACTGTCGCAGAATAAAAGAAAATTCAAGCTATCTTCAGAAAATGTAATAAGAAATTTTGTTAGCTTCAGTTTATCTTTAATAAATTATACGCATTTTTCCCGTTTCCTTTTGTTGATAGTAAGAAACACTTAAATACACTTTCGATAATTTTTCAGTTTATCTTCTTAATTTCCTTTCGCTATATTCGACGCACCTGTCATCGTTAGGACTTGCACAATCATCACCACTACTAATCCTAATCACCAGGCACTTTTTACACATGTAGTTGGTAGTATTTTAGTTGTTAGCATACAAGTTACATTGCACAGGTAATCGTGGAATGATATTTTGTGTTTTTGTGAAATTGTAGCTTTAGGACGACGAAATCACCGTCTTTTTCCGTCGCCGCCGCTGCTGCTGCTGCTGCTGCTGCTGCTGCTGCTGATGATGATGATGATCATGCTGTCATTGTGTTGTTCTATTATTATTTTATGTGCTTTTGTTGTTTTTGTTGTTTCATTGTATTGTGATGCGTGTTACAAATATTAAAATCTCTTTAATATTTTTACTTAATGTCTATAATATTCGTGTGCATTCACTTGTCTATTCATATATATGCACAATATATATATATATATATATATATATATATATATATATATATATATATATATATATATATATTGTATATTTGGAAAGCAAACCCTCTTTTATACTAGTTATGTTGAAAACGACTGACAAGGTACTGTTATTAAGCTAAAAGCATCATCCAAAACAGTAGTAGCCTCATCCACATATAAAAAAAGTTAAAAAAAATAATGGAATCCCTAATAATAAAAAAGAAAAGCCAATACCCAACTAACATTAACTGCGAACACGGCCACAATGTGCTGGTCGTGTTTTGAAAATAAAACATTCCCATAACTTCAGACATATACATAAAAACCTATATATTTTGTTTAAAGAAAAAGCTTAATCTCAGTACATTGTCAGTCGTCTTTTACGAAACATATATATGCATACGCACATTATATGCGCAACATCTATCTAAATATATGTACATATGCAAGTATGTGTATATCTGTAGAAATGTATGTATGCGTATTTACACACAATACTTGAGTGCGTGCACGTAAACACTTATTTGTTTAAACAGCCAAACTGAAAAATGGTTGAAAAGTGTTCTGTTGATCACAAATGTCTTAACTCTTAAATTTTCAGTTTATTTTATATCTTTTGAATGTTTGTTACTGAACCATTTATTATTATTGAATATGTTCTGTCATTGAAGTACAATTATCAGTAAATTCATGGACATTGTAACACTGAAATTTGCTTTATATATTGTAATTGATACTCAGCCATTTAGGATGATCTACATAATATACACATGAAAATATTTTCAGATTTTGAATGCCTAATTGCTGTTCTGGGTTTTACGCACATAATGTGTTAATATTTGAAAAGATGCTTTTATTGGAGTTTGAAAAATATCATAAAGCAATAAGAAATGATGGCAGAAATGTTGTTTATGCGTGAAATAGACTTGTTTTTATTCAAGGTATTCAGGTATATTTTTTAAGCTTGTTGATTTATTATCATGTCATAAAATTTAATGAGTGTTCTGGGCGCATGCGTTTTCTTCTTGACGAGCCATAACACATTTCAACAAAGAGAATCTTGAATTTTGGAAACAAAAAAACTTGGCAACTCACTATCACCCACAGTTCAAAATCTTTTTAAAAAACAATGTCATTTTCGGAGGTCACAAAACAATATTTGTTTAATATAAATTGAATCCGAAAAATACTGCAAAACATTGTAATCAATAAAGATTTTTTCGACTAATGTTGTTTTGTTAGAAGAATAGAAGTTTTTAAAATCATGAACAATAACAAATTTTCAAAAAAAATTGACGGCAATAGACAGTTGTTATTTTTCAAGGTGGAAATGGTTGAAAAATATGTTTACATGAAGATGATATTTTTGACGGATTCATAATAGTGCTTCTGTTTTTCATAAATGCTTTGGTTTTCTACGAAAAATAAACTCGATACATAGAAATATGTTTTATCAGCAGTCGTTTCCGATAAATTGGAATCGGTTAAGTATTTTCATTGTAATATTTACTCAGGAATGTCTATAAAAACGCGAACAATATTGGCTTTCATTTATATATATTAACTTTTAATGAAGTGACAATTAATGAGAGCCATCTAATCTTGCGAGCTGCACAAGATTAAAGTAAAAGAGTTGAAGCAAAATAGAGAGAAATCAGAAAGTGAGAAGAGAAAGAATGGTAATGGGAGATAAATTAAAAATAAGGACCGGGAAAAATGAAGAGAAATAGTTTTCTTGACAGAAGAAAATTATGGCACATTCATAATGAATGTGCCATAATCTTTATTAACCTAAATTGAGCAATAACGGAGAAAGACTATTTAGAAATTAGTAAATAAGAGAAAAATAAAAAAAAATTATTAATTTTTTTTCGATCGCATATAAACAAGTGGAAAAAGCAGTAAAAATTGAAATAATTTAACAAATAGAAAAAAAAATGACCGTATTAAAGAAATAATTAAATAAAAATTAATGTCGTAAGTGAAAAGAATTTCAAACAATTAAATATTTGTTAACAGAAGGAACACTATTTCGCTCTAAACGGATTATCCTGGCTTAAGTCACTTCAGTTCAGCCTTTTTTTTTTCACAATGATGCTCATATGTGAAAAAGAAAATTAAACAAATTAAGCAATGGAAATCATGTCTACATTCAGTTCTAAAATAAATAAAATGAATATACCTATTATTGGATTTCTATTGGCACTGAGTAGGAATTTACTCTGATTCAATCGGGATAAAACCTACCAATGTTGTCTGTTGGTTGTAAAGTTTCGTGCATTGTCATAAGTTTTTGCATGGTTAATACTTCTCACTTTTGTCCACTTTAGAAAGAGTCTTGAACATTTCACAATAAGAACTGACTCAATATTGATTCTTTTAATCGAATTTCTGCTGCGTAATTTGATTGATAATATATTTTTCTGTTTTTCTTAAACGATTTTGTGTCGGTTTTCTTCATTTCATTTTTCCTTGATTGTTTCCAGAAGATTCAAATATTAGTAAGTTTCTTCATTGTTAAATTGAAATATTATATTTTTCCATAATCATGAAACGGTTCACGTTTTCCGGTAATTTTCTAAATCTAGATTCTCCATTATATTTTCACAAAATATTATTGAGCGTATAATGAATAGTATATTTGAGAAAAAATCTTCTTGGAAAAAATCACTTTTGATTTTGATCTTTCTGCATTTAATTTGACTTAGCAATTTAGTATTATGAAATTTATTACTTCTTCAGAATTTTTTTACATCTTCAGTAATATTATCAACTCGGATTTTCTAATCGTTTCATGCAACTCTTTATAATCTCTCCATATTTTTGTCGTTTTCACTTCTTTCTGTATATTTTGACTGATGTATTGCAGATTTCTTTTTTCTTTCATTCATTTTAAGCATATTTTTCTTGAAAAGTGCTTTTCCCCTAGCAAATAATAAATATTCAGCGTTCTGAATAATGTCTACATAATAGACAGTCATGTTATTTGTTTTGTAAGAGTTACATGGAATTATTCTTTTCTGAGTCAGAGTCATTTCATTAACTAGTCAGTTTTTTTTTTTTTGCTTTTTTAAAATATCTGCTTAACTTTCTGATTATCTTTCACGTAAATCATGTGGATCAGAAGCTATGGATTCCATCGTGGCCTGGTGTTTTCCAGTCAGCCATTTTGTTTAAGTTTCTATATCTGTCCATCTTTCATGTAATATCGTCTGTTTATGTAGTCTATATTTCTGTTGTGTTCTTATCTCTACTCCTACAGCTAAATCCCAAAGTGTTTTCTGATTGGACCACTGTGCTTTCTCGATTTCTTCTGTTTTCATATATAAAATCTGCTTTCATTATTTCAGAACATTCTGTCTGTTTTGCTTGTATTGTGTCGATATCATGCTTGCTTAGGAAAGGTTTTTTTTTATTTATTTCTTCTATTATCTATTTCCACAAAGTCTAGATTTACTTTTCTCCTGTCTTTTATCTATCTTGACCTTTATCGAATTGGTTCGTATAGCATTTTTGCGTCACGATTAAGAATGACTGTTTCTCTTTCTATGTTACACTTACGTAGCCATGTCCAATAGACGTATCTGCCATTTCATTGATTCTGAAGTGTAATATGCAATTGTCTTTCCATTGTTTTGAGTTCTAGTTGCATTTCTGTCTCTCTTACGGAAAGTTTATAGGCTGATTATGGAGATGTGATGCTAGAGCTCTGAAATCTTGCATGCATTAAATTCAACTCTTCTTCTTAATAACTACATTGTTTCTTTCCATGTAAACTGACATGTGACTGTTCAAAGAAGACTTGAAAAGTAACTAGTAGCGACTTCCTTTGAAAATGAACAAAATATGACATCATGGTGTTATCAAGTACCTGCATAAAAAGCAGTTTAGCCCCAAGGGCATTCATATTGACATGACTGCTACATTAGAGGATGGCGCGCCATCTTTCTTAGTGTAAAAGTGAGCATCTGAATTTAGGAAGAGAGGGTCTTGAAGATAATTGAATCCCTGGACATCCCGTAACTGCCAACACGTAGGAAAACCTTGATCGCGTTCACCACATGGTGTTGAATGACAGGCAATTGATTATAAATCAAATAAGGCAATGCTATTAGCATATCCAATGAGAAAGTTGAGAATATTCTGCACAATGAACTTGGCATGAAGAAGGTTTTTGCTCGGTGGTTGCCAGAAATCAGTAAAATTCTGTTGTTTGAGGGTGATTCAGCTGGTTTTCTTGACCGTTTTTGAACCCAGGATGAGTGTTGGGTTCATTACTTTGAGTCAGAGACAAAGAGTGGAAACATCTCGCCTCGTTTTTTCATCTACAAGGAAGGTGATGGCTCCAGTTTTTGGGGATGCAAAATACATTGTGTTTATTGACTATTTTTAAAAGGCCATACCATCAGTGGTGTGATCGATGCCAATATGCTGATGCAGTTACGAAAGGCTACCAAGAAAAAAGCCCAGGAAAACTGACGAAAAAGGACTTGTTTCATCAGGACGATGCTCCAACTCACAAGTCCTTGGTTTCAATGGCTTCTGTGCGTGGCTTTGGCTTTAAACTGATTTATCATACTCTAAATTCTTCTAATTTGGTCCCAGCTGACTATCATCTGTTCCCCAACATTTAAAAAACACTTGATTAGGAAGATGACGTCAAATTTGCTGTTGATGACTCTTTTGGCCAATATAATGAAAGCTTCCTCATTAATGGGACCCAAGCAGTGCAAAATTGATGGAAGAAGTGTGTGGAACGGAAGAAGGGAGGGGGCTATGTTGAAAAATAAATCTCATTTGGTCACATTCTATGAGTATATCTTGGTCAGTTTATGAACATTCCTCGTAGTGTAAATATTATATGTTATAAGTCACCCTTGCTTTCGCTTTGAATCCCTTGATTGCGGATCCGACGCAAATCCTCGATGTTGAATAGTCATTATCAGCCTTCATTTCTTTTAACATACAGCCTGTCGCCGTTGCCTCTCATGTGTAGCACCATCTGCATTGTCATAGGTTCTCTTGTTTTGTGCTTCTTACTTCTGAGTTACTCTCTTTACCAGTTCAACAAGGGTTCTGGCTACTTCACAATAGAAACTACTTATTCTTTTTTGTTCTCATTTTATAAGATGTAACATTTTTAAAAATAATCAAAGAAAATATAAAAAATATGGTAGAAATAAAGAAATAATTAGAGAAAAGTAAAAATTTAAAAACTTGAAAAATTAAAACGTATATGTAATTATATTGCTAATTTTGAAGCTTACTATTTAAGGCATTAAATTAAAATTGGTATTGTAAATATTTTCTCGGATTTTGCGAAGAAATAAAATTAAATCTTCTCATCCTGGCTATTTTAAGCCTACAAATAAACCCCGATTTAATTTTTAGTTGAAAAAAATAGTCGTTTTTAAACAAATTTTTTAGTGAAAAAAATGTGCTTTTTATTATTGTTTTGTATTATTATTCCTTTACCAAAATAAAGCGTAATGATTATTGCTAAGCAATGAAATTATTTTCATTCTCAGAAATGATAGAGTAAGCACCTGTTTATCTAGCGTTTATCTGGTAAGATTGGAGTAAACACTACAGGGCTCAGGCGATGGTATATATGGAGGCCCTCTTCTACCCAGACTACATATACTCCCTCTCGGCCAACAAGATCCAAAGGAATATAGGAAATAACATTTGGGTCCGGCTTGACTGAAGGAGTTGCCGGATGATTGTCAGTATTCTAGATTTACTTCCATAGCCTTTTTCATATTCGTATGACCGCAAGGCATTTGAAGTTTAAAATTAGAGTTTTCCTTCCCTTAGATAAACTGATATAATGATGCGAATAAGGCTATTTTAGGCAATATATGGTAAAAACATATGGTGGGTATAAATTTAGTCATTTGTTCATATTTTCAGAATATGTGAGGCCGAGCATGTAAACAAGTGAGGGTGAGAAAGAAAGAAAGAAAGAAAGAAAGCGAAAAGAAGGGGAACATAATTGTACAAGAAAATATAGAAAACATTTTATAGTTTGCTTATCGAAGATTTTACAAATATATCAATTTTCGAAATTGCATTATACTAATAGCTGCTTGAATAAACTTCTCGGCGAATGAGCTTTCAAAATCTGCACCATGTCTCACAAAGCAGTCTAAGTCTGCCAATGTCTAATTCCACAAACAATTCAACTGAACATACCTTTATATCAGATAAACATCCTACGGGGATAAATAAAACATTTTCGTTTACAAACAGCTTTGTTGTTGATATTCTCTTGTCACTTAGTACGAAAATCGGTTAACAGGATTGCATTCAGCAAGTTTATTCTTGAAGTTTTGTATCATGAGAGGTTGAAGTAGTCAGCAGTTCAATGCTGTCGCATAGCTATTCAAGGTCTACTTAGTGCCATGAAAAAGGTTCTCTGTATGCATCTATGAGAAAGAGAGAGAAACTGCGATTGTGCGTACATTTATTCACTGAATTTTCTTTAGTCGTGCTGAACAAAATAGCTTTTGGTTTTACAGATCTGCTTTCAGCTGAGATATTCTCTTGATGATTAAATCTCTCATAAGAACCTTCAACTTCAATTAGATTAATTTTTATGAGTGACCCAGATATGGATATGAAAGTTTTAGTTGGCTGGAAATTCACTTTCACTTCTACCAGTATGAAAAAAACATCTGCCATTTTGTGGAGATTCGGATGAATGCGCACCCATACACACACACACACACACACACAGCACACAGAGACATGAAGAGAAAAGCAATGCTACAATAGGCTACAATTGAATTACTCGGTTAAGATCACCTAAAAACAAATTCAGCTGCCCTGAAAAAAAAAAAAAAGAAAGACACACACACACACACACAGAGTAGCACTTCAGTCAAAACAATGTAGAAAGATTTGACATTTGTACATTATATCTTAGTAATTGCGCTCGTTCAGTTTAGGTAAATCAAATTCAAGAATAGAAGTACTGATATTTTAATTATATGAGGTTTTACATATAAAATGATTTTATAAAATTAGGGAGAATGTGTTGCACCAGTTTTACAAGTTTTGAGAGCTTATCTGCTTTGGAAAGCATCATTCTAACGTATGGTCAAGCCTCAACAACATGCATTACAGGCGTAATTACTACCAAGTAAACCAACAATGTTAAAGACTTTTTAAAGTAAATTGTAACAGTTAATTTAAGCTAACTTTATGATAAATATTTTTTCTAACTCTGCCAATTGAAACTTGTAGACGTCGGATTCTGTATAAATCAAAACAAATGGCTGACAAGAGATTTAAGAAAACTCATCGGTTCAATTCAGTGTCTTTTTCAGAAAATTCATTGCTGATAGATATTTCTGCAGAATTTAAAAAAAAATTAAACTTAAACAATGCTGGTTCATGGAAAGATAAAAAATTGGATGTTTCATTTCTCAACGATAATAAAATTTAGGCATTCTTTTGACTTTGGTAGTCTTTAGGCTTAGAGAGAATTTAAAATGGAAATGGTCAAAACTGACTTGAAGAATGAAGATCCTTTATTTGTAACGGTTCAGACAGTTTCTGATATTTGCAGTAACTGAAATAAATAAATGAAAAAACAGAAAAACAGAACAAAATCTCCCCAAAACAATTATTATGAAATGTGATTGTTATAAACAGAAATGCTTCATTTAAATGATTTTATTTCAACAAAAATATATACTGTTTTTTAATTTTTTTTGAGAGTGAGAGAGAGAGAGAGAGAGAGAGAGAGAGAGAGAGAGAGAGAGAGAGAGAGAGAAGAGAAAGAGATAGAGACGGAATTTTTTTTGCTGTATAAATAAAACTTGGAAAGTAGGTCTGTTAATGTCATGCTGACGTTTCGTCTCTTCTTAGATAAGAGAAAATGTTTCTGCTACTGAGAACAGATACGGGTGTGGCTTAGTAACAGAAAACCTGGCTAATGACAGAATCATAAACCGTTCCATAGTAAATACCAGTTAAGTCATAAATCTATATAACAAGGTATCACCGATCTTTCTAGTACAGTTTTGTCCTTAGTGACTTTTTCTTGACACCTCTTGCACGTGATTACCTTTATCCATTTTAAATTTGCTTAATTTACAGCCAAATTTAAGAGATAAGACCGAAAGTTGAAAGTTTTGATATTTCGTATGTTGACCTTTGATGCTGAGTTTCGCAGTTTAAACATAGTTTTATTCCATAAAATATATAACAATTCTTTATAATATAAATTTCCAACACACACACACACACACATATATATATATATATATATATATATATATATATATATATATATATATATATGATTGGTGGCACAAAATTATATGGCCGTCATGAAAAGACAAAATTTATATTTATTACCACTCATGATGATCATAGGTAAAAAATAAAATTGAAAAACGAGCTGGCTAACCGGTTTTAAACCTCACTCAACAGGGCTAAATCGAGTTTAATAAATATAGAATTATCACTAAAATGAGATGAAAAATATGTATTGGGGAAAAATTATTGATTAGATGGAAATTAGTCGGAGGCCCAGTACAAAATCTTTCTGTTTGCACAGAGAAGGTATTAGAGACAAAATATAAATGGCTTCCAACATTTTCAAGTTGTAATTCGAGTGGGACTTGCTAAGAATAGTAAATGCGTCCACGCTGAAATTAGCGGCACAATTATGGTTATTTATTGGGTTTTCTGCGATGGAAGACCCGTATGTATTGGTCAGAATGCCAGAAGGAGAATACTTAAGATTGCGGATTTTTGTTAGAACGTGTTGCTTTATTCTGACATCCAGCCTATGAGTCGTTCTCCCTATGTAATGTGAACCACAACTACATTTAAACGAATAAATCAAAGAACTATTATGATGTGGAGGGAGAACGTCTTTCTGCATGGATGGAAGGACAGGCTTGGCAGAAAAGACTACACGAGTGTTAGCAGCAAAGTAACAATGCCGAACCGCCAAAGAAAGCCACTTAGCATATCTATCACTGATATTACCCAGCCAAGGAAGGTGAAGGTAAATAGGACATCTTTGTACTGAAGCCGGTTTAACTTTATTGAATTCAGCAATTTTGTTCTTAATTATTGATTAGACGATGTTCAAACGATAGGCATTGTTACAGAGAGTGGTAGTAATAAACTTGAGTTCATCATCCAACTCTGCTTTATAGCAGATTATTAAGGCCCTATGAGTAAGGGTTTTAATTAAATTAATTTTTCGTTTTACAAGACAGAAAGAGTCCCAACGGGTATACAAACCGGTAAATGTCGGTTTACGATAAACAAATTTAAGTAAACCCAACGAAGATCTGCTAACCCAAACATCAAGAAAGGGGAGAGAAGAATCAATTTCCTTTTCTTGCGTAAATTTTAAAGCTGGATGCGTATTATTCAGGGACGAAAGAAAATGGTCCGCTTCAATCTTATTATCGAAGTGACAAAAAGTGTCATCAACGGAAGTAAACATCAGGTTTATTAGATTTAGATAACACACTCGCTTCATGGAATCCAACAAAGATGTTTGCTAAGATGGGTCCCAAAGGGGAACCCATTGAAACACCATCAATTTTCTATATATGACGCCGTCGAAACTAAATTTAATAGACATCGTGCCAAATTTCAAATTTTCAAAGTTCAACAAAAACAACCTTATGATTAATAGAAGGGACAACAGACTACGATATAGGGCATCAGCACATATATTGCTGAATTTCTGCTTAGGACAAGTGTAATGTCAGTGCGCTCTGCCTAAGATGAAAATGTTCTCCCGAGCCTAATCGGAAGGACGAGTCTGAATTCCAGTCGATTTCGTTACGTTCACCTACGCGTAGAAGCCATTGGTAAACGTATGAATCCATCTCCTCCCAATACATAAATAATTCCGTTATTATTTACGAGTTATATGCTAGTATTTAAATAAACATTTAAATTAGAAAAGAAATGTATATGATTGCTAATTATCTCATGCCACAAACACTTATCCAGATGGATATTTTGTGTTAAGATCAAATATAATCAAACTTCAAAGAAAAGGCTAAATTTCGTTGACATTGTCAGAAATGAGTTTACTACACCAATATTATTTGACAAAAATAAATTGGTTAAATATAAAGTGGTTCAGTCATATAATTACAAAGAGTAAAGACACAAAAAGTCAACTAAAAACTTAATTTTACCATGCTGTTCAAGCAGCAGAAGGCTGATGTAATGTATATGTCACTTGCCTGTTTCTTTGCAAATTGCCCGTTCAAATGTGAGTAGGATTTACGAATCAATTTTATACGGAGCAAGATCAAAAGTATCACTTCCTATTTATTTCAGCGTTGAACATTCAAGGAGTACTGTTGGTTAGAGCAACTTTTCAGTCACAAACCACAATTGGAAATCACACACATCACTTTTGCTATGGATGAAATGCATTATTCACCACCTATCTGTACTCACATCCACTATTTGGTTGCCGTAAACGTTTAGTAAATCGATAAATATAAATAAGTGTAATTGCATTGCGCTTGGATGAATTCAGTGACCCAACTCTTCTGCATAGGCATTTTCATGTTAGTCGCTATTTTCCTAGTTTGTTCCCCTTAACCAAAAAAGTGTTATTGATAGGAAGGTTTTAACATCTATTGCCGGGCACTTCATATGTCTTCGTCCAGTCTAATATCATTGGATACATTCATTTTGGATCGACCATGCTTAAAAGCAGATCTACAAGGATTGCGCCAATATGAGTTATAGACAGACGAAAAAAGAAACAAACACTGTTCAGTATATAGATACATGTAGTCATGTATTTATACGCACACACAAAAGCACGCGCACAAACATACGCACACAATGCATGGTTTTCTAAGCGTAACGAACGATATTAAGTTGTATTTAGACGTATATAATTTCTTTAATTTCAACTTTTGCCAAAATTTTACAGATTCGAAATGTAAAGCGATGGAAGTAGATTGAAAGGAAATATTAGGTTGGTGCAAAAATAATGACGTAATGATGTCGTTTTTTGACGTTAAAAAATACGTCAAAAAACGACATTATTACGTCATTATTTTTGCACCAACCTAATATTAAACTATTGGATTGACAGTTCTGTACTTTTTAGTTCACATCTTTTGCACAAATAAATAATGAAAACTGAGGGCGATTATTGATGAAAACATGTAGAGTTCTACATTCACATCAAATGCAAGAACTACGTTCCGAACATGGATAGTGGATCACATTAAACGAATAGAGCTTTTCAAAATTTCGGAATAACCTTTTTTAACAGAGATTCACAAAATTTCAATCTTGAGGTATCAATGTTATTTAAATAGTCACTTATCTTCAAGCATCTAACTCTGTAATTAAATGCATATTTCATCGAATTCTCATTTCGTTTGCGTTTAATTATTTTGGTTCGTGGTTAATGTATAGAAACTAGTTTAAAATTCTTCAGTTGTAATATGGAAATTAACTGGAATTACTACTGAAACAGAATTACATAACAACTGAAGTAGATTATATTTGTACCTATAAATCCCCTTAGCCTCTATCCATTACTTCCCTGTGCCACATTCTAATTATTAAAAAATTATTATAAAAATTACATAGTACTTTGCACTGACATCTTAAAACAGACAAGACTCTTTTCGGTAGTAAGATATATATATATATATATATATATATATATATATATATATATATATATATATATATATATATATATCAGAATAATTATCAATATTTGCTTACTAAGTCTATGTGATCTTCCAAAACGTATCTTCCACTTCCCTTAAGTACTGTCCATAACTTTTAAATAATATTCAAGTCAGTGAAGTGGTTTGGCCATTTTTTGAAATGACTATGGTTAGCTTCGAATATGAAAACTAGCATCATTCTGTTGAATTCCGATATATTTATGGTATACCTTGTTCGAGTATATGTCAGTATTATTATTTATATTTCATTCTATAAAATGATTACATTTTTTTCATCTTCTCTAACTGATCCTCATTACCACCGAGTGTTTTTACAGTTTCTGCAACGGTATTTCGTTAAATTGTGAATGGGTGGGGCTACTCTACTCACATATTGTCTTATACTGCGTATGAATTAAATTCGTCTGAGAAAATAACATATTTTCTAGTTTGACATAACACATTCATTTTTTGGAAGTTCACCACATTTCTCTGCGTTTTATTTGTTTGACTTTTAACTTAGGTTTTCTTGCTGAAATTTGATCAAATAAATTTTATTATTTGATGGCATCTGCTGTATATACCCGTTTATAAGCCGGCTTCACTGAATTTTTACATAAATTTTAACCCCTTCATAAAAAATACCTGTGTATAGTGTAACCAATCACCAGAAATGCATGAATTTTAACCTCTGCAAAAAAAGCTACCCGTGTATAGTGCGACGGCCTATTGTTTCGCATAAAAAAAACTGATCATAAAAACTTGTACTCAATTTATATACGGCAGAAATTTTGCTCGGATATTTTTTTGATTTAATGACGAATTTTCTTTCTTCTTGTTGAAATAATTTGTATTTCCGACGTGATTTTGGTAAAATCTTGCTCTACAGAATATCGTTAATAAATTTGTCGCACGCAACAACAGTATATTTCTAGTAGAACGCCAATTCCCATTGAGATCTATCACACCTCAAAAAGAGGAAAAATCTTTCGCTATTATTTGAAATTGAAACACATGGTGTTTGGCAATAAAATATGTAAATTGAATTTTTTTATAAACGATAGTAAACAAATTTAATTTTTCTCATATTTGCATATGACTAAAAGAATTGAGTTGAGTGTGCCTTAAACAATTTATCGCAGAAATGTTTGTATTTTTTAAAACCTCTCTTACCAGGTTTATATTTAACATGAAGAAATAATTTTAGATTAATTTATACTTTGATTTATCTTTTATCTCGTTTTAAATTTTGTATGAAATCTGCAATCACAGTTTTCAGTTATATTTCTTTTAATGTACTTGAAATACTATTTTTCAAGGTTGTATATACGAGTAGGGGATAAGAATTTTAGGCGTGACCCACCTTCCTAAATTAATATCTCAATAACCAAATACCAGAATACTAACTTTTTCGAAATAGGTGAAGCCAAGAACAATATATATATATATATATATATATATATATATATATATATATTGAAAGAAATATATATTGAAAGATGTATGATAAATTGGAAGAATGTTTTTGTGAGATGTTTCATCCGTTAGGACTACATCGGAAGGGGTTTGTTGAAGTTGTTGTGACTACACTTCCACATTTTTTTCCAAAAATTATTAAAAAAATTTCGAAACTATCAGCGTCTCTCGTTCATGCGCAACGTCAACAAACCGAGTGCAATGAAACGCATCATCAAAACCTTTTCCAAATTGTCATACATCTTTTCTTCCGAAAACTGTTCTGATATATATAAAAAAATGTACATATCGTTATCCCATATATATATATATATATATATATATAGCGAGAAGGAGATAAATTATTTAAAACTGAACAATATCAGCCGTGAAAAATAAAATATGATCATTAGTGTCGATATACGGCATTATAAAAATTATCTCTTAATTATATCTTTAAATTTTTGGAAAATACAGTAGTAATAGTTATATACATTTCATTTTTATTTCTAAACTTCTATAACTGTCAACACATTTAAGAGCCCATACCAAAGAAAAAAAAATTGTGAAAGAATAATTAAAAAATACGAACGGTTATTTTGAGTGTGTTTTTGACTTATTTAAAATCGAAATAAATTAACACTCACCCGTATATTAATTGTAACACCCAGTTATATACTAAATTGTAATAGACAAGTAACTCTCAGGTGTAAATTTCATGTTAAGATAATAAACAAACTCTTGGCCAAATAAGGGTTGAGAGAACGACTGTATATGTCGAGATTTACTCTGAGAGACACGCCTTTGGTGTTCCATAAACTATGTTTAAGTTTACCGAATGCTGTGCTTGCTTTGACTTTGGATTGGATTTCTCTGTGCATTTTTGCATCAGAAGGAGAGACTGTTGATTCATATGTAAACGCCTCAACAGTTTTTAATGCCGTACCATCAAATGAAGACGGAAGGATTTGTGAAACATGGATTGTCTTGAACTGGCTGGTACATTAGCTCAGTCTTCTTTATGTTGATAGTCCAAATGCTTTCGCTGCTTCAGAGAATTTATCAAGAACAGTTTGAGTGTCTTCTAGACTGTGTGCTAATAGAACAGCAGCAACTGCAAAGCAATCAAGTACAAGCTGCAGACCAAGTTTCGATTGTGTTTTAAAACGTTGCTGATTATATAGACCTCCACTTGTTCTGAATTCAACATTGACTCCTTCAATTAAGTCAGAGAATGCTTTTTCAAGCACAGCATAAAAGAATATTGCAAAGAGAAGTGGAGCAAGAACGTAACTTTACTTTGTACAATTGGAGACGAAAATTGCGTCCGATTGTTCATTTCCTGACCTTACAAAAGCTTTCATTTCTTCGTAAAAGGAGATAAAATATGGAGCATTTTTTTCTGGAACACATATTTTTGACAAAACTTTCCAAAGAGCAGTTCGAGATACAGTATCGAAAGCTTTTGTTATATTAGATTTATGAATTTGAAAAGAAACGTAAATATTTATATTTCTTTTAACGTGGTTTTCTAGTTTATCGAAATTTAAATAATTCAGAAAATTGATCTTTTGTGTTTAATTATATTGGCTAGTTTCTGCTTATGATTTTGTATGTAGGTTTTATCTTACATTCACGTCGGTCATATGTGCCCAGAGGTTTTTAAAGTAGATTTTCATTGCTTCGAAACACATTTCTAAGTTTTAATTTTGATGACAAATACTGTTTATGACTGATCATAGAATTCTATATTGCCACTATTGGATAGAATCGTATAATAAAGACTAGCATTACTCCAAATCTGATTCCAATTATAAGCATTACATGCTAACTGCGATGGAAGCTTTTTTTTTTACGTTGTTTCAAATACCCATATCAATTCTCAACCTATGAATTGTGACTTCTGTAATTTGAGAAGCACTACTCATGGAGAAATTACCTGTACACAGAAATTCAATCTTTGCAAGTCTTAGAAATATGGGAAAAAGAAACGAAGTGGATTTACGTCCAAAAATGGGATCTTGCATTCGTTAAAATCATGTATTTTGATTTCTGCTTGGATTTCCGAAACAAGCTCTTGTTAATATTCAATCATTTTTTAAATATTTATTTGTTGCCAGAGAAAGAAGATCCTACTGTTAAAAACAGCAGTAGCAACAATGACAAGAACAACAAAATGCGTTCTTGTGAATAGTAACAATTACGATAATTTAATTTTAATTCACTAGAGAAAATGCTAAGAGAGAAGTAAAAATCAAACTATTTCTGCGATTTAACTCATATGTGTGGATGTGTTACACTAAAGTCCTTCCGTTGCATGTCCTTGGTTTTAAAATTATTGGTGTTTCGTTGCGAATTTGATGGATATCTAAAATCACGCCTAGGGCCTAAAAGCTTTAGTTTCATTTGTTAGTTACTGAATTCACGCCTAGGGAGGTCGATAAACTGCAATTCATGATTAGATATAATAATATGAACAGTTTGAAGCGAGTAGAAATTGTACTGATAAATCATCAGTTACCTCCCCTTAAGATCTAGGCGGTATGAAAAGTACCCTGTAATTTCCATTAGTAGACGAGTAGTCGTAGTAAAATGCAATAAAGCTTTGGTATAAGTTCTGGTTCTGTTTGTACTGCATAAATGTGAAGAACAGATGTGAATATTCAAGCATCAAAGTGAAAACTCAGTATCACTTGTAAGAGAACAATGGGAACACTTTATAAATATTTTATATGTGCTGCTACTATCTCAAGTAAATGTCAGACAACCATAATTTATGTTTACTATTAAGCAATTACAAAATTAATAGATATATTGAAAAATCATTTAAATATTTTGATCAGTTATGTAAGACTTAAGTAGTCATTGAATAATTATTATCCAGTGAGATAAACAATGAAAGCCGGATCTTTTGCAAGAAAAAAACATGTGTTGAATATACATTGGATGTGTAATTCTTGGCATTAAAAAACAGGTAGATTTATGAGAAGATAAGATAAAATTGTGTATTGTTGAAAAAATAATAAACAGAAAATAAAAACTAAAAATATATTTACACTACACTTTTGATAGACATTAGAAACATCTGAATTGAATCGTTCGCGTTATTATTACACTTTGAGCGGTAAATGCCCTTTTTACATTATCACGCTTATTCACGTGTTATTTATATTTGCTATTTATAGTTCAATTAAAACACATATTTCAGCAAAACACAATAAATACTTACCAATAACGTACAAATAATGCATCATATAAACTAAAAACACAACTAAAAAAATTAAAAACATTAAGCATAGGAACAGTCAATGTTACATCAATAATATATGCAGAAATTAACAGAGGTTCATCAGTATAACTACTTTTACTTCAAATCTATTCAATGAACGTGATCAGTATAAAATATAAATAAATAAAGCAACAATCATATTCTAACGTAAAAAATAAAGGTTTTTAAAAAATAAATATATACAATAAGGAAGAGTACTGGTTGCCTCAACGTATCCTGCTTGTTTGTAAAGATGTAAAGCCTAAGTAGATGTTGGAGGGACTATTCTTCGTACTTGGTATCATGCTTGCTTTCGTTTGCTGATCCGTATAAGCCCTGGAAAAGGCTGAATGAGATTGATGAATGCAATAAATATCTGGAGAAGACATGAGAGCATAGCATCCAAACCGATTTAATGAAAACAAAAAAGATAAGAATCTTAATTACTAGTAATAAAAAAAAAACGCTGAGTTCATTTGTACATGTTATAAAACAGTGAAATTATGTTATGCAGACACCAACTTCTAAGCGAGTTACTCTTAATCTTTTCCGTGAATCTCGTGCAAATATTTTTAGTGTTATATTTCCTTTCAGTTAGAGAATAAAAATGAGTTTTAAAAATTCTCAAAAATAGCATCAGACGAAGCGCTGTAATTAAAACAACATTGTCGAAAATTTGTTTTTGCTATGAATCTTGTTGTCATTTGCTATAACTTGATATTGGTGTCAAATATTCTTTCTGTCATTTACTAAGTACAGCATACAGGCTGCAATGGATAAATTGTAGAGTTAAATGACAAAAATGAAAATAATACTGACATCTCAAGTAAATTTATTCAATAAAATTGTCATTGGCTTCAACCACGGTCTCCAGAACGGTCTTCGGAATCTCTTGCAACTCTTCTGGACGGTCTCCTTGTTTAAGTTGGTGAATGCTGCCATAACACTTACCTTCAGTTCATCTTTGGTATTTTATTGGTTCTTTTGCTCAACTGCGCACCACACATAATAAACAAGGGGGTTGCAGTCTGGGGAGTTAGGTGGCCAGATGTAAGGGTGTAAGATGTGTGGTCGCAGAAATTGTCTGAAATACATGACTGCGTTCTCTCGCTTATGTGGGATAGTGCAGAGTCCTGTTGCCAAGCATAGGGTCTTCCGGCAGCCACCAACTTGACTCAGGGCAGCACTACCTCCTCAAGGCACTTGATGTTGGACTCCGTGTTGAGTCTGGGGCCCTGTAGGAAGATGAATGGAAGCATAACGTCACCATCACTAGTAATCACTCCAAACATCTTCGTAACCACACTTAGAATCATCTAATTCTTTCCGAATCATCTGAACTACCCTTGACACCCAAACACACTGAAATGTTCGTATTGGAGCTTCCAGCGCGAAAGCCAAGCAGTACTGCTTGCCGTTTCCAAATTTCTGGCGGAGGAGTGAATTGCGTCATGGTGCTCTTTTTCGCACAGAGGGTACCCAATTGACCCTAAAATAATGTGCAGTCGGCAACATCAAAAGCAAACAACGCATATGCACGAAATTAAAAATATAAAATGGTGAGAATTTACTTATCTATCTATCTATTTATCTATCTATCTATCTATCTATCTATCTATATATATATATATATATATATATATATATATATATATATATATATATATATATGTCGTGGTCTCTCCCGTCATTGATCAACGCGGGCTGTTGACCTGCGACTACCGGGTACAGAGAGCCAAATAACCTGCAAATATGATTTGATTATAGTGGTGAATGCTTTGTGCAGAACTAACCACACTACACTTTTTGAAGAGCCGTATACGGAGACCTGGTGCACAGTGTGTCACAAAGATCCCCAAACGACCCTCCTCAGGTTTTGAATTCAAAGTTGTCCTTTTCATAGATCAGTTGCCATCCAAGGCTATAGGATCCATCTGTCCTGCTATTTGGGGGGAGAAGAAAAGGATTCATACCTTTCCCAAGGAGTCACAGCGGAGTAATGGACAGCGGCTCAGAATGAGGAATCCATTACATTCACTTACGTGAATACCCATATATATATATATATATATATATATATATATATATATATATTGAGAGAGAGAGAGAGAGAGAGAGAGAGAGAGAGAGAGAGAGAGAGAGAGAGAGAGAGAGAGAAGAGAGAGAGAGAGACCATCCCATCTGATTAATTTCTCTTGCCAAATGTGTATGAAATTACTCAGACAGTTCTTGTTAATTTGAAAATTACCTTGCACAATAATATCCTGGTGATAGTATTAATGGGCTTAGAAAATCTTTAATTACGCCGTTATAAATGACATTAATACAAAAGTGGTATCAGCGTCAAGAACTTGAATTCAACTTGGTTAAACTTTCGAAATGTTACCGTCTACTTCAATACTCTCATCCATTTTATTCGTACTGATGAAAATGTCCTCATCGGACGAAAATGTCATAAGTTCTAATTCTAATTCAAGTTTACTATGAGCAGAGTAACGCCGGCCTGCCACCGATCCTTAATTCCCAGTTGTGGTATTCATAGTAGAGATTGCAAATATTTCTATAAAATTATTCGTAATTAATTAATAACTTCCTCAAATTGCCTAAAATGTAAGAACATATGTTAAACTTGATTAAAGGAAACCAAATATGGAGATAACGGTATAATAAATAAAATGCAGCAAGAATAAAAAAAAGAAAACAAACAAAAAGAAAACAAACAAAAAAACAAATCGGGATTAACGTTATTCATAAATTGTTTTTAAACAAGTTTATTAACAACTTTAATTCCGATGTACATCATACCATTCGGAAATTAGAAAGATATAATTAAAAAGTTGAATAGACAGACCTTGTCGCTGGTAAATAAAAACTTGTTACTATAATAGTGAACATTTTCAACACTTGAGCCAACTGTTTCAGGACTAAAATAAAAATAAATAAAATCTATATTAAACAAAACATGTTTAATTCATTTCTCTTTGTAGCCAACCACATCTGACAAAGAATAAACTTTCATTGTGCGAAGAGCTGAAAATTCGTTTACGACACTGAAGATCAGAAAATACAGTATACCTTTGTTGTTAATATTTAACTCTTCTCATGGAAAAAAATAAAAAATATCTAAACTGCTCAGCAGTGTTATCTCTTTTATGTTGAAATCCACACATTACTATGTTCTGAAACTTATGATTATGCTTACATCTTTCCTTTTGATTTAATTTCTCTTGTATCTCGTACGTTGCATTCGCCTGGAGCCCTTGCAAGCCTGATTAAATATATATAAATAAATCATTTTGTATAAAGATTTCTGTAGCAAAGTCAATTGGATTATTGATTTAATCTTAAGCTTTCATAAATTTCACCTGCTCTTGTTACACAAAGGTCTATTCTGATATAAAAAAAGATTTCTTTTTAAAAGTTTGATGTTAAAATGCTGCATTGTTCTCTTGATTTTCAAAATAGTACCAAACGGAGTATTATTATTAATCTATTATAAAATCACTGAATACTTTACTATCAAAATATATTACTGTGAAAACGTATTTATAAAATTTACATATAGTAGATTTAATGCGTCATATTCTTTGTTTTTTATGTATACATTTGCTCTCATTTATAAAATTATTTTTTTAAATCTACCTAAAACGTCACTCTTCTTTCTTTCTTTCTTTCTTTCTTACATGTGAAACGTATGAATCCATCTAAGAAATAGCAAGACAGACTGGGTTTTATAATCTTCGATGACAGCCAGTCTAGGAGAAGGACAACTCTGAATTAAAAAAACAAAACAAAACAAAAAAAAACTAAGCAGAGTCATTTGGGGAACTTGTGGCACGCTGTGCACTAGTTCGCTGTATTTGGCTCTTCTTGCTTCGGTACAAGTTTCATCGCTATAAACAAATTATATGTGCAGGTCGTCTGACTGTCCTGTTCTAAAAACTGAGCTACTGGACCTTCATACATTGAAAATGACAGGAGAGTCTCCCTACACACATACACATACACACATATATATATATGTAAATGTGTATATATCATAACAGACCACAAACATGTAATGTATGGGCGTGTAGAGAGAGAGAGAGAGAGAGAGAGAGAGAGACAGACAGACAGACAGACGGAGAAATGCAGTGTCCAAAATGCATAAAAAACTTGAGTTGTTAATATATATATTATATATATATTATTTTCTTCTTGCATTTTCAAAATAATTTAAATGAGAGTACATTTACGAATTTTGAACTATTCCTTAAAGCCTATATTTATATTTAGAAAACTACACCTACAATATATATGTATGTCTGCATATATATATATGATTGTAGGGACTTTGAACATACAAAAAGTAAAAATCATATCATTTAAGGATAATGCAGAAATGTTAGGTGCAAACATTAGTGTTTCCAAAGACCCTTTGTTTCGACGAACTCGTTTATTGCTGGCGGAACAAGTGGCGGTACCACAAAGGAGATACAAGTATCCTTTAACAGAATACTCAACGTTTGCCGAACCAAATGTCACCTTGGGAAACCAAATGCCTCTAACATGATGACATAGCGACTTAAAATTCTCCATTAATTAAAAAAATATTCACAATAACTTCTTTTGGGACTATCAGGTTTTATATTGTAAACTAACCAAGTACAATATGAATTTTTATGTATACATAAATTCAAAATATATAGGCCAGATAAACTTATATTTTATTAATATATTTGTTTCCTACATATCTGAATAAATTATGATTTTATTATTTTACATGTCAACATTCAATAATCATCAGGAATCTTTAAAATATTGTTTTTGGTAATTTTTATCCTCTTTCTACTCTAATATTACTTGCAGCAGTTTTATTGCTTCCCAGAGATCTTCTTTACTTGAAAATTATATTCCATTTTCACATATATTTCTTTTAATGATTGAATACAAATTTTGTTTTGAATTAATATCTGGATATAGACATCTGGTGTAGCCGTTATAAGCGTGGAATCGGCATGCCGAGTTCAAATTCTCACACATCAATAATATTTCATTCATTTCACACAAATGCTCTTGTTAAAAAAACATGAATCAATTTTCCTCCCGCTATAAAATGGCAAACTGAGCTCTCCTGTTGTGGGTAGTAGTCAGCCTAAGAGAAAAAAAAAACTCTGAATATTCTGAAAAAAACAAAAACAAACTGTAAATAAGAGGGCAGACTGTAAAAACTGTAGGCTCCACCACTGACTTTGACATTTTTGAAATAGTTATTCTTATGTCAGCCTTTATTGGGCATCAGCCTATTTGGTTTTATCTTCACGCACAGTAGTAGCTGGCCTGCCACTGTGGTGCCTGTCACTGTGAACAGTTTATCTTTTCACTTTAGGAATGTTATTCACTTATATCAAAAGCAGCGTTTCCAAAAAAATTCAATAACCGCATGTGAATATTTGTAGCACATTTTACTCTCCCAAACAGGAATTCTATGGCAGCTTTTTGCTTTCAACATGTTTCCAAATGTGCAACCATTTTGAAAGAGAAAAAGAGAATGTTAATTTCACAAATTTCCCCAAAGTTTCTAGACATTGTATGTTCTATGGATAAAAACCCTAAATGATTCTGACTAATACTTTATTTTTTATAGAACCCAAATCTTTCTTTCCATCTCTCTATCTATCTCTCTCTCCACACACAGAAACACACGCACGCACGCACGCACACACACACACACACACACACACACACACACACACACACACACACACACACACATATATATATATATATAGGATTCAAAGCCCTTAGAAATTTCAAACTAAAGTCAGAAAATGTGTTAAATTTAAATTGGAAACGCCTCTATTTCCCGTTGGAATAAAGTAATTTAAGGGTGTTGTCACTTACGGAACTAAAATATTTACAAATATATAATGAATCTTGAAAGCATTTAAAAAATATTAATGGATTCCATCCAACAACCACGAAACATATCTTATATCTTGAGTGTTTTTTGTCTGTCCTCACACATGCATTACGTAAGTGTCAGAATCTAACCTTATTTTAATTACTGATTACATGTCAATTAACCACCAATTAAAATAATTCCATTGTTTCATTCAATTCTCTAGTTTTATTTGTTTTCTTCATTGTAACACGTGAATTTCATTCCATTCATTTCAATGTGTGTATCATTCTTAGTCCACACATCAAAAAGCACATTTCAGTCGATATTTTCATTAGCACATCTATTTTTCTTCCTAATTTGTACCACTTTTGTTATCTTGCGTTATAACCGATTTTTCTGTTATTAAGAAAAACAACACAAAATTGAAATAAACAAGTCGACATAATCTCACATAATCCCATATCTTGTGATTTTATCTTTCATGAATGAAACTCCGGAAGCTCTGATCTTGTCATGCGCGACCATATTTCGCATATATCATATTGTTTTTATTATTCATTTCTTGTTATAATAGAAGTACTATTACTTAGTAATACACCTACGTTGTTTTCAGATTCTTAGAGAAAGTAATTTTCATCATCATCATCATCATCATCATCATCATCATCATCATCATCATCATCATCATCATCAGTTCCATGAACACTTAATATCACATTCTCAAAATAATTTAGAATAATGATACTGTTTATTTGTTTATCATCTGATATAACTAAGGCTAATACAAACTCTGAACTAACATACTAGCAATATGACCATGGACCAAAATTAATTTTTAACTCGTATTCTTTTCTCTTAATTTCTGTTTCGTTTTCTCGCGACTATTCAGCAACTGAAATTAAGATAAAAGAAACATTACTGACAATTAATAATGGTTAGCTATACTTCATCAAATAAAATCAGAAGATAATATTATTATTCAAACTTCCGATGTTCTACAAGGATTCTGCTAACTTTCTCTTTTTCATTTTTATAAAAATAAGAAGGAAGGGTTCATTGATTGTAGCCTCTAGTGGTCTGTTATATGTCTATTAACAATGTCCAGTGCCGCATTGAGAAGAAGAAGAATTGAAGAAGAAGAAGAATTGAAGAAGAAGAAGAGGAAGAAGAAGAAGAATTGAAGAAGAAGAAGAAGATGGGGAAGAAGAAGAAGAATTGAAGTGAACATTGAAGTCAACACTCTGAGGAGACAGACTGTTTCATGCTAATGATGATTGAGTGTTTGTGTGTGTATTTGACAGAAGTTCATTATGTGTGTTTGTGTGTGTATTTGATGGAAGTTGGAATCATTTCACACTTGTTGGCTATTATCGAGCTGTGGGATATCGTAATTAACCCTCTTGACCATTGATCATTGGCAACTATAACTGTATGATTTTATGTATGACACTTACGACATGTGGCTAAACAAGACCTCATTATTTTCTTTATAGCGCTTTTTTAGGGAAAAGAAAAACGAAAAGATGTATTGAAAATGGAAAAGAATTTGAGGAAAAATAGAAATGGATGATATTAAAAATATAATCCCATGCTTGCCCATAACCAAGTTGTGCTTGTTAGGTTTTCAGTGTTAGTATTACACGACAACGAACTTCTCTCTCAATGACAGCATTGTGCCAATACAAGTGGCTTGTCAATCATGTACACAATCGTCTTCACACTCATTTATTGATGTACACTTTCTATCAGGTGTTTCTTGCTTTAGAAATAAATATGCATATATATACAAATATACACTTTATACGTATCATCGTATGCATGCGTATTTTCTACTTCAGTATAAGAAAATCTATTTTTTATAACCACAATTTGAAAAATCTACGTGACTGATTTTCTGGATCAAGCAAATCATTTAACATTTAATAATCCCAATCTGTCAGAGCACTTGCATTCTTTTCAAACTTGCAAATAAATTTCTTCCTGATTTTTCAAAAAATCAGACTATGAAAAATTGCTCAAACATATTTGAGTTAAATATTTGTAAATTTATGAGCTTAAATCATCAAATTACACACACACACACACACACACACACACACACATATATATATATATACACGTTATTTTTATTTTGTTCATAATCCTGTGAAAAACATTAATATTTTTAAATGGATTCCTTAAATATGTGTAAGATTCCCTCGTCATCCCATCGTTACTTGATTATACTCGTAATGTATATTTTTTATAGTTTTTCTAATTTTATTAATTTATTAGAAGACATTTTCTAGTAGAAATTTTATACATACATGCATACACATACACATACACGAAAACGCACACACGTACATAACACATGCAAATACTATCAAGGTCAGAAAATGTCAATGTGACACAGTGAAAACACGCAAATATATACGTCATGTTTGTATGTGTTCGCTGTTTTTAAACTAACATCTTCATCAATTTCATTTCATTAAAATCAATCTATTCTCTCTTTCACTGGATTTTAATGAATTTTTCTTTTTCTTGTACCTTTGAAAACAATATATTCAAATGTTTATAATCAATAAAAATAATCGGCTTTCAGTTTGCACTCACCCTAAAATAATCTAGCCTTTCATTCTTGACTCACCTTTAATTTACGCTTCATCGATTTGATTAGACCTTAATGTTGCAATTTATTTCCGTCTGAAATGATTAGGATATTCACTGAATCAAAACGCCAATCACTTTGTCTTCAACGATCTAAAAAATACTAAATAAATGTGTTCAAAAACACTTTCTGATTGTTTTCTTGGAGAATAAATGACTGCAGATGAATTCCTTCCCCTTTGTAGAATAGAAATGCTTGAAGATAAAGAGGGATTTAGTTTAAGATCAATTGCTTGTCTGATTGATTACATTGTCTATTATAAACCAAAGTTGAATGAAAAAAAAGTAACATTTATTTGGCCGGGACAAAATATTTCTTTCATGTATGACACAATTGGTTCCTGTTAGGTTGGCTTAACACACCCACACCAATCAAGTGCAGGTTCTAAATGAGTTTATCTGGGCCTGAAATATTGTTTTATGATAAGGTAAAGTCTAGATATGGAAACTTTAAAGCAATCACCTGCTATCCGCAAGTATGGAAATAGGGAATAAAAATAAATAAAATTATTTTGGGATCAAGTGACACTTGAGTAGAAAGTAGGGACTTCGGGTCGTGTCTTTATATAATCAGATCGCATTCTAGAATGGACAGTGATAGAATTGTCGGAGGGACCAGAGAAAGAAACTGTTCTTTTGGTGTCGTGATATAGAGATGGGAAGAGGAGCAATACGATAGCAGACAATAGTGAGAGAGAGTGTGTGAGAGCGAGCGATAGGGATAGATAGATAGATAGAGAGAGAGAGAGAGAGAGAGAGAGAGAGGGAGGGGGAGAGAGAGATATGTAGAATAAAAGGCAGTCGATGTGCTCTCTGGCTGAAAGTAAGATCTGGTCCATTAGGGTCGTGAAAGAAGACAGAAGTGGCAGCTAAAATGTCTCAAGTGTCAACTACATGTCAGGTGAATGTATAAATGAAGAACTCAGTATATTGAAAAAAGATTCGTGTTTTTTTTCTCGCCGTGACGATATCTTGTCTTCGTTTCCCCTTTTTTGACTGTTTTTTTTTCTCAGTTTTCGTTCACTCCACCGCAAACGTCAATCAAAACACGTCGGTAAAAGGCTGACCGGGAGTGGGGACGCCATTGTATATTACACACGTAAAGCTTTTAATTTTACTGAATTGACAATTCTATAAATTCGATAGTGAATTCGTGAAAACGTGATTTGAAATTTAACTTTCTCATGACCCACTTTTGTTTCATAATTGTGATTAACATGTTAAACTATCTATAAAAATAAATTCATTCCCTGAACTCACATTTTTGTATATTCTGATATTTTCTTCTAATAAAACTTTTCCCATTACAAATGCTCAAATGTTTGCCAGCAATTGTTTTAATCATGTGGATTACTTTGTTTCACATTTTCTCTCATCTAAAATGAAATACTGGAAAACGAAATTCACATTTCAACCATTTCATAATTATATATGAACATACTAGTATATATATATATATATATATATATATATATATATATATGTATGTATGTATGTTAGACAAAAGAGAAACATTTTTGTTATTGATATCACGTTTCGCTTCCTTTAGAGTAGGCATCTTCAGATCAGAATGAAAGACCCGAAGATGCCTATTTAATGACCTAATGAAGACGAAACGCGTTGTCAGTAAAAAAAGGGTTTTCCATTTTGTTTGATTTCTCCACTTTTGTTCAGATACTGTACCTTAGTAACACCCACATATGTGTGTGTTTGTATGTGCTTGTGTGTGTGTGTGGAGAGAAATGGGATGAAAGCAATAATGCAGAAGTGGAAATTCTCTCATTAATATCATCAGAAATAAAACAGACACCCACGTCGCTCAAGTTACCGTAAGTCATCATAAATAAATAGTCGACCTTTTTATTATCAAATAACTAACATTATGTGAAGAATGTTTTCAGACAAGGGAGCTTTATGATAATGGCAATCTTTGTACAAACAAATGACGTCGTATGTGTTAAATGCATATTCATTATTTCACTTTCACCTTGACGTTTGTCTTTGTTTAGATTTTATGACGCTATGCGCATTTAATGACATGAACACTATTGTTTATTATAATCATCTTGTGATTTCGCAACAATCATTTTTCTGGATGGTTTCTATTCTTCCTCAGATTTTAAAGTCATTACATTTTACAAGGCTCTTTTGCATTGATTTTATCGCTCCGATAACTACCAGATCCTAGATGTGATGTAAGATTCAGGTATTTTCCCGTTTCATCACCCTCTGATCTGATGGAACACCAACATCCAAGTTTTCCCTTAAAATCGCCATGAAATTGATTTTCCTTCCATTTTAGCTTGTAAATGTTTTCATGTTTTAAACCCAACATTTTTCGTCCTCTCATTTCTGTTATAATCAGTTAATCCTTTGATAGACAAACCTTTCAATACTAATCTTTTCTTCCACCTTCTATTCACATAAATTCTATGAATATTATTTCTGAGACAAGCTAATCAATTTCTTCGTCCTTTGATTAAAATTTATCAGTTCTATATGACAATCGGGGTCTAATTATTGAAATTTTGCCAATAATGATGGACACAAATTATTAATATTGTTATTACTTTTTTTTGCTGTTGTTCTTTAAATATTTTCTCAAAATCAGGTGGTAAAAAAGAAAATGTATCTGTTTTTTGCTTGTTTCTGTTTACCCGCTGTTTCAGGAAAATGATTATCCAATATACAAGCAACAAAAAAGGTTAATTAAGTCGAAAAGCTTGAAATGAATAGAAACAAAATAATATTATCATAAGTTTACCGCAACTCAAGAAATATTTCAAAATAACCTTTTGAAGGTGAAATTCATTATTGAGGTCACCGAGACAATTTTGCAACCAATACAACAGGAAAAAATATTTAGCTTCCTTTGACGCATGCATAATTTTTGAAATCACACAGTGGATATTGAAGGTCACTTTGAAAAAAGATTAAACGAATAGTAACCAGTTTGGTGATGATTGCAGTATTCTTATGAATTACGCTTGCATGATAACAAAAAGAAAGAGTTCACGCTTTGTACTTGTCCGGATTTAGTTGAATCTGCTTGAATATCTATATTTGTATGGGGCTACAAACGAAGTAAAAGAAGAATATTTTGTATATTCCGCGATTATTTCCATGCTTTTAAAGATTAATTTTATTTCTTCTGTATTTTTCAGGTAAAAATTCTGGTGTCCATTGTACTGACACCGACATATATTAATACGCAAGAAGGATGGTACCGACTAGCGGACCAAAGTACGGTCACAGAGACTGGAGTACCTTATAAGCTAATCAAAGTTAAGAAGATCAAACAAAAGTAAGTATAACATAAAAAAAGAAACATATAAAATAAAAAAAGAAGGATAAATACTCTACAAAGATTTAGAAAAAAGATGGAATAACATTGTTTATTATTTAGATTTTCATATTTTTAACAAGAAGTCTTTGAATTAATATTTCAAAATGAATGTGCTTACCTTATCTGTTTTTCGATATGCATTGTGTGTATGTGTGTGCGCGCGCGCACGCGCGTGTGTGTATGTATGTGAGGATTCGTATGCGTGCATTGTGAGTGAATAAATGAGTAAGAAACCATTTCTTGACATACTCATAAAGTTAAATTATGTTGTTCTTGTATATGCTTTTATGCCTTTTAGTGAAATGATAACAAATAACCGTTATATCAAATTCTCTTGGATTCAATTCTTTTGATAGAACTTGAGGACACCGTAGTGTCTATTATACAAAGTTTTTATTTAAATTAACGACATATTACTTCTGAAAGGATTGAATTCACTTAATTAAAATATGTCTATGTTGTCATAAAGATATATTTATTATAAAATAAAATTAATTCAGGTACTTCACACGTTTGGCGTTTTGCAGTACGTAGATAAGCTTAAATATTAATAATAATTCAATTAAAAACAATGTTATTATTTTTTGTTTCAAAAACTGAGTAAAGTGACTTACCATTGATTACTGAAAATTCTTCGAGTTCTCAGGTTGAAAGCAACTTCAGAGAAAGCCAAGAAATACATAATTGTCGGATGGAATATCTGGAATGCCTTAAAGAGATTTTGAGGAAAATATAGTAAATAGATAATAGTTAACTAAATTGAAAGGTGGCGTTTCTTTTCTGAAATTGCAGATTGATGTAATATAAGCATATTAATTTTCGCATTCTTCATCAGAACTTCTTAGACAATTCAGTTCTGAAAAAATACCAGAGTTAGTTACGCCAAACATAAAAAAAAGTATAAAATGACTTATAGATGAATATAAAGATGACATAAAATGACTTATAGATGAATATCAAACGATTTAACAGGATTTGATAATTTCTGTCTGAATTTCTGGGATGAGAAAACATCATTATTTCAACTATTTACATTAAGACTATTGGTCTCATTTGTTGTTGTTACCACAACATTTTGATCATTATATCCTCCGGACTTCATCAAGTGTATATTGATCTGGGTAATCTACAGAGAATTCCGAACTGAAGGCTTTATTTAATCTACGGGTTTAGACTGTTGTCATTCTACATATATCTTGTTTGGTTTTTATTTTTTAGTACTGCTTACTTATTGCTAACTCGTTTCCACTGAGTCCAAGTACGATGTCATCAAATTCCCAAACCAACGCTTTAATCCACTAGGCCTTAAACATAATCTGCCTGCTGCCTAGTACTGTAGCTCTTCTGATGCTGTTTGACAGCTGGTGTTGCTGTTGAAGACTTGTCATTTGTCTTTCTTTCTTTATTAGCGGCTCACATATTGTATTTAGGTCTACTAAATAGGTCTTCATAATTTAGCATTTGCGCGATGATTCTTTCAGACCTCTAACTCTCCAGTGTTCTTCGTTGTCCTGTATTTTTGCTTCATTCCATTTCCCTCCATACATGATAATCCATGTTCGATTTTTTTATCTCACGCTGCTTTTCGATGTTCCTCCAGCCTTACTTTTACGAGGCGGGTTCTTTTCTACAACTACAAGGTATACGCAGTTCTTGGTCACGTTCTTCCCCGTGTTAGGCTTTAGTCGGGAATAGATTTTTCCGTACAGTGGAGTTACGTCTGAATATTTTCCTGATGTTGTATATACCATAGATCTTCTGAATCTTTTCCGATATGCTCTTGACGTAAAGCAGAGACAAACTGTGTGCCAATCTTCTGGTCTCCCTCCTTTTAATCTTTCAGTTTCCACCTCCAGACGCTGATCCTATGTTTGCAGGGTACTCTTATTATTTTGAAGTTTATCCTTGATGCTGATCAGTTTTTGTTGGTATGTATCTGGGTCGCCATTTATTATCTTTTCCCGCTGTTGTAGGCATCGAACAATCACTTTCTTCACACTGTACCAGGATGCTGTACAAATACTATGTGAACTCATTAAGACTTTCGATCCACAATGGAAGATGAAAATAATAATAAGCTAGCCTTCCTGGATGTACTAATAACTCGCACAGAGAATAAGTTCAAAACATTCGTATATCACAAGCCAACCTTCACCAGACAATACATCAATTTCCGCTCCCACCGTCCATAAAATGTAAATATAAGGCACCATGCACATAGTGTAAATAATGATTTAACAGGAATTTTAAAATTATGCTTTTAAATGTTGAATGGTGACAGAAAGATAAAAGTGGGCTCCTAAACTGAATTCCTTAGTGGGAATTTTTTTAGGGCAAAGTATTTATTTCAAATTGTAAGATTGATCAAGCTCTCTTGACTTGAAATTTAATATCATTGTTAAACTTTATTTTAAGATGTTCTTGTAGTTATAGATGTTAACCGTGCAAGATGGGAATAAAAAATGTTGCTTATAAATTTCAGTTGAACACGTTTACCATTTATTTAATCCATAAAGGAATTAAATGTTATTGACACTTGAAGCTTGGATTAACTCAGGAATGTGAAAAGTAAATAGAAAACATTAGCTGAAAATAATTTGGTGCGTGAGGCAAAGTATTTTAAAGAATGATGTTTCAATTATTCACAGATGATAAGCCGAGAGAATGATGAGGCACGTAACTCTACAAGTAAGCAATTGTGCAAAGTTGGTTCGCCTTAATTTAATACGAGCAGAAATAAACACTCACTAGTTTGGGATTCTGATAAAATATTAGTAGAATTCAGATGCATCTGCATGTACAGAAACTTCTGCAAGATGCCACAAATGTTGCGAATAATCTACTCAACAGTTTAACCTTTTTTTTTTAATATATATATATATATATATATTAACATTTTTTTCATTTTCTGGTGTATCTGTACTAGATTCAGTCTGTTAGGGGTCTAAGGTCTTAAAGTTTTGAGTGGGTAAGTCAGAGTCTTGTATTTCAGGAGAACAGTTCTGAACGAGACTAGCGGAGGCGAGATCTCGTAGTGATACTGTGGTTTCTTTGCCGTTTTGAAGACGAATTTGTGCATAACGAGGATTGGCTTCTATAATTTCCGCCTCCTCCCACAATAGGTCGTATTTCGATTGTCTGACATGTCGTCTCAGAAGAACCATTCCTCATGTTGTTACCCTTGTTGGTACAGAATAGCCACTGGAGGTTCGGCAAGGATAGTTGAATAGCCGTTCATGAGGTGTAGCATTCGTATCTGTTGAAAGCAGTGTGCGCATTGAATGTAAAGCATCTGGCAGAACATTCTCCCATAGGTAGGCGTTGAGTTTTGAGTGCCAAAGTTATTGCTTTCCACAAAACACCATTATACCTTTCGCATTGCCCATTACACTGGGGGTTATAAGGGGTGGTACGAGTAGTTGAGATTTCGTGCCCATGCAAGAAGGATTTCACCTTAGCGGACATGAAGCTGCAACCCCTGTCCGAAGGCACGCACATTGGCATACCGCAGATAACAAAGAGTTGGGTGAAGCACCGGATGACTGTTTGCGGAGACATATCAAGACAAGCAAACGCAAATGGGAAGCGAGAATATTCGTCTATTATTGTAAATAGAAACCGATTTCGAGAAGAAACAGGGGTTCTTTGAAGTCAACGCTGAGCCTTTCAAAAGGCATGGTTGCTTTTATTAGATGCAGAGCGTCATGTCGGTAAAATCGAGGTTTGCCTTCGGCACATACAGGGGAAACAGTAGATACTCTCTTCACATCCTCCACAGAGAAAGGAAGGTTCCTAGTCCTAAAAAAATGCATCATTCGCGTAACACCAGGTTAACAAAGAGAGTTGTGTAATTTCTCTAGGGTGTCCAAACTTACAGCTGAACAATAAGCTCTGGATAACGTATCATCAATGACATTGTCTCTCCCCGGGCGGTATTTAATGTCGAAACTGTAGCAGTCAAGTTCGACCCTCCACCTTTGGATTTTATCATTTTTATGTTTCCAGCCTGTTTCGAATCAAATATGAATGCCACTGATCTTTGATCCGTAAGTAAAGTGAAGGGTCGTACCATTAAATTGTACCGCCTCTACGACAGCTTGGGCTTCCTTTTTCTATAGAAGTGTGTTTACGTTCGCTGGTACTCAATGCTCTTGAAAAGAAAGCTACGGATCTATCTGATTGGTTCAATGAGGCTGCAATCGTGTGACACAAAGCATCGGTCTCTACGGTGAAAAGAACAGCTTCATTGATAGAATACACTAGTGAGTTTTCGACTTCAGTTTTCAGGTATTCGAAGGCTTTTTCAGCAGTCTTGGGTAGTGGAAAACGATTAGCTTGTATGAGGGTGGGGGGCAACTTTTTAAGAATACTTACTAATCCATTGGGAATAGTAAGAGGACATTCCCAGCACACAACGAAGAGAATGAATATCGCGAGAAAGGGAAAGTTCTTTAAGCGGTTGAAGTCTCTCGGGATCTGGTTTAATTGTACCCTCCGATATTGTATAGCCTAGTAGGTTCACTGCAGAGTCGGAGAAAGAGCATTTTTCATGATTGTAAATTAAATTGTATTTCTTGGCCGCTTCCGTAAATTTATCGAGGTTTTCATCGTGCTTTTCCTGGCTCTTATCACAGATAGTTATATTGTCTAAGTAGGCAAATGTGTGGAAGAGTGAATTGTCAGATATAAACTTATCAATTATTGCAGGATACCATTTGGAGTATATTTATTTTGTAAAAAATACAAAATTGTGGCACAAGGCCGAAGGGGAAGTGGGAAAAGGCTGGTCTTTCCCTAGCTATCCTATTTATTCCTAATTAACTAAAATCATGATTCACTACAATTACACATTCACCACAAGAACTCATCCATCACCTTTCAATCCTGCACACACCACAATACCACATATTCACAAGGGTCCTGCAAAACACCCCATGAATTAAAAATTTGTAATGTTTGCATATATATCTATATATATAAAATTTCATGAAACATAAAATGATGGGGAGGGGATATGAATCCCGAGAAGAAACTCAAAATATCAACCAGAGACAAAAGAAAAAAATTTTTTTTAGTAGGAACCGTCCATTCCCTCAAAATTATATCGCCTCAGTCACCCATCTTTCACTGAAATCTGTCGAAATCGAACGCTTTCGATCAGATCTGATTTTCACCTTAAGCTTATGCTTAAAGTAAACAATCAGATCCTGATACGAATAACGTTCATTTCGCAAGATTCCCTCCTTTTGCGACATCCAAACGACCATTCCTGCCACGGCTAGCAACGCAAAAAACACCATCCGTTTTACCCCGGAGAAGGGGGACACATTGTCACACGAATACGCGAGATCGATGGACACGAGCTGATCGGGAGTGATACGAGCCGTCAACTCGCCGACATAATCCCAGAAAGGGCGCACCTGAGGACAATGGCAGATGGCGTGCGAAGCCGTTTCGTCTAAACCAAGGTCACACCAATGACAATCTGGCAAATCTGCCTCGCCCCATCTGAAGAGTACGTTTTTGAGAGGTAGCACGTTCCGAATCAATCGCCAGCTAAGCGAAAACTCGTGGTTGCTGAGATAATCTCTTCCTGGCGCCCAAGACCAAAAAAAGCGCAACTCTGATGCCGACAAGCCGAGCCGGACACACAGAGGATCCTTCGCGACCCCCTCCACTAATTCATGATACAATAGTCTACGAGGCCGAGAAAGCTCACTCAGGATACCGTTTGGAGTAACCAACGGAATAGCTTGTTAGTACAAACAAAAACTATTTATAAGGAGGCACAGTCCATTTTTGACAGAGGGGTGGGGAGAGAAGGTATGTTCACCACACACTTATCTACACATATGCAAAAACACATATACACACACTTACATACCTCCAACTATAGAAATATAATAATTATATTTTTGTAGTTGAAGGTTCAAATACAAATATACATATTTAATATCTAATTTTAAGTATAATACCAATGTACACACAAATATCATGACATATACACATCTACAAATATATATATATATATATATATATATATATATATATATATATATATATATATATATATATATATATATATATATATTCACATTTATATAGCTATACAAATGTGTACAAAAAATTATTTATCTACATATCAATATGCCTTGTATAATATTCATGAAAAAATGTAAATACATGCGCACAGATAAATAAACGTTCAAACACCTCTATTATATATATGTGTATGTGTGTGTGTGTGTCTGTATGTGGGTGGTGTTTAGTTTTAATAACATATTATTATATAAAAATATATATTAAATACATATTAGCTATAATATGTATATTATGTATTTTGACATTACTTTTATGCAGGAAGGATGTGTATATCTATATGTATGGCTATATGTATGGCTTAAGTGCTTATATACGTACATAAGCGATGTTATGGTTCTTGGATGTACCTACAGTTTATATGTATTTTTGGAAATATGAGAAGCTATACAATCACATACATATCTATCTATCTGAAAATATTTTTTATTTATATTTGTAACTTGGAATGCAGATCTATATTTTTATTATATGAATACTATATGGAGTATGTTCATATGTAGATAGATACAAATATTTTTTTTATTTTTAAAATGCGGTAATATCCATATATATATATATATATATATATATATATATATATATATATATATATATATATATATATATATATAAAGGTAAAATCCATTGAATTAAATATCGACATAAAAACAAATTCAAATTTCCATAAGATAGTTTTGCCTTAATTAGCTACCCAAAATCACTTCTCGACTCCCATCTCCTCCAACTCTTCAAATGTCGACATAATAAACCAAAAACTAATTCTAATTCCCATAGTGGAGTTTTGCCTTATTTAGCTACCTTAAGTTACTCCTCTCCCTGTCTAAAACCTTTTACACTATATTAATTATAATTTATAAACATTCATTTACTTAGAATATCTCTCTTTACATTAATCCCATTACGTTTCTTTATATAATTTTAAATATATTTTTGGGTTCGTTTTTAATTTCTTCTTTAATTTTAAATTTAAGTTAAGAATTTATATTTCATTCTAATACTCCCAATTCAGTTTTTTTTTTAAATAAATGTTCTTAGATTTAAGATAGATACATACTACCCTCCTTGACCCCTGTCTCATGCCTTGCATCTGACTGAAACAGCGAAAAGTGTAAACTCTGTATTAGGTGTTTTCGACAAGTTAAGGTTTGACTCTTGCTTCCAATCTCAATCCCTCACAGTTAACTGCTACACTCCGTTTTCTCTAAATTTACAGAGATGAACTTCATTTCATTCCAAACTGGGGTTGAAAAGACAGACGACCACTTTAGCCGTCTGCCGAAATAGCCTATTCCCTATATGAGGTAAAAGGATTTGTTTGATTATTAATTAATTATATATATATATATATATATATATATATATATTCGGAGTATTGTCCGAATCTGTGGATTCATCACCATATTTATCAAAACGTTGTACGCTCCGGCCTTCTTCAGGTGGTTGGAACATCGAACTGAACACTTTATTTCATTCACTGGGGTAGACTGTTCTAGTTTCACATATCTAATGGATGTAAATTATCAGTTATCTCCTGTTAATTCACTTCTCCAAGTTCTCTACTGCCTTAACCAGGTATTGAACTCAAGCTTTTAGGGTCTTGTCTTTGGATCTAACTAACGCCTTTATCCACTGTGCCATGTGTCCTTATACATGTGTGTAGGAATTTCTGGTTATTATAAATCTAATGTCTTCAGCAACATTTTTTACCAGTGCTCATATTGCGATTTTTGCTGTTATCATTATATGTTTTTACCAGAGCTCATATTACATTTTTTTTGTTATTATCGCTTTTCTCTACCATTCCTTATTACTGGTTCCCATATTGTATTCATTTCTATGCATGGTCGGCTCAGGAGATTTCTTTGGCCTAGAATATGTGCTGATTACTTAAGATTACGAATTTTTTAATAGTGTTCTTTGTCTATGATCTCAACCTGATCCGACAAAGGGTGGCGATCTCCATATGTGATTTTTCCACTTCTCCTCGTGTTACAGCTTTTTGGTGTTCTTGAAGCCTTACCTTAAGGGGGCGGTCCGTCTCCCCTTCATATTTCTTACCGCAGCTGTGCGGGATGGCGTACACACAGTCTTTAGTCATGTTCTCCTCTATGTGGGGGGTCTTACACGGGAGAGATATCTGCGAAGTGTCGTCCAGCTTTTGAAGGTTGTCCTGATATTATATGGACCGCAGATCCTTTGTATTGTCTCTGATAACTCATTCAAATAAGGCAGCGAGACTGTTTTCTGAGTGTTGTTGTCCTCCTCTTGTATCCCAGTTTATTGGGACAGCTGCCATCTCCCCAGGGTAGTTGTTACGTTGTAGGGTACTACTTATACTTACCAATTCTTTATCTAATGTCTCTGGGTCGCCACTTACGACTTTTTCTCGGACGATCCATTTCTTTACTCTGTATGGATGGTATGAAATTGAGGTACTGTCCGGTGAATATCGGTTTACGGTATACGGACATCTTGAACCCACGTTCTGTTCTAGATATTAGAACATCCAGGAGTGGGAGTGTGTTGTTACTCTCTTTCTCCATTGTGAACTGTATTGAAGGTCTTATTGAATTCACATAGTTCAAATATATTCACAAAAATTCAAATATATATATATATATATATATATATATATATATATATATATATATATATATATATATATATATATATTTAGTTGTATATTTAGACAGCCATCCTTCCTTTATGCATGTTTCATTAAAAACGACAGACACGGTACTACGGTTAAGCTTTTTATTTAATTTTTCTTGTGTACTTACAAGAGCTTTCTTTTCTGGGTGTGTAAGAAAAACATTTGTACAGTTCTTACACACACACACACACACATATAAGGTTTATGACTTCTTTGTAAAATAATCTGTTATATATCTGATAACCGTAAGGTATATTATTTATTTAACTTAGTATAAGTATTAATGAAATCCAGAACAATAGAAGCGAAAAGGAATCTCCTTGAAATGTTTATATTCTGCTATGTAAGTTGTCACATTGGATTTCACAATTAAGACGATTTAGGATTCAAGTAGTTTTCCAATTTTTATACTGGATATTAAAACAATTGATGAGGATCAGAAAATTTTCACCCATTGTTTAATGCCTTTATGATCCAGTGACGTGGAACACTATCAAATGCATATGTATAGTCTATAACATTTTCCCATTAACTTGTTGTTGATCAGTAGTAGTTATTTACAATCAAAAGAATCTTGCAAATTTTTGTTATGGGAGAATGCTATTTTTTTTTTCAAGGAAATTATATATTCTTTCAGTTAAATTGATATTAGTACTTTGTAGTACTATTAGGTTGGTGCAAAATTAATGGCGTAATAATGTCGTTTTTTGACGTATATTTTAACGTCAAAAAACGACATTATTACGTCATTATTTTTGCACCAACTTAATAATATTACAAAGTTTTGTGGGTTTACCAATATCATAAGTTTAGGAGATTAAATATGTAATATTGTGTCAGATATTTCGTGATTATCTAAGAGCATGTCTTCCTTAATATTTATGTTACTCCATTCCTGTTCCTCTATTTCTACTTCCGTTCTGTGTTTTTATTTGTTTCTGGATTCTTTTCTTTTTTTTTTTATATATTTCTGTTAATTTCTACATAACCTATTTTAATAATCTTTTAATTCTTCACGTGATGGCAGTTTTTCCATAAGCTTCATTATTTCCTCCCGTTTCATTGTAAAATATTTGATTTATAAAATTTGCGCTTTTAGTTGAATGTTACTGCTTTAATACGTTTTTGTAGTTGTTACACCATTTTCTCCTTTATTCTATGTTATCCAAGAAGCCGCCCATCGAGTGGACATTAGGCTAGCTCACGCGGAGGGATTTTAGGCCGTTGGCTTTTACCTTCAACGTCCTATGTACGTAAAAGTTATAAGAATTTAGAAATAATAAGATTATTTTATCTCTATTCGACATCTTAATTCGGCATAATCTTTTTTCGTATACAATATTCTTTCACACTTTAGTAACCTCTTGCGAATAGTTTGTTTACATTTACTTTGCGCACAATTTATATTTTCTTTTAAAATCACTACTCTTTATGATCCTTTCACATAAAAAACACTCTTAAAAGATATTAACCAAACTATGTAATATTTCATTGTTATCATTTTTTTCTTTATAACACTTTAGAATTTTGTGTTTTTATGAATTCTCTTAAGTCATTTTTTTCAACTTCTTATATTGTTTTCTTCATATCGTAATTATTTTCCCTGTTCCTGAATTTCTCCTTCTAAAATATCATTATCATTATTATTATTAAATTCCTTATACAGTGAATAAAAGTAGCAATAATAAAAAATCTAAAAGTTTTGGGGACGCTAAATACAGTGGAATCAAACTAGGTCGGGTTTACCCTTCTCTTTCTGTTGTTTATTTCTTCATTCATCCACTATATATATATATATATATATATATATATATATATATATATATATATATATATATATATATATAAGAGTTTATAGTGGTTCCAACGAGAGAAAAGTATGTATATTAAAAAGAAGAGAAGAGAGGTGCCGCAAAAGTTTTTGGTTTTAATAAAAAATATTATGCTTTATTTTCCATAATTTTAATACACGAGTTTCTGGTCTCGCGACCGTCTTCAGGTAAAAGGCGGAGATTTCCACATATTATTAAAATAATTATTTTTTTCCTTATGTTTTTCAATGTTAAATATTCTCGATATGAGACATTCTCTGTTTTTGTGTTAGTAATGTCTTTCTTGAATTGGCATGGGGTGATATTAACCAATTCCACACACTACTTCAAAACTTACACCCAAAAATCAAATTCACGCAAGAATATAATTTTAACGAATTGCTATTTTTAGATATACTCATTAGAAATAAAAACAACAACATAATCACAGATATCTACCACAAACCCACAAACACCCAACAATACCTACATTTCAAGAGCCATCACCCAAAAAGCTGCCTAAAATTCATCCCCTATTCCCTAGCACGTAGAATTTGTACAATAGTGACTGATAAACACCTCCGAAAAACCCGCTTAGAAGAACTACATAAAACTAAAAAAAACGAGGCTACCCCACAATACTAATAAAAAATGTTTTGAACTCGTGAAAAAAACTCCTCTAGACCAACTTAGAAATAAAAAAAAGGTAACGTCGAACAAACTCTAACATATGTCTCAACATAGAACAAAAACAATTCAGAAATATTCACAGAAATTACAAAAAATGTAGACCTGCTTAGCAAGAATAATAAACTGAATGATATACTAAAACAACCAAAATAATTAAAAGCAAACGCCAATCTAAAAACCTAAAACACATATTAACCTCATCTAAATTTAACCATCAAACAATACAGGGAGTCACAAAATGCAACAAAAAAGATGTGGGGTTTGTGACATCATTATAGAAGGAAACTCCTACATTTTTGAAACCCCCCAAAAACATTCATAATAAATAAAAACTTAAACTACAACTCCAAAAATGTAATTTATGTACTTAAATGCACAAAATGTAAGAAGTCATATATAGGCATCAGCCAACAACTGAACAACAGGGTCTCCCTACACAAAAGCAACATAAAATTGCCAGACAACAGAAAACTTTTTGTATCACAACACATTTTCAAATGTAACCAGGGTAAATTTAATATCATGCCGATATATCAAACAGACAATTATTCGTACCTACAAATACAAGAAAAAAACTTTATAAACAAATTTAAACCCGAACTAAATAGATCATAACCCCACACGGAAAAACACACAACATGCACACAAGGTGACCAAATACAGTGACCAATTAAACTCACATACATGAACGCAGGCTCACATTCTGTGAGGCACGATATATATATATATATATATATATATATATATATACGCATGTTGACAAAACAGGGGAACGACTCACGAGCACGCACACAAACCCCACGCAACTTAGGAAGTACATGTGTATATATGTACATATATATGTGTGTATGTGTATACTGGTTCCATGTAACTTGGGAAGTATCGGTGTGTATGTATGTGTGTGTATGTACTGATTCCTTGTGGTGGGACGATGTGTGTGTGCGTATGCGTATGTATGTGTGTATCTGTACAAATGAGTTTACTAATTCCTCTTAGTAAGACAGTATATGTATGGAGGGGGAATATACGCACGCATATATACATGCATGCTGACAGAAACACACGAAAATGGAAACAGATCTAAAAACACATAGGGGTCATTAAAATATTAAAAGATAAAATGCCGATAAGTAATTCATCAATTCTCTTGTACCAACCTTAATTGTTTTATGACCCTACGCGCAGAACTCTTCATTGGCAATTCAAGAAAGACATTACTAACACAAAAACAGAGAATGTGTCTTATCGAGAATATTTAACATTGAAAGCATAAGGAAAAAATTAATTATTTTTAATAATATGTGGAAATCTCCGCCTTTTACCTGAAGACAGTCGCGAGACCAGAAACACGTGTAGTAAAATTATGGAAAATAAAGCATAATATTTAAAAAAAAAATCCACATTGCAACCAAAAACTTTTGCGGCACCTCTCTTCTCTTCTTTTTAATATATATATATATATATATATATATATATATATATATATATATATATATATATACATATATATTAGGTTGGTGCAAAAATAATTTCGTTTTCTCACATAGTAACATATGTTAGAAAACGAAATTATTTTTGCACCAACCTAATATATATATATATATATATATATATATATATATATATATATATATATTATGTTAATGTCTATACTGGACTGGTGTAAAAAATGGATAGTACAATTTGCAAATAATAATATATTAAAACAAATTGGTATATAGAGAAAAAATTTGGAAAAAAAGAAAAGACTAAAACATCCGAGTAGGCCGAAAAATCGTCCAGCGTCGTAATTTCTATTCCAAACATATACAGTATATATTTTTTGGCAGTAAGGCAGGTTGATTTTTCACTTTCTTTAGAAAATAAACATTTCACTCGGTGTAAAAAAAAAAGCAGAGGTTTGATGTGGTAAGTACTGACACAAAAAATTAGATTCATAGATTTTACCAATTTTTGAGCATTTAGTCTGAAGTTCCGTTTACAAACTGACTACAAAATTATACTATTTCAAGAATAAACCCCCCAAAAGATGATATTTGATACATTGAATGGAAAATATATTAAAAACAAGATTTATAATTATGAATCAATACAAGTAAAATATACAATGTGTTTATTCGATAAGTAAAATTTGTGTAAAAAATTGTAAGATTACAAAAAAGGCTACTCAATAAATACGATCTTTATTAGATCTTAATTAATAAAAAAAAAAGATAAAAAAGTGTATTTAACACCATAGTAATACTGGGCACAAATTATAAAACAAAATGTTTTAAATTTGAATTTTTTATTAAAAATCGCACTAAAACTACTGCACTGTACAATATATTATTACATCATAATATAGCTAAATTGTTCAGTATAACTTCCCTTTGAAGTAAATGAAGGACTTATTTAATGGCACAATAATTTAGTAATAATGTGCGTGTGCATCTTGTCCATATAGAGTCTCTAAAGTTTCACTCAATTATATATTTTATAAGGCTGTGCTATAAGGCTTTCACTGATCACCGAAATGAAATTCCAACGCTACAATTTTGAACCTAAACTTAATCTTTTAACTTGTTTCTTCAAAAAACGGTAACGATTTGGAAAAGAATATTTTATGTCATTATTATTCATACTTATTATTTGTCAACTTTCAAGTTTAGTGCAATACCAAAGTTCTAAAATCGACCTGCATTATTGTGGCACGCATAACGGATAGCTTCGATCCAGGTGAAGGAAGTAAACGATTCTTGTTGTGTGGCGTTAACTTCGTACTTGAGTATTGGACTTGCATGAATGAAGAAGTGCGTGTAATCCAGTGAATGTCTCTCTCTCTCTCTCTCTCTCTCTCTCTCTCACTCTCTCTTGCATAATGTGGGCAGTAGGGTAGCTGAGCATTGTTATTCGGGGTAGCGATGTTACGTTGATGCATTGTGAGAAAACATCAGTCAGCTTAAAACAATCTAATGATTTGGGCAATGTTCTGTTTGGGGCACTGGATTCTATACCTACTTGTGGTAAGTACTTTGTTGTTTATCACATAATTCAACATCATGGCACTGGAATTTTTCATTTCAAATTACATTCTGTCACACTGGGCGAATTGTACATGCATGATTTTCTGGAACATTAACAACATTTTTCCAGAAAACTAATCATATCTCAATACATTTACCAATGTGCTGGACCATCAATGTTTGCTTAATCTCTACCAACTTGTATCAATGGTGCTAACTTGTATCAGTTAAAGGAGCTTCACCAGATCCCAAGGAAAAGTTTTAGAGGTCATATAAAATCAATGTCTGATCCCGTAGAGGCTGTTTTACGTGCCCATATGAATATAACGGACCAACATTTATTAGGAAGATGGCTATATTGTTTTGGGTTATATATATATATATATATATATATATATATATATATATATATATATATATATATACGGAGTGTGCATAGCTATCAACATTGCTGACTTTTAGTTTCATGACTCAAGTAGTCTGTAGACCATATTTCACTACTATTTTCGCGGGCCACACACACACAGCCCTCCCACAGGTCCTCACAGGCCCCCACAGTCCCCACAGGCCCCCATAGCCCCCAACACTCATAGTCCCTCCACACACACAGGCCCACACAGCCCCCTACGCATATATGAATAAAGGATAAAGGAAGTGGGGAAGCGAGGAAATCTTTCCTTTACAAATCTTTTGTTTAGGTAAACTAAGCAATAATTTGGGTTAAATAAGCAAACTAAAATTCATGGATATAAAATATTCATAAACTGTATTTGATCATTTATTTATAGATTTATTTCTGATATTAAATTTATTATTATTTATAGTAATTTCATTTATTTGTTTTATGTATTTTCTTCGATTCTAAATTTTAGCATTTGAAATAAAGTTTATATTTAGATTACTGAATACTAGCCATTTTTTAGATTTTCAAAAATACATCATTTACTATATTTAAAAAATAATAAAAAACAAAATTTCTGTTTACTGACGAAAGTTAATATTTTTCATTGACATCCGTCATTTTTTCTCACGATACTTTTCCAAGAATTACGCGATCAAATTGAATTTTATTGAATTGCTGCACATAATGAATTTTGTGAATACTCTTGAACTCAATTCGAAAATATTTGCCACAAATTCTCTGTTAAGATCTTAAATCTGTCGATATCTAAAGAACTGGAAAATATTTTGAATAAACAGAGGAAGCTTATCCTGCTGGCATATTGCCAGACTAGTATAAAAAACAATTTGGCAATTGAGATATTTCTTCATTGTCTTATGTGGCAGTGCCATTTTATTCTAGAGAATTAGTGGTGCTTCAACACCCCTATATTACCACTTCTAAATTTTTTTTTTGGTTAGAGGCAACGTTCTATGGAACTTTTGGAGGCCCAACTAAAAATTGAGTAAAGAAGAGAATGGTTTACATCATGGTCTGTAAAAGTTATTTTGGTTATTCTTCTTATGTCTCTTGAATTAAGAACTTTTCTTTTTCTTCCAGATCAATTTTGGCTTCAGATGCTTTTTTGGCTCCTTGTAGTCAAAGGTGGCCGATAGAATATTTGAATTTCTTTCTTTCTTTCAGCAACTTCTTGAAGATCCTGAAGTTATGATCATCATTATAAGATGAAGAAATTCTTCATCTTTAGTGTGACAACTGCCTTTAAAAAATCAAACGTGATGACATCAGTCTTACCTGAAAGTAGTTTTCAGTTTCCTTATTTCTTTTTTAAATTTTGAAAATTAAGGCATTTCAATAAATTTTAAGTAAAAATAAATATCAGTAATGAAACTGTAAGAGGAAAATAAGTTTTAAAAATTTGACAAAATGTGAGATTAAAACTTCTTTAGCAAGAATAACCTTTTAGTTCTGAAGTTAACTGCTTTCTGTCAATATGTGATGCAGCATCGAGCGTTACAATTGCTTAGAATATATTTACAGATACTAAACATTGTATTTATATTCTCACTATAATTTTCACTTCCAGTTATTTATCATAGACAAGCAAATTAAAGTTGGGTTCACCCATAATAAATGTGTTGAAATTAGAGTTACAAGTGATATTTAGTTGCTTACAGACCGAACTTTTCTTAGTTTATCGTCTTGTGTACCTCTAGAAGCTACAATCATTTCAGTTTACATCTGTCTGAATTCGAAGGAGATATTGTACCTTTTATCTCTGGCACACATGATAAGATTTTTCATTGAATCACTTGTAGGGATCTAACGTTTTTATATGAATATATATTCTATGCTTTCTAGATATTTATTCTGCCAAATTAGAATATAAGTATTTTGAAAGTAAAAATTCAAAGTAAAAATAATGGCAGATTAAAAAATGAAAACAAAAACTGTATCATTCACGTTATGCGACACTTAAGGGCCAGGAAACAAAGCAGAGGAACTTAGAGGTGGGAGGAATGACTATTTTGGGAAAGCGATGGTCATTATTTCACTATTTCCTTGGCTTAAGGATTTCTGACATTTTGTTGTATTTTTAGAAACGTTTAAGTTTTCATTCCGCCTCAACCTTCAGAAATGTTCGTTTCCTAAGTGAATTAAGATTTTCTCTGCAATTCATTTTTTACACATGAAGTCATAAATTAAAAAATGTTATTTTCGAGGAATAAAAGAAACAATAGTGCCATAATTACAAAATGTTAAATTATTACACGAAGCCTTGAAAAGTTCTCAGTCTGACCAAGAAGACTTCCCTCTTCATAAAAAATCAAGTTCTTTGGTCAAATTTTGAATAGAAAAAACTTTTAGCGCTTACTAGAGTAAAGAACTCAAAAACTATATTTAATGCAGGAAATTGTCCTTGCGAATTCCTTGTATATATATATATATATATATATATATATATATATATATATATATATATATATATATATATATATGTGTGTGTGTATGTGTGTGTGTGAGTGTGTGTGTGTATGTGTGTGTGTATGTATGTATACATATGTATATATATATATGTATACACTTAATATTTGCAAAATGAATGTTATAATAAATACAACTTAAGTTTTGATTAAAATCAGTGCCTAATATGTCTCTGTGTAGCTGCTAACTAGCTGCATAAATAATTATTTTCTAGATTATTGAAATATATGATTGATATATATTACAAAGAAGCACCCAAATCTCGCAATATGTGATAAAGTGTGCATTAGAATCTTCATTACTTTTAAGTAATGAAGATTCTAATGCACACTCAAATCACCGTGCTGATAACAAATATGGCGCCAGTTTGTTTACATTGTGCAGATCAGTACGAAAATTTCAGTGATTGCGCAGGTCAGTATTGCCAACATTGTGTGAAAGTTATGTGTGAATTGATTGGACGGTTTTTGAAATATAAAAAAGTTATCTCGATAATAATTTGGCACGCAGTGTATATATTTATGTTTGTTCATAAAATCGAGAAAGATTTTTGCTCTAAATTTCCGACAAGTCATTTAAAAATTCCAGACCCAATTATAGTTGAAGGTGACCACGAAAAATGTCGTTCGACTGGGATAAAGTTAATATGCGGCCCTGTGGCAAAGATATGTGCAAATAATACGATAGCAACCATTTACAAACTATGAATTTAAATAAGCGAAAACAAATTCATACCAAACAGTTCATTATCAACAGAAGTGTTACACAGAGGGCTCATTAAAAAGTGGATGCCGATTAATTTTAATAAATTGCTGAGTCATAGGTTCTAATTGATAAAGCAATTTGCTTATTGAGTTAACGAATTATTAACAAAGTAATAACTTATCCAACGTGTCATTAGAATTTCTTCAAAAAGGCTACAACAAAATTTTGAAAGGAGATAAATTTCGCTAATTCGCAATAATAAGGTACAACCATGTTCTCGAAAATGAATATTCAGTTCATTTCATGAGTTTTATGTGGCATATTTGTGTCAGAAATTGTTGTTAAATCTTTGATAAAATTACTGTCAACATTCTTTATTAACTATTTGCCTGTCACTATCAATTCACTTTTTCGATTCCTTCCGAGCAGTTCCAGTAATATCGTTAAAAAAAAAAATATCTTGATTTGTCCGACTGCACTGACGTCACCTTTGCCTTGGTTAAATATTTTTTATTGTATTTACAGTATTAATGACATGTGTTCCCGAATGTATATGCCATTTCAAAATAATAAATATAACTTTGATTGTTAATCTTAGTTGCAGTAGAAGAGTGAAATTCGACATTGCTTTCCTCAAAATTCCTTTATTTTCTTTCTATCAAAATAGGAAATGCTCCAAAGATGGAAGCAACAAAATAAAAGTTCACCCATCCGGCGAATGAAAATCATAAATTTCCATTTTTAACAAAGCAATAATTTACTGCTGTGAAACTGTTAATCTTAATAAACGATAGGATGAACCAAAATTAGAATATCTCATGATCTTAATTTCTGAGTTATTTTGTTTGTTGTCTCTTTTATTAACATTTGACACCGACTTTTAATCAAAACCCTCGAATCACTAATCGCTTACATCATACTAAATGATAGCAGCATTTTAAGAATTGCACAAAATAATTAAAAAAAAAAAAAAATCTTCGTTTTTTCTCGGCACGAACTATTTCGCAATTTTTTCAAGCATTTGAAATTTCCATTTTCTTTCTGGAACTTCCTGTTTTTCTATTTTAATGTTCATTTCTATACATATTCCTGCATGTTATCGAATCTTCGTTTTGGTAAAGAATATGTCTGTCTCTAAAAACCTCAAATCCGAATTAAATAATTTTCATTTCATCGTATCATTTTTAGTACTTACTACATATAAGTCTATAGACCATTCAATACTTAACTTATGATTTGATATAAATAGAAATATGATTCCTTGAATCGTGTACTGACTCTTATCAAATATTCGTCTTATCAATAAAATTCATATTGTTATAATTTTGTGTAAACTTGTTGATAGAAGATTTAACTTTATAAATGTACGGACTACTGAAAGAATGAGTACATATACTTTGTTTAACATTAAAATATACTAACAAAAACTAGAGTAGTAAAAATTCTCTATCATGATATTGTCTTATCATTGGAGTTAAGCTTCCATATCCACAGTCTAGGATAGGTGATTACTATAACGTCAGTTTGAATTTATGTAATGAAGCATCGCCATTATTAATTTTGACTAATTTACTTTTATTTATTTATTTTTGCTTTTTATTGCAACATTCAGATCGTTTTTAATTCTACAACTGTTAGATAAAAAGCAAAGATATTAAATAAAGAAGAAGGTTGGGAGAGAATTGGAATTCACACCCCAAATCCCTGGGAGCCTGTCTGAGAGTGACAACATTTTATCGATTAGGCCATGGACGTCTATCATCAAAAAATTAAATTCAAATTTGAATATATTTTTCTTCATACGATTTTCTTTGCGCCATATTGTTTTTTTGACATCTATTAGTGATAATGAGCAAAGTGGTTTCGAATTTCTTCTAATAGATAATGACTTATTTTATATGTCGATGTATTTAATAATTTAAGAGTCAAATCAATAATATATTGATGCTAAATCTGCGAAGATTTATTTAAAAAAAACAATTATTCTGAAGTAGTACACCAAATAACTTAAGAAACAAAAATTAAATTATCGTATATAGTTATTTTTCCTAAATATTTAATTCTGTAAGAAAAGAGTCACTTTCTGTACGAATAAAGATTTACTGAAATTCTAAATGCCTATTCTTTTATGGAAATGAGTAGAAAAAACAAGACAAAAGATTGCGAGAACATTTTACTTTGCAAAATTCTATCAATAACTAATTTTTCGCACTTGAAATAACTAAAAAGTAGTGCAGTTTTGTAGCTTGACACACAATAAATCTCATTTACTCTGGCAAATAAATACATTTGATAACACGTATCCGAGGTTGCAAAGGATTTGATCTTTGATAACTTGCACTTTACTATCAGCTACAAGATTTAGTTTTCCCAGCTGTAGAATATCGAAATGACTTATCAATTTTTATTTCCTCAACTGGAATAAAATTTGAAATGGTAGCTGTTGACTGATTTCGCAATTAGCATCAATACCAAATATGGATATTTCCCAGTAATATTTACTTCAGATGTATATCTTTTTTATGGCCTGGATAGCAAGAATCCATCCACCACGAACATCCACATCTCATTGCGGGATAATCATGTTGTGTGAAGATGACAAGGAACAGACATTAAAAAAAAATTATTCTCAGGAAAGAATATCATTTAAGAAACGAGATTGAATCAGAGAAAATAAATACATAAATTAAAAGTTAATCCCATACCACATTGTAAATCATGTGGAGATGAAGACGAACCCAACGTCAGAATAAAAGCAAACAATTACAAATGTTTCATTGTACTAATTAATATTGCATTAATAAGAACGTAAGAAGGAAATTCATTTTCATATTTCTTGTCATTTTTCTCATAAGCCCTTTCTATTGCAGACTCTTCTTCGTTCCAAGACGACGACTTACATTAAATAGAGGAAGGAGGTCTAGGTATGTATGACCAATCTGTCCGCCTTGTCCATCCAATTACCTCCTCCTCCTCCTCCTCATATTGCTCCTCACAAGTACAAGGCCAAACCCTCTCAGCATTTTTCTATCGTGGCTCACCCCTGACCACTAACTTGTTTCACTAGTCCTCATAAGGTTCCACATATTCACAATCACTTGTTCTCTTTTTATTATTTCTCCTTATTTTCATATTCTATTCATATTTTCTTATTTTTCTATTATTTTCATATTGCTCATATTCATTCCTTATACTTCAATTCATTACTGTCAGTCGTTTCCTTAGGGGCCTAAACTCTCTCTGGTCTTTATAGATGTAGATACTCTCCATCATGTTTATGTTGGGTGAATGTGGTAGCCACACCATCCATCGGAATCGTTCATATTGCAATTCAAACCAATTCTGATCATCGTGGGCCTGGTGATTTTTTTTTTTGGTGGGGGTACATCGAATCCATTAATGGGAAGTTAAAGAACGCAGACATGACCTTCTGGATATGCGTCTCGTACCTGCTGCGTTGGCTTCGATATTTGAACTACACACGTGACAATATAGATCGAGGGATCTCCAATATCCACCAATTTCAGAAATCCAATATCTCATTTGTTTGGCACCCACTATCATGACACCACTTTCCTTGTCAATGCACTTAATTCACTGTTGAATATTAATCACGATAATGAATAACATTCAGCAATTTCTAGATAAGGTAGATTCAGCGGTGTTGAAAATTCCCCGCTTCGATCCACCTCCCAAAATTTGGCCAAATAAATAAACTTCAATATTATTTTTGGATGGGAAAGGGCTTCTTGGTCGGTCAGATAAACCCAGCCCTAGTACATATAGATAGCTAGAGACGCGAAGTAACACAACATTTATCGGCGTCGAAAAATGAAAGCAAACCGGGCTCGGATTTCAGCTGTGCCACTCTAGAAATAGCATATAAAATTAAATCGGTGAGCATATCAGGATGATATGTGTGTGTTAATCTTTCTCTTTGGCAACGCTTAAAGGATTGTCTTGCAACATTCCAAACGGTTACTGGAGACGGACTTATTTAAAAAAATATAAACTTGATAAATTAATCGACTAATTTCATCTTTGTACATAAATGTAAATTATACATCATATTTTTGTTCTTTTCGAGTTTATTTGTTTCCTAGAAATTTGGAATTAATTCTACTTTATTATTCGTCTTACTAATTTCGTCCCTAACCTACGATTTTCCATTACACAGTGGAAATACGTGAGATATCCCCTCCAACTGATGATCATATCAAAGTGTATGCCTTTTTCTTTTTTGTTTGTCCTTCCCACCCGCCGACCAAAATATGTGTCTACTAAGCTTACAAGCATGCATTTAGTATTAATACTTAGTCTTAGTAAAGATTAAAATCTTAACACTTTAAAAGCATCAATTAATATATGCTTGTTATGCCATTTAGTTCTGCTATGTTGTCAATGTGTTGCTACTAAACATTTTCATGCTGCAGTATAGAACACAGAAGTCACTGAGAACTTTTAAAGTTTGTTTCAGGTTTTTATTTATTTATTTTATTTACTTATTTATTGCTCATTAAATTTTCCGATATTATTTGATGATCTTATCGTGCAAATTACAGGAGATATCCTTATTCAGTGTAATTTTACGATAATTTATTTTATTTTCTATTTCATTAGCATTAACTCATAAAATGTTCCGGTAGTGTATCGGTTATCAGCATGGAATCGGTGAGGCAATTTCAAATTTCGGCTGAAGCAGTACCTAAACAATGAAAATATTTCCGATACACCTGATGATGCTCTATTAACATATACCAGCAAATCAACATTACCTGACTTTATAGATGAACTAAACAAAATCGAACGTAAGATAGAATATACTTATGAAACAGAAACAAGCAACACATTGTCTTTCCTGCATATCATGTTAAAAACATACTGATAATGACAAGTAAAATAATGATAAGTAAATAATAATAAACTAATAAAAATGACCTCATAAATTTCTGCTCTCATCATAACAACAAAATAAAATAATTATCGAATTCTATTTAAGAGCACTCAGAATTTGTAACCCTCAGTATTTACATGATGAGGACTAATACTTTTAAACACTTTTAATACACTAATTATTTTATATTCAGCGTGAAATAAATAGCTCGTCAAAGATTTCAAAATAAATGAATGAACCATTCTAACAAATCGAGGAATATTACTTTAACTACCAAATATATCCCAAAGAGAAAGAATTTATCTCAGCTTAACATAAAGTTTCTTACAACTACCAAAACAATAAGACACTCAATACAAAACAAAATAATTAACTAAAACTTCATTTACTTTTAATGAGTAAATGAAGTTTTAGTTAATTATTTTAGCAATAGAGCAACTATTTCCGTGGGTCTATTTATTCTTTTTCCTTAAAATTATGAAAAGTAAAAAGTAATCAGTAATATGGTAGACATGAGAGTAAACTGAAGCTGTAAAGAATTAAAGGTGAAATCAACAAAATGACTTTAATTACGTGTGCTCTTTGAAAACGCATGAATCTAATATAATTTTACTAGCCGACTAATTCTGAATAAAATTATGGGAAAATAAAGTAAGAACAACAACCTGTATATTTTTGCAGTTGTCAACCAAAGAATTAGTCCTCATTAGAAATCATTAAAATTGTACCAGAAAAAATAATCAACAGAAAGTTGTTGTGGAAGCTGAAACGCAAATAAGCTGGTCACACTGAAAAAAAGTTTAAATAACAATAGAAAATTATATGTTACGCAAAAATTGAATGACAAAGTTAAAAAATTATGTGTAATGTGTTATGTCCTCGCGAAGAACTTGATCAGTCTAAACTAATATTTTTGTTGATGGAATTATATTTGTAAGAAATTGTAGCGTTATAAAAATGCAAGCGCCGATAGGAAATGCTGAAGATGTTGGAACGCTGAAATTTAATCTTTTAAAATTTAACTTTTTTTAAAGATGCCTGGCCAATTTAATTAAGTTTCCTTATGATATTGGTTTTATCACTTTTATTATTAAGTATCCCATATTGTGAAAATAGAAGATCTGCCAAGAAAGATAAAATGTTGTAAGAACCTAAATGCAAATTTACCGTGGATGATTTAACAATCGAAGCACTTTCGTTTTACTATATTGCTTTCTTTTTTAACTAAAGCAATTTTTAATTATCCTCAGATTCATTACTAATGCATTGTGCTGTGCTGTAAAAGATCTCTTTTCTGTTCATATAATCTTTTATTGAAATTTCTAAGGGTTTCTCCTATGTATTCTTGGTAGAAATTATTACAGGTTTTGTAGCTAATTTTAGAAGTTATATGAAACTGTACAACATCAAGGCCCACATTCTCAAGTTCATCTTCACTTCGTAAAATATTGTACACCAGAAGCCATAAATTTACAATCGGGTGAACAAAGCAAACGTTTTATTGAACGAGTCTTTTTGAAATTTGTTTTATTGAGGTAGTCATCAATTTTATTCGGTGAATATAATGGAGAATTTTTACGTATAGAAATCATTTTCTTTCTGAAAGTGTTTGACACTTTGTGAACAATGGCTCTACCTCTACATTCAGAAGATAATATTAAACTCGTCATCTCTACAGGTCCTGGAAATCGCCATGGGCCCATAGTTTTACCACCTATAATTCCACCCACAAGCATCTACTGTATGGACAATTTCATATACAGGGTGGCCAGCAAAAAAGCGGTAAATTCAGAAAAACGTGAGCCAACCGTTGAAAACTGGTGACGACTGATGTGATTGAAAATTCAAGAAGAATTTCTGCACATTTCGGCAGTCCCCACGTCAGATGTCCTTTGAAAAGTACGATAACGTGACACACAAAATCAGTGAGTTGTTTAGCCATACGAGAAAAGCAGAACGAAAGACGAAAGTTTTCTGCAAATAACCTTTAAATGACGAGTTACAAGGTCGAGCAGCAATTAATCAATTATAAAAGAACCAATCAGAGTTAAGTTATGGAAGCGAGGGTATCACGGCATTCTTCGGTGATTAGAAGAATTGAAAAATAAGTCTCCATGTGTTCTTTAATTCTATCCTTTTTAATATGGATTTCTAACAATATATATTGCCACATGATTTAGAAACCAACATCTTGTGCTTTTTGATTCTTCTTCACTGTGAAAATGCTTACAAAGAGTGACAAATATTTTTTCATAACTCTCTTATTACGGGACACAGATTGGCATGATAAAGTCATCAACTTGTCCTTATCAGACCTGTGTCTTAATCATTTGTGATCATTAGAAAATTCCTGCACGTTTCAATGGAACCTGCCGATCATATTTTTTATAATTTCCAACGTTGTCTTTCATTTTGCAAATTATAAATTTTCATCTAACTATCCGATAAATCAGGTTTTTACTCACTTTTAAGCATGAAACTCGGGAAATAGCATTTAATTCAGGATGTTTCATGCAAATCGCAGCTGTCTATTTACAACTGCGTAGAACAAAGTGGTTTTTAATATAGCTACGCAGGTAAACACTGTCACTATTCAGCAAATAAAGCCATATTTTCCGATAATTATTGTATATATCGATGTAACAGGAAATAGCCAATTCTGTAATTTGCAATGTAGATTGTGTATGTTGATACATGTAGCGCATTGAATTAAGTTTTAACTTACGTTACGCCACTTTTTGTCTTCTAAGTTCGAGTTACATGTTTTGTAATATAAAAAAACGTTATGCAGGAAAAACAGCTTATCACCACGGTAAGAAACTTTTCACTTTGACAAATGCGTGCCTTGTTCATCCTGCAATGTTTAGGCGATGATATTGCAATTTATGTTTATGCGATGTAGCAATAAACATTTTAAGTAGATTCCATCAGAATTTGGAATACTGTATAAATAAATTATATATTTGAGGCGGATTGGTATATAGTAGGACTGTTTGGTACATTGTATCAATCTGCACTAATGACTGTACCAAATTAACCCAGAAAAATAATAGAAATAGTGTAGAAACAAAATATACATAGCTTTCTTTCTCTTTCCGCTATTTCCATAAAGCTGAAAGTACTTGACAGCAAAGACGGATGTCCTGATGTTCAAGTGTATACAAGAGAGTAAGATTATGAAGGTTTGTTAAAATAACTTTCAGAGACAAGTTCCACGTTATAGAATTTTGCCGGATATGATCACTGTATCTTGAGGGCGTCAATGTTTTCATAGAGTGTCAATCATTCTCGTGAGTAATTAACTGACAAACTGTGCGACAAGATCTTAAATAATCGTATGATCCATAAAGCATTTTCTGTGAAAAGAAATCATCTTCACTGATCTGAAAATGTACATATCAACAGTTATAGCACAGATAACGTAGACATGTTTTTTATGGAAGTGACTGCAACTTTTTATCTCGATTCATAATTGATCACTATAATTATGGGTGTTATCTAAAGCGAACTGCACTTTGAACTTCAAGATCTTGGATCAATTAGACATTACAGTGATGCCATTAAAGTCAAGAAGGCAGAGTTTGGTCAAAATTCTGTATATATCACCAAGAAACATTTATTAGGCGAGTTTTCCTTTTACCCTAAGCGTCACCTAGAATTTATCCTGTACAAACCAGAAAGAAAAGATCACCCGTTCTCCTTGACACATGAAAATAATGGAAGTGGGAAAATAATGCAGTGGGAAAGTGTGTTTTTAGGATGTGCAATAGTATCCGAAAGAAAAGGGAAGATGATGAAATATATTGGAAAATATATTAACGACGCGTTTCTCCGAGAGCGTCTACTCTCTTTGGATTATTTAGTTTAGAATAAAAGAAAGACAATTCAGTATGCGAAGAAAATGCCTTTGGATTTCTGAGGATAAGTGGTGACCATAGATCAATCAAATTAGATTATCACCACCAATATCCCGACCAACTCAAAAGTGCATCTGTCCTCATGTTTGTTTTGTTTATTTATTTATTTATTTATGTTAGAGCTGCTAGGTGTTGCTGGATGATAAATCAGTTCACCGAAACTAGAGAGTATATATATATATATATATATATATATATATATATATATATATATATATATATATATATATATGTGTGTGTGTGTGTGTGTGTGTGCGTATGTGTGTGTGCGTGCACTTACATTACGAGTACATGCATACTAACCAACCCAGGTATAAACATATATTAAAGCTTTTTTTATATATGTACACTTGTACATGCCATCAGATATATCCGTGCTTACGTGCACGCACACATACATACGCATATACACATTATACAGTCTTTTTATGTATATTTATACATATATATACATACATATAACTATTTCTGATTTATATATATGCCTGTACACATATATACATGTGTATATGCCCCCTCACATATAACCGTGCATACAAACAGAAACACACGCATATGCATAAATACACATACAATATATATATATATATATATATATATATATATATATATATATATATATATATATATTTAAGTTGTAAGGAACTTGGTAAACCGAATTGGTAAATCCAAAGAGGATGAAATCCTGAGAGCTCAATGTTAGGACAGAGCTAATATGTAATGAAAAACAAACCACTTTAATGTACCATTACGATAATTTATTTCACCTAAATCCTTTTTTAAGGATTCAGGATCATCAGGTAAATCTTCCAACAACGAATTGAGAAAAAAATGGGATTAGAAATTGGTGGGTAGTGTAATTTTTGTAATTTAATAGAGGGGGTTGAGAGTGGTAGTTAACCAGACAATATAAAGTATAGGGAGGGGTTAATTTTATATCTCTCTTAAGTATGTTTCATATTGGAGTAGGAGGAGTGACAGAAAACTTGACCTCTTTAGATGGTTAATAAAACGGAAATGAATTGTAGAAAATGTATACAAGTGAGTCTTACGGCAAAGAGAGAGATAGGGGGGAGGGGGAAAGAGAGATGGAGTTGTTATAATTTTGTTTTAACAAAATTATGTAAAAGATAGTTTACAATGTTTGATAGAAAATTCGATGTCTGAAAAAAATTTTGTTATTAACTTAAATGTTTAATTTTTTAAGTAAATAGTTTCAGGACTAAATATAACTATTATTGTAATAAACATATTTATCTAGGACATAAAGAAATATTTAAAATCTTAATAGTTTATTCACCCGACTAATTGTATTTCCACAATATAAAAAAAAAAAAAAAAATTTATATATATATAACATCTATTTTAATATTTAAAATTAATTTATGAATGTAATTTATTTATTATATTGGTAAACTAAATTAAAGATTAGGTTTCATTATTTAATAGAATTTGAGGGTAATATTAATTTTCATTTATTCATATATGCCTCACAAATGTATTCATGTGAATCCCTACATACATACGATCATTAACAAGTAAAAAAAAAAAAAAACAAAAAAAAAAAAACATTTGAGATAATTTACACAAAAATTCATTTATCCTCGTACATAAACTATATATACATTTTACAATCTTTATTTATATTTCAAAATATATATAGATTTCACAGTTAAAATTTAATTTTATCAGTGTGATTTCGGAAGTGTTTCATTTTAAAGGAATTTAGCTTATATTATTACTATTATTAATAGTCAAAGAATGGTATATTTAAATTTAAATTATCAACTTAGAAATGAAACTCCCTTCAGAAGAAAACAAAATTTAAACTATAGAATATTACAAAAGAAGACCCAATATTTCCTTTAAAATCAATTCATGTACGTACGCACATATATACATACACACACATACACATATACATATATATATATATATATACCTATATACATACACACACACATATATACATCCACACATATATATACACATATACATACATATACAATTCATATATCCATATACAAATCTATATATCAAAAAATTAATCTAACCATTTAATCATCCGTATATATATAGAGAGAGAGAGAGACATACTCATATACACATACACACAAGTTTTCTGTCACTCCTCCTACTCCAACATACTTAAGAGAGATATAAAATTAACCCCTCCCTATACTTTATATAGTCTGGTTAACTACCACTCTCAACCCCCTCTATTAAATTACAAAAATTACACTACCCACCAATTTCTAATCCCATTTTTTTCTCAATTCGTTGTTGGAAGATTTACCTGATGATCCTGAATCCTTAAAAAAGGATTTAGGTGAAATAAATTATCGTAATGGTACATTAAAGTGGTTTGTTTTTCATTATTTATATATATATATATATATATATATATATATATATATATATATATATATATATATATATATATATATATATATATGTATGTATGTATATATATATATATATATATATATATATATATATATATATATATATTAGACCCAACATTTTTTTTTGTGGGGTTCGCTGTTTTTCCCTGTAGCCCCAATTCGTGCCTGAAGATGAGAAATACATTGAAAGCCCCTTCAATTTCTTCCACAACCAGGATTATTTTTCGCGAAATGCCAAGAACAAAGCCAACAAAATCCACAAATAATAATAATAATAATCCCGACAACCATAACTAAATTAAACACGTAATCCTACAACAAACCAAGCGCATTGGTGTTCACCGTAATATATCTGACCACAGTTTTGACTTAAAAATGCTAGTCTAATCAGAATAGAACAGGAATCACTGAGAAGAAAATATACTTAGTGCTCGCTGATCTTGCAGTTCTCATCATTAAATCTAAGACGAGGACCATATGTCATTGATCATCGCAAAAGCAATAATCGCCCAGTCGTAGAGATAAAAAAAACAAAGGTCTACTTTGAGTCGGCTGATTTGAAAACCTATAGGTCTCACACACACACACACACACACACACACACACACACACACACACACACACACACACACACACACACATATATATATATATATATATATATATATATATATATACGTATAAAAGTGAACATTGAAGTCGCAATCGTCAGGTGGCCTAGCATGAAACACTGTTGCTTCTAAGTGTTGTCTTCAATGTTTACATTTATATTTACATACGCTCTATCTCGGATATTGAGCACTTTATCCCATAAATATAGCACACATTAAGTGTATATTTCTTCATATATATGTATATATAAAGAAAAAACCAAGCAAACCAGGCAACCCAGTGTGACCCATAATATCAGGAAAAACAGCGCATCCAACAAAATAATAAAAAATTGACTGTAATGCATATCTATCTATCTATCTATCTATCTATCTATCTATCTATCTATCTATTATAAGTGCATGTATGTATGTGTGTATGTACGGATATATATGAGGGGACATATACATATATATATATGTGTGTGTACAGGCATATATATATATATGCGAAATAGTTGTATGTATGTATATGTGTGTATATGCATGTATAATTATATGTATATATGTGTGTGTGTGCGTATTTGTGTGTGTGCGCGCACAGACATATATGAGTGGATATGCATATGTATGTACAAGTATACAAAAATGCTCTAATATATGTACATACATGGATGCGTGTGTATGTATCTACGGGTAATGCAAGTATATATATATATATATATATTAGGTTGGTGCAAAAATAATTTCGTTTTCTCACATAGTAACATATGTTAGAAAACGAAATTATTTTTGCACCAACCTAATATAATAAAAAAAGCGCACTCTAGTTTCGGTGTACTGATTTAAAATCCAACAGCACCAAACTACTCTAATATTGGCGAACAGCCACTCTTGAGTCTGGACATTGGAGGTGGTAAGATAATCTAATTTGATTTGATTTATGGAAGTAACTTATCCTCAGAGATCCCAAGGCATTTTTCCATGCATACAGTTTTGTCTTTATTTCATTCTTAGACAAGGCAGACGCTCTTGATGAAACACGTCGTTAATACATTTTCCTTTTTTATCTCATCATCTTCAAGAGTGGGAAAACAAAAAGTCTGCAAGATAAAATCAGTGTTATTCCAACTTAAGATCTGGTGAGTATTCGGCATGGTGTACATCTTTAAATGGGAATCCATGTTGGGTGCTTTCGAGAAAACAAATAGACTTTACATTATTTTTCGAAAGTGTAAATCTGTTGATACCGAATTTGATTATTGTTTAGCATGAAGAATTCAATTAAATATTTTCGCTTTGGTGGTTAGGATTCGCTTCTGACATTGTTTTGATGTATATTTTCATTTTATTCGAGAACATGAAACAAATGTATTTTGTTTGTTTGTTTTTTTTTCACATTATTACAAATTGAAATCACATGTGATTCACATAACACTAAATAGATTCTTGGGTTTTATAGTTCGTCTTTTTAATTTTGCAGTTAATATCTTCTTACCAGCAAAAATAGCTTTCAGTTAAAAATAGGAATGTTTTAGCAGAATATAACATTTTGAGAATATATACTGGATCTAATCATGGTTTGCTTGATCATTACAAAAAAAAAAAAAAAAAAAAAAAAGAGAAAAAAGTTAATTCAACTGCACGTGATACTTTTGTTCCAAACTGTCTATCCATTAACGAAAAAGTAAAAGATGTCATTCTGTAGCGCTATCACGTAGTTCAGTAGAAACACTGACATAAATGTCATGTAGCGACATTGAAACAAAGTGAATAATTCCCGAGGCAACAGACAAAATAAGAAAAATTAAACGCTTTAAAAAGCTTTGAGTTTTGAGATTATAATTTAAAAAACAGGTTGTCCGTTTGCTAAATAGTTCTTTTTTGTCAGCATTGACAGTTTAGTATATCTGAATTATGTGAAAATACGTGTAGAGAAAAATTTATTTTCTTTTTGTTTCATTTCCAGTGTTATAAAAATGAAAGAAAGAGAAACATTGCACACCTTCGCCTTAACTTAATTCTAAATCTCAGTCTATATTCTATCTCATTCATGTCTATATAAGAAGGAGGTACTGAAAAGTTATCATCGGCTCTGCTCGAAATCTTACCAAATATGATAATATTTTTGGGAGTGCTTTTTTACGGTGAAATGATTAAAAATAAAAGATAGATTGTTCCACTCAGTTTCAAAGTACTAATATGTACTATTATAGAACAGTATTTTTGTCGTCCTGTATTGATATGGATAGAATCCAGTTTCAATTTTATAGTTGATTCTTTGCGGTCATTTCTTTCGAGAACACTTTTGCATAATCTATAAAACTCTACTTAAATTAGTAAATCTATTGGAAAATCTTCGACTTTATTTATACGGCTAATTGAAATTATTAGCATTTTTTAATAATTTTTTTTTTAAATATACCGGAAATAATTACACAAATAACTGAATATTAAAAGCTTTCGGAAAAAAACAAACAAAAAAAAAACAAAAAAAAAACAGATTTAGCTTTAGGTATGAAGTTAGTAAATATATAGACAAATATTTTCAATATTTAATTATTTTACTTGATTGTTAAATATACATGTAACAACAAAAAAATTTATTCTAAATGAAATGAAAAAAAATGTTCCATTAATTTCAGGCATTAGTGTATATATTTGCTTTCTATTTGCTAGTCTGTCGTTATCCATCTGATATATACATATTTCAATATTTATACCGAACCTTAAAGACATAAAGTACGGCAGACGTTATGACTTAATGGAAATCACGTAAACAAAAAAAGGGTAAGATATTTTTGCAGTTGCTGCTGCTGGCGATGATGGTGATGATGATGATGTTGGTGATGATGATGATGATGATGATGATGATGATGATGATGATGATGATGATGATGTAAGAATAAAGAGGAAGAGAACCTTGAAGAAAATTGAGAAAATTTGTATTTAAAATGAACCAAGAATAACTAAATTATTCCAGGATATCAAATGAAGAAAAGGAAATTAAAATTTGTTATAAAGACGATTTAGCTAAGGCAATGACATCAGTATATTGTTCGATTGTGCTAGAAATATGAAAAATACGATTTGAAAAGGGAAAACCCTGGCAGAAACTTCTCGATAACTAAGGATGAATTACGACGCGATGCAGATCAGAGTAAAGGAGAGTAAAGGAGTGTGTGCCACTAGTTGAAGAGTTTTACTGCCATTTTGGCTCTCGTGTTGAAAACGCAAACTTTATAAATTAAAACAAAATGACAACACTTTAAATAGCAATAATGATGATATTTTTTATAAAAAGGATTTCATTATAAATATTATAAAGAAATAGAAATAGAAAGTGCAAAATTTAAAGGAATAAATAACAAACAATAAAGAAATGATTTTATTACTCTTTTTCTTATTCGAGTATTAAAATATGAAATATCGAAAAAAAGAAAGCAAGTCGAAAGATAAATAATGAGAGAGAAACAAGCAATAGAAAAGTAAGAAAGAAAGAAAGAAAGAATGAATGAAAGAAAGAAAAAGAAGTAAATGGCACTGTGAATGATGAAAGAATTGTGAAAGAAAGATAAAGTGTTTCCCATTTTGACTGTAATTTCCCCCATTTGATTAGACTTAAGAGTTTTCATAATAATTGGTTATGATTTGGATCACACCAACTCAAATAATAGAGCGTATTCATGAATAATGCTGCAAGGAATACACTTATTGTTTGCTGGTTTGCGGGACTAGCGCGCCGGTGACCGTATAATGGCAGGTGCGCGTCCTGATATCATGAAAGTAAGTAGAGAAAGCTCATTTAAGAAAACACTTCAGGCCAATTCAAAGTTCAAGGAGAAAGGAACTGCTAGGTCGGTAGAAACCAATAATGACGTCAACTGATGGAAAAGAAAGAAAAAGTAAAATAACAAGTACTTGGATTCGTCTAATGAATAAATATTTTTGAACACCAATGATACAAATGTTGTGACTCTAAATTTGCTCAAAAGACATTAAACGTATTAAATAGATTTGGGAAATTTCCTTACATTATATTGCGGAAATTGCTTGTCTAGTTGCCTGCTTTAAGAACATTCAAGAAATAAAACTTTTTATTGGATTTATATTCGCCCGCCCTCCCTGTACAATCTGTTACTGCTTGTCAGCCTTACACCATGTTTATTATAGATCTGAGAAAATAGTTGGTTGAAACGTCCGTCCAGCCGAATCACTAGAAAAAGAACATAATTTAAAAGATATACACCTGTTCATAAAAAAAAGCTATTGACAAAAACAATTCACCATTAACCCTTCTCATATAGCAATACTGTGGTTTTCCTAAGGTCGTCATATGGTCAACTTTCATTTGTTCGTTGAATAGATAGCTGACTTGATACAGACAATGAACTATTGTGTCGGGCCTACAATCAAAGTTTGTCTTTAATCTTTGTCGTCTTGACTTTTCGATGATAAATCCGTCACAAATATGGCTGAGAAATGAGCTTAAATGGTTTGTCCATTAATGGAGGTTGCTGGTTGCTTCTACCGGCGTCTTCCAGCGACAATTATTCGAGGACAAGAATCTACTTTTGGCCGGGATAAAATCTTAGTATTTGTGCTCCTTATAATTAATAGATAACACGCCGATTCCAACTCTGCAACAGTACCTCTCTCAATGCACTAAAAGAGGAAGTGCCGTTGGAATATCAACGCTAGCGTGAGTTTTCTAGTTAACTTGTAAAATTCAAATTACCTAAATCGGCCCTCAAGGTTATTCCATTTAAACCTGTAATGCTAACCCCATTCCGAATGGGTTCTAATTATAACTTACTTGTAAAATACATATTAGTAATAGTGTCAATAGAGATTAATCTAGCTGAATACATACGCCTTTACAAATCTATCTTGTAACCAAATACCTATCCAGTAACGAGTTTAGACAGACTTTAAAATGCCAGACATTTCACAATATAACAACAGGTGAAGATTAAAATCATAGCAGACCTCTGATGTCCTTAAAACTAAATATGTATACCAAGCTGTTGATAATAACGGCTCAGATCGAGCTGTTGCTCTAGATATCTCGAAGGCTTTCTACTTAAGCTTCATGGCTACGGTAATACATGATAATTATTTGATTTAATTCAATCATTCCTATGAAATCGTGAAGTGAAGGTCGTCCTCAACGGGTTCTCTTCCAGTTCCTTTCATACGAACTTGGGTGTTCCCCAAGGCTCTATCCTCGGTCTTACATTGTTTCTGATCTTCATCAAAGATCTTGATATCATCAGCTCTCAAGTAGGCATCTTTGCATACGACATTACCATTTACTCCTGTCTCAACAGTAAATCCGGCAATGGTGACAAAGCTAGCCTGTCCGTATGTCTCGAAAAGGACCATCGATCTGGGGCAGGAAATAGTTTGTAAATTTTAATGCCTCCAAAATTAAACTGCTCTCATTGAGAGAAACTTACCACAGAGAAGCTTCCCTGGCTGATGCTCGATTCCTTGAGAGCGTCTCACTACGCCTTTTTGGTCTTACGTTTTCCACTGACTTGAGGTGGGACAACTACATTCAATCAGTTGCTGCATCTACTGCAAGGAAAGTTGGTTCTCTGTGTGGTGCCAGGAGGTTTTTCTTGTCTGAGTCCATCCTCCACCTCCACAAATCTACAATTGGTCCATGCATTGAATGCAGTTGGCATATATGATCTTATGCCCCAGCTTTTTGAAAAAATTGAAAGAGGGATCTGCAATGTAATCGGTCTTGACTTGGCATCTCGACTTCAGTCACTTTCTCACAGACGTGGCGTTGCTTCCCTCTGTCTTTTCTACAAAACCTTTCATGGCAACTGTTCTGACGAGCTATTTTCCCCGATACCTCCGACTACATTACTGTTGAAACAGTTAAATGTAACCACCACTTCTACTCCAACAGCTCCCTTACTTCCCGACAGTGAAAAACCCTTCCGATTACTTGCTTCCCTGATAACTACAATCTTCAAAAAATTAAATGCAATGTCAGTCGCCATCTTCTGATGACTTGATCCCTGTTTTTCTTTTGATCCTTTCCGAAATCCCCATAGACCCAGCCTTTTATCTTACTTTCACTCTCTGTAACCTCCTGCGTATTAGTAGCACTCTCGCTTTGCTTGGGGGGTAAAATGTTGAGCCATGAAATGGTAATCTGTAAAACCTGATACCAAACTAGCAAGTCAGGATCAAAGTCATTTTGTTCTGAAGATGACGAAGTTGAATTATATTTGATCTTTGAATTAATATTTCTTGTAGTATCGTATTTCACTTTTCCTCTTCTATTTGTGTTCAAATTTCATTTTCCTCCAACATTTTAGTAAGTGTCAGGCTAAAGTTAAAGAAGTCTTAATTGCCAAATTACAGACTTCCGGACAATTAAAAAAAGTATCTCCATATGGTTTCTGATGACGCAAAACAAACATATGTATATCCATATATATTCTCTCTCTCTCTCTCTCTTTCTCTCTCCCCCCATATGTATATATATATATATATGAGTATATATATCAAACATATATACGCAAATAGAACGCATACCAACTACATCATGATACAGATAAACATTTACTAAGACGTACGTAAACAATAAAGACTTCAGTATTTGCTGATCCATAATATATATATATATATATTTATATGTATATATATATATATGTGTGTGTGTGTGTGTGTGTGTAATTTTATGCTATGTTGTAAGACATGCTTTCTTATCGTCATAAAAGGAACATTTTTTGTAATTATTTTTCGATAACTCGTTCTTTAATGTTGTTCAATTATACTAAACAGTATTTTAATTGGCGATGAACACTATTAAGATTTTCACGAGTATTTGTGAATGTGGTTATGCATACATGTGCATGTGTATACTTGTGTTTCGTTTTTTGCGCCTAAGTAGCTACCATAGTTCAAAATTCATGAATGAACTGGGCGTGTACTTGGATGGAAGTACACGCAAACACTTATGTTTTGTGGTACTCCTCAAGCCTCTAAACGAACAAATTAACAACGACACGGGTTGGGGACTTGAATGAAAGGTTATAGTATCGACAACATGAAATGTAGATGGAAAGTGACATCTCTACTTAAGAAAGAAGAAGATTGGGGATTGACCGTTTTTTTTTCATTCATTCTTTGCATTTACTATACCGATAAAAATCATTTTGTATATAAGCAAAATGTCAGATTAATAAATGCATTTGCATTTCCTTGGGATATTTTGCGAACTTGTAATGGACATGATTTCTCTCGAGAAATGACAAAAATACATTGCAGATGCATCTATAAAGATATGCCTAAACATATTTCATCGTGTGCGTTTTCGACGTTTGCTAAGGTTTAGCAAGCTAGTTTGCTTGACCATTATAATGAAGTAGTATGTTCGATCCTCATATACATGGGAACTTGTGTACTAAACTAAGGTTAATAAATAAAAATACATATTTACTCTTCTTACATTAGCATACAGAGTCGCCATTGTTCGATTCCGAGACAAGAAATGTCGACAGAGATTTATGCTCTAGAGCGTGTGCCCAACTGATATACCACTGATTATCCGTAAGATCACTTGCATGTTGTCTGCGTAGGTTTCATATTTATCAAACTACTCCATTCATTAAACTAATGAACAAATTTTTATTTTCTTGATTTTGTTGCATTAATTAACCGTTTTCTTATTCGTCTTTTTCTCTATTTTCCATGTTACAGATTAAGATTCGGTCGATCACGTCGTCCACAAAAAGATTCACCGGACCTTACCAATGTTTACATAGGCCCATGGGAGTTACGAGACTTGGTTAGTTTGGAGGGAGCACTCACTTCCGGCCACAGTGTGAGATACACCGTCAACTTGACCAACTGCTTCTTAATGTCGGGCGGTGGAATTGACCGTCTCTCTTTCGGAGATTATGTTAATACCTATGAAATATACAAGGACCTAGTTACGCAAGAGATCACACAATTGGAGTTTTCGCATCGAAAACTTATTCACGGGGATCATGGTAAGCACGTAATAATTATATTTAGAAAGTTATTTAAGATTGAGAGTTTTCTTGACTTAGTAAGTTAATGGATGCTATTTGGGCTTGAAAACAATTCTGAGATCGTATAGGTCTTTGTCTGTTAACAATTATGACAAGTAGAATTAGAGGAACGTGATTTACCAAAGCACAAAAGCGACTGTCTGGACAAATATGTTTTGGAATGAGCTGGATAGTAGATATTCTATCATAGTTACTCTCCTTTTTACTGTAATAAAAAACAATACAAACCAACTAGATTAAAAAAACAGTCCAAACTAACTAGATTATATATATATATATGAAGAAAAATATTTGGAAAAAACAAACAAAAATCCTTAAATGCAATTATGTTGTTTTAATATGAATGAAATGTCAACGTCTGACGTTTCGGTTTAATAAACCTTCTTCAGGACAATATTCATTAAAATACAATTAACATAATCAGTTCAACATGACAAAGACGATGGACATAAAAACAAGACTTATCCAAAACAGATAACTGAAAATTTTAAATGATCAGCTTTCCGTTTAAGCGTGGTCACGTTGTCGTCAAATGGGCGACGCTTTCAAAACGTATTCCTAAAATTTGAGTATTTTGAATGAAAACGAAAAATGAAAAGAATTCTATTATGATCTAAAATTAATATGTACGCTTGTCGAGCATTAATCTCGCTAAAAAAGGGGAAATATTAAAGAAGCCAGGTCTAGTATTCACCGTGCGTGAGATGGATATTATACCTGCTTCATAAATCCTCCTAAGATTTTTATTATGAAAATATTTTAATATCTTCACGGAATCAAAATCGAAATTATGATCTGCTTTAGTTATGTGTACAACTAAAGCATTGTTTAAATTTCCGAGGCGAATATCTCGTTTATGTTCGAAAACACGAGATTTTACGGACCTACATGTTTCACCCACATATTTTAAGTCAGTTTTTGCATGAGATTTGGTAGATGCAAGCATCGGATGTAATATGTTGTTTGCTGGTGCTATTTAATAAATTACGGATAGTTCTAGTAGGTAATATTGTAGTTTTAATTTTTAACGCATTTAAATTATTGGAAATACGTTCGGTCAAATGGTTATTTGGTAGAAAGATGCGATCAAAAGAATTATTATCAGAGGCATATGAAAGTGTACCTTTCATTGATGTAGTTGTAGTGGCCTTCGAGGTGTCATTTTGCGCTGATGAGTAAATTTTCAACGCTTTATTTTTAGCTCTCTGTAATAATTGTCTCGGATACGAAAGATTTGAAAAGGTATCCTCAATATATGTGAATTCATCATCTAAATATTTTGCTGAACAGATGCGAAGAGCCCTTAAATAGAATCCAATAATAATACCCCTCTTAGTGTTAGTATCATGGTGAGAGTAAAAATGTAAATAGTCATTTTTACATGTGGGTTTACGATATACTTTGAATTCTAATTTATTTTTATTTTTAATGAGTAGTATGTCTAAAAAAGGTAAAGAATTATTAGACTCAAGTTCATAGGTAAATTCTATAGTAGGTTCTATCAGTAATCTTGTTTAAATCATGTTTATGTGGGTAGATAAATAAAATGTCATCGATGTATCGGAAGTAATGTGTATCAGGTGGAATGACATCTTTAAAAGGTCCAGATTCAAGAAATTCTAGAAATATGCATACTAGGAATCCAGAGAGAGAATTTTATAAATTTTAAACTAAATTAGCAGTGGTTGCTCGATCAATGAATGTCGAATTTTTCCTCATAAAGAAGCGACTACTAATATTGCTACTATCATTACCGTTATGTTTAACTGTGTATGTAGATTTGGGCATTCGGGATCAAATCAACGGTATCATCACCATAATGATAATAACTAGTAAAAAGTATTGCTTATGTGTCAAGTAAAACCTGTTTCATTTTTAATTTCGCGGCAAGATTTAAACCAGGAAGAAACTTAACAGAAAATGATTTGTAAATTTGTGCTTCAGGCCAAACTTTAGTAAAACTTTAATTTTACCGTACTTTATAAACTGAGATCAAAAAGCTCATTTAAGTCTAATAGTTTTTTCAGATTGAGGAGTTTTGATTTGAATGGATCTGTCTCTGTTGGTGAGATTCTTTCTTTTTTGGAGTCTTTCTTTTATTATCACTTTATCTTTTCTAAGATGGTTGTAGCCTTCTGTTATCGAAGTCCTCCTTGGGTTGTGGAATTAGAACCCCCCCATAAACATATATATTCTGAAACTACATTACTCAGTGTACTTAGGTAAGTATATTTCATTTTGATCAAATGTGGTCCCACCGAAATTTGTTTCTATTTGATTTAAATTAAATTTTAATTTGAAGAAGGGAATGACTCCCAGCCAAAATATAGAAGGATAAAGCCAGAAGATCGAGGTCAAATCATTGAGTAATATTGAAATTATTTTCCCCACAAATTACAACACTGATTTAAAATCACTCCTCATTTTCTTACAAAAGATGTGTCACGCAACAAGGCGCGGGTAATTCGGCTAGTATACATATTACTTCAATCATTACTTTAAGCATTTATCCGTATTTGAGTACACGCTCCGTTTTTATTTTAAAGATTAAGAAAATACGCCATCCGACAGGATTCGAACCTGGCTCAACATTTGCAGAAGAAACGACTGTCTAATCAGGCGCACTTTCGCCAATAGGCCACGAATTGCATAGCAGTCAAGCAAGGTTCTATTTGTCTTTAGAGCACACATAATCATTCAGATTCCTCAAATGTGCAGATCGCTAGGTGAAATAAATACTGCTTGAAATAAAAAATGGAACGCCTTCTCAAATACCAGTTTCAACTAAAAGTAAGCTTTGAGTAATAAAAATGTGTTGGACTAAAACATAAAACTCATTAATTCTTTAGAAATTGCCTTGTTTATGTTTCGGATACAAAACTAAACAGATATGAAAATTTGAGAAATCTGGACGAGTGAGTGTACTTTAAAGCCAAATAGAACCTTATTTGATTGTGATGGACTTCGTGACCTTGCGATTAAAGTACGTGGGATCAGACGGAGGTTACTCATGCGAACGCAGGTTCGAATCCTGCCGGAGGGTTTATTTACTTTAATAAGTTTTCTCGAGTGTGTAGTCCGGTAGACGAAATAAATATAGTAAAAAAAAATACGAAGCTTTTACTCAAATACGGTTATCCACTAAAAATAACGTTCGAAATAAAGAAGTGTCGCATTAAAAATAAAATCCATTATTTATTTTTGTGTGTGTGTGTGTGTGTGTGTGTGTGTGTGTGTGTGTGTGTGTGTGTGTGTGTGTGTGTGTGTGTGTGTGTGTATATATATATATATATATATATATATATATATATATATATATATATATATATATATATATATATATATATATATATATGATAAAGATAAATAGGGGAATATATATATGTGTGTATTCACAAATACTGGCATTTAATATTGTATAACCGAAATGCGTTATTCATTCAATTTATGTATGCCATAAAATCATTGTTTTGGTCAAATAGTGTGTGAACACAATGACACTGATTCACATGCACAGCATTCTCCTCAGTGCATCGCTTTTTCTTTCTCTTTTTCTTTCTACATCTTGCCTTCTTTAATATGCGTTTATAGAAATGAGTTACATATACAGTCTTGTTGGTAATACATCTAACAATTGAATTGTTTTCTTACACAGAGATTATAATTTGTACCATTTGCTAAAACTTACAAAAACTGTGGCCTACATTCAAAAGATCATTGTTTCATGATTTAATAAGCGAGTCTTTTGATTTATTCTATTTAAAATGAAAAGAATAAAAATTCTGGGTTGTTATTTCAAAGCACAAAGTTAACAGTCTTCAACCAATCAGCTTTTTCAGTTAATCTCATGTCCGTGTAGCGATAGTCGAAGAATTAAGGAAACTAATTTGCTTTTATAAGTGCCAAATTTCAAATTCACATAACAGTAATTATGAAAAAGTCGTAACATAATGTCAATGCGAATGTCTACAAGCCGATATATTCATATTTTATTTTGTGGTTTCATTTTTTTGTCTAGGAAAATATTCAAAATTGAAATTTTCAAAAGTATTTTTAGTTTTGATAAATTCAGTAAGACTGATCACACGCCGCTATTTTATTTATTTATTCTTTGGTCACATAAAAAAAAAATCTGAACTTCTTGTTGCTTGGCAAAAAACGGGTGATGCTTTCAATCGAAAGAATAGTGTTGTTTTTCAGTCAGTGGCTCTGTTAGTCTGAAAGGTTGAAGTGGATGTAATAAAGAAGAAAGAACAGTATATTCACATTTAGGAGCGATATATCAGTCAACCGCAAAATTTGGATACCAATGAACCTTCTGACAAGAAAATGATCCCACCCGTCAAAAAAGAGAGAGCAAACACAACATTCCCGTTTAAACTTAACGAAATCTGGTAACAAAGAAGAACCAATTACAGGTTGATGTATTTAATAAAGACACGTGATTATTAAGATAAGGCTATGAATAATTTAAAAAATGTCGCTTGTAATCAAATTGCAAATAATATTTCAATGTAATTTTTCATATTCCTCATATATTGTTCCTTTCAATCTTTTCCTTTCTTTATAAGTTATTTTGAGTTAGTACAGTACGAGAAAAGACAAAAGTAAACAGACTATTTTCCGTTTAGCACCCGAAATAATCTACAAATATTATGCTAATTCTGATTGGTTCATCATGCATCGGATTTTTAGATGTGCTTTTCTGCAGGCTTTATTCAAAACATGAAGCAAATAAAATACTCAAGCCGTGATCAAGAAGACCGTCACTACATAAAATTTTGAATTTATCATTTTCTGGAGGTTTTCATTTATTTTCTAAATTCGTTAATGTTACAGTATATCATGGTCTCTCTTCTTTGTGAAAAGGAAGCTTTTTTGTCCAAACAAGTTAAGAGAAATATGTCTTATTTTCAACTTTTCTGAAGTTTTAATTCCAACACAACTCAACTTTGAAACACCATTCTTAACAGTGGCTTTCACTTAGCTGAAAAAGAATTTTTGATTAATCATTAAGCAGACAGTGTTTGAAACAGTGAGTGGGTGCAAGGTTTGTCTGCTTTCTCTACTGAATGCTAACACTTGCTGAATATTTCGAAATATTGTCTTTTACCAACGCTAGACAAATCTAGCTATAAACTAAGAGAATTCAAAATGTTACAAAACTGTTTATAGGCCTTTGTTTTCTAATTGATACTTCCATTAACTGAGTTGCAGCACGTAAAAAATTCCATGTATCCATATAGTTGTTAAACAAAGATAGCAGTAGGTGTTCTGAAAATGTAACAACGCCAAGGAAGTCTAACTCAAACAAACTAAAAACAGGTGAAGTAAAACTAAAATTATTATCTTGGCCAAATTTTTAGCGGTTTTATAAATCGTTTCCGTGGGTCTCGGATTAAATCTTGTGTCTATACTTGTTGGAAAATAAATAATGATTTCATTAGTTTAGAATGAAATGGAATGAGGAAACAGAATGTTGCATGTTGGTTCAGATCTGCTGATCTTATCATGTTTCTGTCTTATCCATTAAATATCGCCACCCTGATGGTTGAGAGGACAGGGCATTGTTCCGTCGTAGGTTTTGAATTCTAGACTAGTTTCCACTCAAGGATAGTCTGTCCTGCTATTTAATCCTTAGGTGGGAGAAGAAAAAATCGATTCATAATTTTGTCATGGAGATTTGTGAGAAAGCGAATGCAACAACATCGACCAAAATATGAACTCAGCATGCCACGCCGATAACCGCTATGCTACGCGCTTATCCAAATGAAATAAAAATATAAAACGAAAAAGTAAACTCAACTTGTCAGAATTGGCCAACGTACAAAGAATAATTTATTTGCGATTTTCGGCACAAAGAATCATTTATATTTAAAGAGAGCTGACTAGTCACTTAATTGTGAGAAGTTTGTGTTAATCTCATTTCTTTATTTATTGTTTGCCTTTCCCAGTATATATCAAGCTTGATACTTTTACATTTCCTTGTCGGCAACTTACAATATGGCTTCTGTGAGAAAAGAAATTTGGCGTTAATTTTCCGTGATTTTGAGTTTGGAAGTCTTTCTCTGTATTCATCTTATTTTTCTTTTTAAATCTATCAACAAAGAGATTTTTGCTTTGACTCATTCAAGCACAATAAGAAAATGTTTTGAGATTATATCATTTTATTTTGATCGTCATAACTGAAATTGCAGTTGAACTAGCAGCAATTGCTAGGGTTCTAAACCAGGTAAAACTCATCTTTTTAAAAATGCACAAAAATATGGACAAAAACCTGATCATAATAACGAATGAAGAGTTTACAAAATATGAAAACTAATAAAAAACATAATATATGAAAAAAAGGGAAAAATTTTGTGGAGTCATTTTTCCGTTCTATTTTCTTGTAGGTTTCATGTCTATTCTGAAGGAAATCATCGTTCATAGCAACTCAACTGTCATCGTGACAGTCACGTACCTACTTCCGGCTAGCAACCATGTTTTTAAGCAGGGTCAGTGGTACTGTCGCCTTTATGATTTTGCACAAAAGTAAGTTATTTTTTCAAATTACTGTTCCTTTTTGTCTTATTTTAACCTGCAGCTGTTATCTAAAATTTTATAATGCTTAAATATTTCGGATTGTAAAATATGGAAGCTTGTCGTTATGACTAGAAAAAAAAAATTGGCAATTAAAAAGAGAACTTTATAAGTTTAATTTTTACTATCAATATTAAAATAGAAAATGCAAAACTTAGAAGAGAACAGGTAAGGGATTGCCTTGAAAGTTAAGATTAATGCATTTGCCGTCTTATATTCTAAATGAACCGTTTAGATAAGATTCAGACTAAAGCAGCGCGATTTACCAGTCTTTAGGGTTGCAGTTAGTTAGAAAAGCCATAAGGCTATTGGTTGCAAAGTATTGTTTTGGGATAGAGATATGAAAAGGAAAAATTTCATCAAGATCCTGAACTTTGCGTTGGTAAAGTTGCAAGAGTGCTCCTTGGAATGACGCGGAGTATTATCTTCACTGGCTTGCAGTTGTATTTCTGGCAAATGTTTAAAAGAGAGCTTTGCTTATTCGAAATCATAATGCAAATTTCCTAGAATAAAACCATACAGTCGAGCTAGAATTGATTAGCGAGCGCGTAATCGTGGAGGTATTAAAGAAGTAATAAGTTCCAATGGGTTGGATGGTTTACTCTGCAAGTTGGATCTGAGTCTATTCCACACATTTCTACAACAACTTGTTTAGCTAGAGATCAGAGTTCTTTATCACATTATTAATGAAGAATAACAATGGTGAAAATGCCAGATACCCCCTTAAAATCTACTAAACACATTGTTAAAGATCCTACCTTACTGGCTACTTAGAGATTCGTTAGTAAATTGCGCGACGTTCTAGCAGAATTGCATCGTGAAGAAAAGCATTATTTGCAGCCGTGGCGTTTGACCATAAACGGAACAGGAAGTGAGATCATCATAAGAAAGAAGTTGATAGCTTCGATCATGGCCACTCTACTGCTTTAATCATTAATTATTCCTGGTCAGTCTGAGGTTATCAGATTGAATACCATCAACAAGTTGCAGGGCCTAACATTAATTACAATATTGAAGTCAACCAGAAAGATAGGCGGATGGATATGAATATCTTTTTCAAAACACTTGAATCGAATAAACGTGTTTATTTAGTTGCTCAGAGTTTAGTTTTTAATTGATCTCCATCGAATTAGAATCGATCGGAGATGCATGCAAAATTTAGAATCTTAATGGAGATAATCCAACAGTAGTTATCCCGAAAGAATAAAATGAAATTGAGCATCATGTGCGAAATTATTGTTATTATTTATCTGTTGCCTGCTTTGCCTGGAAATCAGATGTCGATATTCTAGCAAAGCGTCTTCTTGATCTGTAGGGAAAACCAGTAGTTTACAGTGAAAGTCACTTTCCATGCAATGAATGTCTGAGAATAATAGTCTATCTGCTGATTCACCTGACTGCTTGGAGGCTCACTTTCCTAATGTGACTACTGACAGAAGAAGGTATTTAGGAGTTGTATGTTAAATGACCTTTCCTAAAGAGAATACAAAACGTTCTGGAAAGAAAGAAATAAGAAAAACGCAGAGAAAAATGTCAACATTTTGCATTTTTCTTAAACGATTTTTATTTATTTCATTTCTTTTTAAATATTTGTGTTATGTTTAAGTCATCTATCTTTGCTTTCAATTTTCTCACTTCACTGATGCATTAATTCTAATGTTGAATGTTATTTTGCTAGGCAAAAGTTTATTACAAATTAATGAAAATAAATTAAAAAATATTTTTTTCACATCGTCTTCTGTTTCAACTGATTCTTAGCGAAACACCTTCAACGATATTTATTTTGCAAACTTCAACATTTTCCATTAAAAAGACGCATGTTACACTTGGATTAACATATTTCAATTGTTATCGGGATAGAAAGATTGATATATTTTTATAGGTTTTTCATTGAATTACTTTTCCTTTCAATTTAAAAAATCAAAATGGAATTTTATCTAAGAGAATACAATGACAATTTTTTCGTTGAACGTTACATGAAGAAAGTCATTAATTCTTTTGAAGTATCAATGACAGAATCAAAATTAAATGTTGCTGTTGGGAAGAGACATTTGGGAAATCTTTCTGATGTTCTCCGATCAGTTTTGTCAGCCTGATACGATGAATGGATTTGATCATATGTCGTCGTCATACGCCATACAATTTAGTTTTAAGCGCACACATGTAGTTCTGTGCAAATATTATCAGTTGTTTTATGCATTTTTCTGAAGTGGACGACTTTTTAAGCAGTCAAATGTCATTAATTTCCCAGCATTTTTTAGGACAGATCATAGCACCAGAGGGAAAAGGGTGACGATATTTAACTTGCTATGTTATCTGATCCTCATCTGATCATCGCTTTGGGTGTGACAGAAAAAAAAAGAAATCCTTAATGTATTGTTTTAGCAAATCTTTTTACTCGGTTCAGACACATTTGCTCAATATTGGTAGAATGATGAAGATTTGCAAAACAGCATTGAACCCACGCATCTCTCTCTCTGTATATATATATATATATATATATATATATATATATATATATATATATATATATATATATATATATATATGTATGATGGACTGAAGATTGCGTTCAAGTAAGAAACAGACTGTTGCTGTTCGGTGTTGACTTCAGTGTAATGTCCCTTTATATATATATATATATATATATATATATATATATATAATCTAAAAACTATAATATATATAAATATAATCTAAAAACTATATATATATATATATATATATATATATATAAATATATATATATATATATATATATATATATATATATATATATATATATATATATATATATATAGTTTTTAGATTATTTTTATTAAAATTATAATGCAAAGCAAATAAAATATAGTATTTCTTCAATTAACCCTAATCATATTAATCTTTTATATCGCAGTCAAACACATTCTAATTATAAACACGAAGAAAACATCCTGAAAAAATAATAAATACTAATATATCCGCCACAGATCCTAGTAAAAAATAATTATATACTCTACTAAATTCAATATATTCAGTTTAATCATTTATAATGACTCCTCCCTACCAACTAACATGCTGCAGAAAACGAATATTGTAAATAAATTTTAATGTCCCTTGTATATGTAGAGAAAAATAATCTATGTTGGCCATACTACTACCATGTTGTTTCGACGGTTGAATTTTCATTTGAATGGTGCATCAAACGAATCACATTTCCATCAGCATGCCTTTCAACATTCACAATGTAGGAAAATTCTTTTTGAAAATACATCTATATTTTTTTCAAACTAATAAACATAAACTAAAATTTCCTGAAATTATCTATATTAAAAAGTTGAAACCAACCCTTAATAAAATCTTAGGTTTAGCTGATAGTTTCTTTTTAAAAACTGACGGTTCCTTTTTTTTCTTAGTTACCTCGCCTGACATTTATATCTTTAATTTAAATGGTACAGTACGTAACCTTAGCATTTCTCACGTCGCAGTTAAAAAAAATTAACTTTCAGATGAACACAGCAATTTTGTCTTAGGAAAAAACACCCTGATGATGACATTGTGTGCTAATGTCAAAAGTACTTGGAATAAATGAATATGTATCAACATGGTAATTTTCTCTCTTCTCTTAGGATACTAAGAAGCTATGAGAGGATCCTATTTAAAATAAGTAGACAAAACTTGTCTAAATTATTCAATGAGACATGTCTTAATGAAAGCATGCTGCCAAAATATACGCAATTTATATATATATATATATATATATATATATATATATCACATTGAGTGCTGACTTTAATAGAATAGTGTTCGATGTAGAATAAGAAAGCTATAAATTATATATATACATTTCTTCTTACCTGTAGCACAACTCTGACTTTCATACACAACGCAATCTTCAGGTGCTGACAACTAGGAATTTTAGTCAGCTATGAATATCTTAGTGGTTAACTACGATGTAGCGTGGTTTTAAATAAGACTTTTCGTACACATCTATATCACAAACGCATTATCCACAACCTAACAGTGCTCAAATTCACAGTTTAGTTTCTGTAAATGTTCAGCATGCATTGATGTAAAAAAAAAAGTATGTTATTGGTGAGGAGGTACAATATCTACAGCAATACCACCAAAATATCTTCCTTTGTCATCGAGAGATGTAGACAGCATGATAAAATAGGTGGAATTACTTTCGGAGCAACCCACATAGATAGACATTGAAACAATATATATTTTTTTTACAATTGCCAAATATTAATTTTATATTGACTGGATTTTCTTTTCAGAGACGGCAGTCTAAAGTTTATTACAGAGCCTCACAAGAACGTCATGCCAATCAAGAAATTCTCTTCACTTCTGTCGTTATTGCAAAAGGGCCGACTTGTCCGCATGTCGGTGGATTATAATATTTGTGCTGGCGCACGGACCAAAGCCATTTCCGGTGGCGAAATCACAGGTACGTTGGTGTGATTTATTTCTAACTTTGCCTTCTTTTATTAGTCTACTGTTTCAGTTATTAATCTATTGCAAATTAGATATATATGTCTTTGGGATTCTTGGATGGCGTAATTTTCACAGATTTAAAATGCAAAGAAAGATAACTGAGCAAGTTTATATTCTTACCAGATCACATATTGTCTTTAATTATCACGTGATCACTCCCTAATTTGAATGCTGGAATAATACATACATACCATCATGGCTGAATATGTCGTTAACAAAGATGGTTGTCGCAATGGAGCCGATGTATTGTAGATGTTGCTTTTTTTTTTATTAAATTGTAAACCGTTTGTAATATAGTAATTTTCCATCTTTTATAATCAATAAATAGTAGACACAAAACAATAGAAACACAACGCGCTTTTACAATCAACAACCCGAGAAATGATTAACATCTGTTTCTATATGTGATTTATTATACACGTTTTTCTTACTTTGGACTGAGGAATTGATCCAATCATGTCTGACTCTACGATATAATAGAAGCCTTGTTGGCCATCTGCTTCGAACGGTAACAAATGGAATATTCATGTATATAGCGATTAAATTATGTCTAATGAAATATTATATATATATATATATATATATATATATATATATATATATATATATATATATATATATGTGTGTGTGTGTGTGTGAGTGTGTGTCTGTGTGTGTGTACATTTATGATTATGTGAAGGTAGCCTAGTGGTTATTCGTGTGTGAAACGGAATTCCATGCTTGCCGTTGGGAAAAGACAGGAATCCATCTCTGCCCTTCTCACATTTGAAACGGAATGTAGACCAATTGCTTTAGCTTTTCGTGGATGTCGGTATAAGAGAAGAACAATTCTGAATTCAAAATTGTGAACAAACCAATTCCACTATATTTCCCAAAAAATCATAGAAATTCATATTAAAGAAACGGAATCTGTGGGGAGCCATGATTGCCTACGTCTTGAAGAGACATGGTATTAAAAACAACTTTTGGAGATAGCTTTTGCTTCCAGTGAAATGATTTTTAAAGACATTCTTCCATCATAATGCTTGTTTTTTTTTTGCATTAAACACAATTACAAACTATACATAAAAATACATGACTCCTCTTTGTCGAACAAATATTTGACTATCAAAATTCGAAGGATTTCCAAGGTTTCCTTCCTTTTTGAATTTATTTAGTGTTATTACTTGCATTTTAAAAATGACCCTCTTCATTCATTAGTTAATACATATGCACTTCACAAATATAATTAGCCTTATATTTACATAATTTAAAAAGATTACATTTTCTCTTCATCTATTTCTCATTTCTTTCTGCTTCCTTTAATAAATTTAAGCTTTTCTAGCACCCGGCAATGTAATGGCTATGAAAAAAATTTCATATGGGATAAATTCTGGTTGTAGCAAAAATTTTCCTAATAATAGGTCAAACCTTATAATCGAATGACTTAGAGAAATTTAAGATGAAACGTCTCTGCGTAGAAAAAGGTAACGTTACTCATATAGTCAGTACGTAAGAAGGGACGAAACATTTGAAGGTCTGTGAATTGCAAGGTAAGACTTGACAGCATAAACAATGTATTTTGGAAATGTCAGAAACATTATTCTGATATGCGATCTACAATGGTGCTTGTACATCATTGTAGTGAAATACCAACAAATTATAAACAGCAGTATACTTCTGCAAAATAAGAACGGAAAGACGGAGTATTCTCTCTAGCAACTGATTAAGTTTATCTCAGGCAGCAAAAGAATACCAGAGTAAGTAGATTTCAACACTGATCAGCACTTAAAATTTGAATTTCTGGGGCTCATGTCAGAAAAGAACCATCCAACAAAAGGAAATGCTGTACCAAATCACATCTGAATTCATCGCAGTTGACACTGAATTCATCAGCCAATGTACATATTGCATTTCACGGGACTTTGCATCTGTCGACCAACAAGTGTCTCCTATGATAACCATAAGATGAATAACATCTTTATCATGGTCAACTTATAATGGCTTATAAATCCACTTAAATTACGTACCGTAATGGATTATAGATTTCTATGAATACGAATGAATTTGGTGGGAAATATCTTTTTGAAATTGCATACACTTAATTATCCCTTTTAGTTTTATTATTCATTGGTTTAGATGAAATAACTCCAAAAACTGAATGTCATCTTTCACTGCTAGTCGGCGAACACTTGAATTTCGATCAGACATATAAGCATGTACTTTACTCGAAGAACAGGAAATGCTCCGATAAGTGCTTACAAATCAGTCATGTTGAAAGTGAGCGTTACTTAGAAATGGCATATCAAAACACTCTCTCTCTCTCTTATATATATATATATATATATATATATATATATATATATATATATATATATATATATATATATATATATATATACAAAATCTCTCTCTATATATTATTTTTAATCCCTGTTGTACATACAAATATATACAAGTATGGATGCATAATATTGGAAAGTTATATTTGTTTCTACGCAATAAATGTTTTCTTTTAAAATGATATTAATGGTCAAATAAAATAAAACATTGCAGCGAAGAAAGAAGAACAATTCATGTGTAAGGCAATGGTGAAGGCTAAAAGAAACGTCAGGTCATGCAATTTGACCTCAAATACAATTTAGTAGTCCTTAAATTTTAATGAGGTTCTTGTATCTTTACTTCTTAAACTAGGGCGTTGAAGATTTCAGATAAAATTGAATTGTAATAAGTGCCGAGAAAGAAAAAGCATCAGGAAACCAAATGCATTAACTTCATTGTTATATATGAAAATGATTTGGAAACTATTATCTCACACACACACACACATACACACACACACACACACAGAGAAAAGTACATGTATTCGAAAAAAGATTTGTATGGTTTATTTATTTTTTATTTATTCTTCATTTTTATCTAATACAGCATCATCAGTTACGTACATTGAATAAAATAGCGTGAAATCAGAATAAAGATGGCATAGATTTGAATCTCGAATCCCCGAATGGGATTCTGAGACGAAGGATTTGATAATTAATGTTGAGTAATTTTTCATTTTGTTTTGCTTTTCATGGCGATATTATTGTCCAATCCGCTATCCCTATCCGCTATCCCTATCCGCTAAAAATAAGACGAACTACTAAAGAAAAACATCTCAGAATCTAAAAGAAAAAATATTCAAGTGTTACAAGCGTATTGAGCAGGGCTACTATCGTACGCGTTTATAAAAGGATATTTGAATGAAATATCAAGTCGAAGGGGCGGGGGTCATCATCGATCGATACAGAAAGTCGTCGAAATACAAAGTTAGTAAAAAGATATAAATTATATATGGTTTTCTGACTTACAATTAAATGGTCGATCCGAAACAGAATTAGGAATTTAGAGAGACGATATTTGTTAGGAATGGGGGAACTCACCTTGATGCATGATAAGGAAATTAATCTCATGCTATGTGTAATTGGAAAACATTGATGGCGTTTGTTAATATAAGCGAACTAATATTTTCTCTATTTTAGTTGGTGCAATATTTTGTACTTGCTATGTAGGCAATTCTTAAGATAAGATATTTTAATTCATTTAAATTTAAATCTTAAGGGAAGAAATATTTTATATAAACAATTTATTTCGAAGCAAATCGGGAAAACTGTCTGAAAATATTAAAATTCTTATTCTCATAATCGAGTCAGATTTAGTCTCTATTTCAATTATGGTTGATTCGTGGATTACGAGCGATTACTATTATTCATTTGATGCTAGTATTCTTAGAAAGACATGCAAAACTTTCAGCACAAGATTCTTGGTCTTCATTACCACAATTGATAGTATGTCCTTCTTGAAAACGATATGGAGAATTGATGTTTTACTTTATATATATTTTTACTCTAACGGATTTCATCAAGTAAGACTTAAGAAGACGAATAAATTAGCGATTCTTTGATGTTTTATAAATTCCGTTAATTCTCGTTAATAATAAAAAAAATGAACTGATATCCATTGAAAATATTTTGATTTTTGCTGAACAAAATTTGGTTTTAGCTTTGTTAATTGTACAACTCATATCTGAGAAAAGTGTCAATCATCTGTGTTGGCCAGTGAAAATAATTTGGCTATAGTCAAAATAAACGTCACATCTTCTGAAAACGTCACAGTTTCTGAAAATCACTGATACAAGAGAAGCAGAAAACTGAACCCATTTTGCCGAGTACCATTTTCAGAATCTCTACTTAACTTGATTTAAGACATTATATCATATGACAACAACATTGTGTTCTTTAAAACACTCTTCTTTGAGAAAATAATGTGAAACTGTGTAAGCGTCATTTATACAAAGACGTTCGCATTAACACTTCAGATTAGCATTCAGTTGAATGAAACACATCAATCAATCTGTCATTGGAAGCATGACAGACAGCATCTCCGTAAGTGCAATACGTAATTCTCATGTCAGTGTGCTTTCTTTGAAGGTGTATCAAGTGAAAAGAGAAAATGAAAAATAAATACAACTTACCAGCTTACTTAATTGGTGTCGTTTTTTTTTAATAGTTTTCAGAACACAAATTGTTAGTTATGCAAACATCAAATGAAATGGAGATGCGGAAATTACTGATATCATTTTCATTTCAAAATCTGTTTCACTGGAGGATAAATTTACCTGAGGAAAGAGGCATTTTCAGAGATTAATTTTCTTTTCTTTTTGTTATATGAGAGAGTTGATGGATACAAGATATTGTAAGAAGTACTTGAATCAAACCATAAGATCTAAATGAAAAAGAAATATGTATATTCTTAACTATACTACTGAGGAAGAACTTTTTTATATAAAAATATATAATTTTATATTCTCAAGAATATCTTTAGTAAAGCAAAACACGGAGTCTATATGACAATTTTGAATATCTCAAGAACCGGTGGCTCGGCTTTGGTGCAATTTGATAATAAATCAGTAAGTAGCTTATTTCATGCGTATGCGCATGCGTTCATTAAATGAGCGAAGCGCGGATAAAATTATGCAGATTGATTTGGAAGCTAAGTCTAAAATTGCTGTTAAAAAATTTGAAAAGTTAGAATCGATTCACATTCTGGAAGGTTTTCAAAAAGCAAAACATCTGAAAATGTTGAACACGTGCAGATTACAAATGAAAGAAAATTGACGATTGTCAGTGTGAAAATTCGAAGAAGCTTGAGGGTTAGTAATTCGAGGAAAGTAACTCGTCATTCGGAGAATACTCAGACATTTTTTATATCTCGAACGCCTTCATATTTCGTGCAAGACTTTTTATTAAAAAAATTCTATTTTTTAGCAGAACGTCGTATCATCTACGTCTCTCACCCCTACCCACCGACGAAACCAGATTTGAATTTACAAAATTGGGCTTTTTCGAAGATAAAATCATCATTGAAAGAGAAGTGATTTCAGATCATGGACGCGATTACGTAATATCAATCCAGAAAGGCGCCTTTGGAGACTGTTTTGAAAAGAGGAAGTAACGCTTTACTAAGTATTTAAGGTTCCAACGTAATTTGAAGAGACTTAGGCGCCATTGCACTGCTTAAAAGACTTTTACCTTTTCATTAATGAAATTAATTAGCTGGATCATTTCTGTATAGTCTTTGTGAATGTATGCATAAAATTCTGGAATCAATCAAGGAAGGATAACCACCTAATTATTATGGAGTAAGAGTTCTAGAAGGTTTTTTTAGCATCCCTACTACATATATATATATATATATATATATATATATATATATATATATATATATATATATATATATATATATGTGTGTGTGTGTGTGTGTGTGTGCGTTTTATGGCGACAGACAAATTGGCAAAGTATATATATATATATATATATATATATATACTCTCACAAACTATATATGCCTGACTCACAAACTATATATGCATTCTGTATATATATATATATATATATATATATATATATATATATATATATATATATATATATACAGAATGCATATATAGTTTGTGAGAGTCAGTGAGTCACTGAGAAAGAGGGAGGCCGTTGTAATTACAAATACATAAATGCACTTTTGCTTCACAATTTAATCTTTGTAATACTTCAGAAAATTTATGAAAGATTTAAATCTGAAAACTTTTAATTAGTTAAAAATGCGACTGAAGCTGTTTTAATCAGATTAATTAATTTAAGATTGTAGCTAACATGAATATTTTCTTTCACTTAAAATAAAATATTGCAAATTAAATAAAAAATAAAAACGTTAAATTTTTTATTGTAATTTCATTTAATATCAATTTGTGCGTCATTATTTCTTCATTATTTCTTCAACACTTTTGCCTGCTATACAAAATAAAAGAATAGTGAATTTCCCTCCACCTTTTCCTAATAAATCTGGTCAATATTCTTCTTTACTTGATTTATTCGTTACCTCCTCCTCTGTTCTCCTCTTGTTGAGCATTACAACTTTGACAATTTAAATCTTGGAGTGGTTTCTGTTGATATTTCTTTTGCGTTGTCTATTAGAAAGCAACATCCTCCTATTCACAAGACTTCTTTCTGTTACCAGCATACTGATTGGGTTTCATTTCGTGACTTTCTTTATAATGTCACTTGGATTGAGATTCTTAACCTTCCTATTGCGAATTGTGCCACAGAGATTTCTTCGGCATTGGTGCTTTTTTTCCTTCTCAGAAATACCAGGTGAAACCACAATCCTCTCCTTGGTTCACATTGGTCTGTTCTCCCGCAAGAATAACTTCTACCGGATGTTGTAGCGCGATAGTTCCGATCAAAACAGATGCCTATTTGTGTCTTCTCGTAACAATTATAAACGTGTCCTCAAAATAGATTCTGGAGTCACGTAGTAGAGTCATTCAGCAAGATACAATTCACAGGGATATTTGTGAAAGAACATGAGCACAGAAGTGTTAACAAGGACTGTCGAGAATCGTTTACTTACAACTGGAATACGATTACATGTGCCTTTTGCTTAGCTTTCCCTTACGCAAAAACACTATCGTTGCACATCAGGGTTTGTGAGAGGCTCTTCTGGAGGATTAGATAAGGTTCTGTAGAGATCAGTGATCAGATCACTTTCTGCCTTCATGCAAATAATGATCATTTGAGTGTGCAAATGAAGAGTGATATTTTCCAAAGTAATCACGTTTACGAAACACAGAACCAAATATGTATGTGAGGAACTGAAGTTATTATTCCTGTTCGCTTTTCGCATTTGAAAAGGTAACATTGAACTGCGCTATATATATATATATATATATATAGAACATTATTCCACCACTTCTGTTATTTTTGCAACAAAAAGGCGATGTACTGTTCTAACAAGAAAATTCCCGCCCAAATGATTCCCATACCACTCTGCAAATTCCCTAACCAGCACGATCGCAAGAGCTGACCTCCATTGAAGACATATGATGCATGATGAGACAATGACTGACTTGCCTCGTTCATTTAGCTAATCTACACTTTTCTGTATTGCAACAACTGATACAAGAGGTCTGGATTAATGTATCACAACACAGTATTCACTAGCGAAAATAGAAGCATGTATTAATGTCCAAGGAATATATACACTTTATTAATATGGAGTATGAGTACTGTGCACGTAGTAATCTGTTTATTGTGACGCAGCTATGTTACCTGTATATTTAATTTTGAGTAAATTCAAATAAATATTCACGGTGTTGTACATTTATTTTTCATCACTGTATATATACGAGAGATTGTTGAAAATTTATTAGCCCAAAACACTTCTGATTGTGATTACTTTGGAAAATATCAGCATAACTGGGAAAACTATTCTTTTATATTTACTTGTGAATTTATATTAGATCATTGACTGAAAGATGACAACCTAAAGTGTTGAATTTTGTTCAAGAGTTAAACATCAGGCTCTCATTCTCAGTTGATTTACCAGAATTTTAGTGAATAGGCCATACTTTTCAGAACGACTGCTGATGAAACATGGTTACAGATATCATCGGTCTGAGCATCTGCCGAAAAAAATATTAGACAACCAAAGATTTGGTTATGGTTCAAGATTATTTTCATTTTCCTTGTTTCTTTAACTTAAGCAATAAAGTTTTTACAGATGACAGAAAATAGATTACATTGGTTGCTTTTGTCCCCTCCCTCTCACTTGTACAAATGGACCCAATATATTCCGGTATTTTTAAGGAGCTACACATTATTAGACAGGTATGGCTAATTTTTGGATTTTCACTTTATTATTAACAACATAAGTTATTTTTGTTACATAACTCTTGTTATACCAAAGTAACTGCCACAATAAAGAAAGAATATTAATTCAAGACAAGACTGGGTGACAACTCTGATTAATTACAACATAGATGCAACACCATCTTTCAAAACACAAAATATTTTTCGTAATTACAAAAAAAAAAAAGGAACAAATATATTGTTCGATTTCATTTTCAACAGATAACGTAGGTCGAGCCGATTTACGTGTTTAAATTATTAACATTAAATAAAATCCCATCTCATCTAAAAATGACAGAGTGTCTTGAATTCTTTTTTATTTTGATTTTCTTTCTGTTTAAATGCTTTTGTTAATGCAGTAAAATGCAGCATTTACACAGGAGATCCTAACTTGTATGAAAGCAAAATGGATGTTATCTTGACTTTCGTTGATAAATCAAATTCTTTATATTTCCACTGGATTTTTTTCCTTTTAAATTTTTTTTCTTTTTTACTCACAACTTTCTAATGTCAAGTTTCTTAAATCATAATTTCATTTTTTCCACTTTGCTAAATTTTTTTTTCATTATTTAGTCAAATAATTTAAAATACTATAAAATACTATAAAATCTGTTTTTGACCGAATTTTGGGTCATTTCTTTTGTTTTCAAATATCCAATTTTATTTTTTTCCATCATCATATTTTTACAAATAATTTTTCTAGAGTTTCATTGCCAATCTGTTATGATATGACAATTAAAATTTTCTATTTTCTAACAAGTTAGCGTGAGAAGAAAATATTTGGCAAAGCATCATACCACAATAAATCGATGTTGTTTTCCCCCTGTAATATGTTTTACATTTATAAATTTTTAGGTTGACTTTTAAAGTTGTTTTTAAAAACATTATTTTCCAGATTATGATGTCATGGAATCAGAAAAATTTCTTGAAGTTTCTATGAGTCGTCAACTGACTAGTTACCGCGGCTACCACAAGTTTGTGCTAAATTTTGTCACCTTTGTGTTTCACTCGAACGGCAACGTTCTTGTGCGTGCTACCACCATGGATTCTCTCACCTACATGCCGTACACATCAAGTAAAATGCATTGCAACTTTGGAACGATGGACGATAAGGGTTCAGTACGATTATTTTACCAATAAAGACATGAAAATCAACACAAGATTAACGTAAATAATACATTAAAAAATGAAGAAAAAAGAACGAAATGTGCATAGAGATTGTCACACAATCTTCACAACAAATCGAAATTATTTGGAAAGATATTCCAATTATTTTAACATGACGAAACTCAAATCATTATCTTTGCTATTAATCGGAAGTAGATAATATTTCTGAAAGTTATAAATGTAATAATAATATAATTATTATTATTACGATAATCGTGATAATATTAGTAACAATGCTGACACCGCAAAACTATTTCAGCTAATAATAATATTGCTAATATTGTAGTTATTAATGGGATTATTTTTAATTATTATATTTAAAATGTATGGTATTCAACTGGGCAGTATCTTCATTGAATATAAAAGCGTTGACTTTCAAATGCTTCCATAAATAAAAAAAATAGTTTAAATTGGTAGTAATATAATTTTTGTTTTAATTGTAATCAATGTCAGGCAGACATGTTATTCTCTTTTGCATTGATTGCAATTAAATAATTCTAGTCGGCATCAAAATAATAACTCATTAGTGCTTTTAATATAATAATTATTTTGAAAGTGATTTTGGCATTATTGTCGATGTTGAAATTAACTTAACAAACACCGCCTGAATAAAAATTGTTTTATAATCAATGTTTATTTAATATTATTTATCACTGTTAATAAAAATATATATTCCGTTAGTTATAATATTGATGTAATCAACTTGACAATTGTCAATTTCAAATATTGTGCGTTATTTATATTGTAATAATGAAATATGTGACGTTGTGCCATTGTTATTGATATTATCCTCAGCATTACATTTAGTATTGCAATATCAATTAGGTGATATTTTAATATCAATGTTAATTATAATGTTAAAATATAATCTTTAAAATTGTATCATCTTTACTTCTGTTTCTTATGAAATGTAAAATATAAAAGAATTCGTTTTTAAATGAATGAAATGAAACCACATAAAACATTCTTGATATACGTTCGGACAATTTACAAAAAATGCTTAATAATATTGTTGGGCTATTCATATTTCTCGTAGCAAGATATGAACAATCGTCCAGTTGTTAACTGTTGTTGCTTTCATACGATTATTTTGTTCAATGTCGTATCACTGTTTTCTATTAATAAAATTATTATTAAAATGACAATAGAACGCTTCATGTGACAGTTTTTAAAAGTAATGTACAAATATCTATTAATCTGAATGTTGTTTCATGAATGTTGTGATTCTGCTAGTTGTTGGCTGATATGTCCTCTTCAATACATCTGTCATTTACATGATCATACATAGATTTGGTTCAACTTTACGAAAAATTTGGTTCTAATCTTTCCTTGAAGAAATTGGAATTAATCACTACACAAAAACAAAACAAAAAACAAATAAAAATCAACTGTTAACAGCAGTTGTAATAATATTGATAATGATGATGATGATAAGATATTTTCAAGGCCTAAAGTTTTAATAATCTTTATTTTATAATTTTTCACGGTAATATTGCCATAAATAGGAATTTATTCCGTGTGAATATCGTATTAAATCAAAGAATTCAATTTATTCAGTGTTGCAAATGAAAATATTATTGCCATTTTATTATCTTTTACTACAGCATAGTGTTTATCTTTCTTTTAACATTACAATTCCAATGCGTCTCCGCGTCCTTGTAGGCGACGAATTATTTTCCACTCAGCAACCCTTTCTCACAGACGAGATGTAGCAAGTCTCTCATTTCTCTATCGCTATTTCCATAGCGAGTGTTTTGATGAACTACACTCTTTAGTTCCACCAGTCCTAACCTTTACAGCTAAGACCCACAATGTCACGCAGATTGTAGCGAAACACCCTCATTCCCTTCATACCTCTCTGGTGAAATGTTCACTGGAGCAGCTTCTTTCCATGAACCGCTGCTTTGGGGAAACCGACTCCCAAATGGCTGATTTCCCGATCACTACCTATTCAAGTCTAGAGTTAATCGTTACCTTCCGAACATATCCACATAAGCTGTACCTTTTACTCTGTAACCGTCTACTTCGAGTAGCCACAGGGCCTTGTACAGTGTGAACACCACTGTAAAAAAATATATTTCTTTTCCCATTAAAGCTTGAAATAAGCTTGTGTTGTTACCGGGCAGTAAGGTAAGGGCGGTTTGCTCAAGAAGTCTCTTTCCCGACAACAATCAAGGTATTTGTTGACTGGCCAGAGCGAAAAAGGAAGTTCATTTATGTCTTTCTCATATGTTGAATGTCACCAACAGCAGTTTCGTTACTTTTAACCTCAAAATTGTGAATGCGAATTTACGAATATGTTTGCCTATACGCAAGCGCAGATGTATATGATGGTTTTGATGTACATGCGAGTAAATTGGAGATATAAACATCTAGCAGATGCTGAAGCTCAAATATCTGGGAAGCGTTTTAACAGAGAATGGAAAATGTGACACCGAGATCCGAACACGCATTGGACTAGTGAAACAAGCATCCTAAAAGCTCAGGAAAAATCAAAGAAAATAATACTGGATTACTAAGTACAAAATGTGGAAAAAGATGAAGTCGTGCAGGACTAAAAGCCCCATTGCAGTAGGTTTTGAAGAGTTGTTCAATGGTAAACTCGCCCGAAACAGAGTAGTTTCGGTTTGTTTTATCTAGTTCATGCTGTCAAGTTAGCTAGAGAATGCATGCTCAATGGCATCTTTTATTTTTGTCCCCATTTTCGTTAGTTTAATTCCCCCTCTCCTCTCTGTTAGGTGACCAGGGATGTCAGTTCTCTGGTTGATGCGGGACGCCTTTCGTTTGTCGAGTGTGTCTTTCGTATTTGTTGATATGTTTCGATGAGTGTTTGTTTGAGTGCTTGGTCGTCTGATTTATTTAAGTCTCTCATTAATTTCGTCCCCTTAACTGTATTTCTGCCACATTTAAGGATTGTGAGTTTTTTTTTTTTATTTATTACTAATACTGTTTTGTTTATTTACTTGTAAATAGAACTGTAATCAATGTAAATACTCATTTTGGTTTCTTATTTTAAAAGTTGTTATTTTATTCCCCACCCAACACAGGCAAATTGTACATATGGGGACTAGTTAGGATTTCATAGAGACTTTGTGGTTTTATGCTAGCTGTAGTAAGAATGGTAAGTAAGAATATGGTGTTTTGGTGTAATATTGTATAGTTTGTTTGTGTCATTGATTGGGGCTAGTTAGGTTTGGGATAAGACATTGATGACCAAGCCTTTCCCCGATCTTCCCTTTTGGTCTTATGCCACATTTTCTATATATAATAAATAGAATTTAAGAAGAAGTTGAAGATTTGAGTAGCATTTCTCAAGAAGTGAACTACTGATTGGTTGATTGTTCTTTGCTCATCGTGTTGGCATTATCTTTTGTTTCCCAGAGATCGCGATTTCGTTTCGAACTTGATTTTTCTTAACTGTTTTCGGTTCATTTTTCCAGTGTTTTTGTTTTAGTTGGACCTTTTTAATGTTTCGACATCCTGCAGCGAGTGAGTGGGTGAGCGGCCAAAATGAGGGATTCACCCGAGCAAGCCGGATGAGCAGGTGAAACCTACCTCACCAACCAAGTCACCGGACAAGTCGTCGTGGGCCTCTAATAATGAAAGATGCACAGCATTTTGCGGGCATGAAGGAGCATTACAAAGAATTTATATCGGTTAACGAGCCTTGGAGGCGGTGGTAACAAGGATAATCTCTCTGCTGATAATGGACGTCAAGACCAAAAGATTAGTGGCGAAATACACAAAGGCACCACGCCCAGTAGCAGCAGCAGCTTCAACAACAGCAGCAGTTTACCTAGCAGCACCCGGTTCAGCCGCAGACTCAGCAAGAATAGCAGTCGGTAAAACAACTGCAGCTAAGCAACAGCAGCAGCAGAAGAGTGCGGAGAAGCAACAGCCACAGCAGCTTACTCCATCGCATCCTGCTCAGCAGTAGTCGACTCAGAAGGATCAGCAAGGGCAGCAACTGATGGACGCGGAGGAGATGCCTCCATCTACACCTTCCTAGCTCAAGAGGGGACTGGAATACCATCCTAGACCCCAAGTTAGATAGGGAGTAGGGAGCTGGCGGAAAGTTGTGTGATCGTAGCCTGGTCTATCTGATTGGCGAGTTTAGTTGCGTCGATAGATACCGGTTCGATCACCCGCGGATGTGGATGTGGGCTGTTATGTTGCTGTCTACTCAGGTGGTCAGCTACCTGGATAGAATATTAGTGAGAAGGGTCGAACTAGATCTGCTAGATTGTCCCACGTTCCTGTTCGGACCACAATCTTTGTGCCTGGATGGCGTTAGACACTATGCCTAGAATGGCCGGACACTGGAAATTCAACTTATCCTTATTGGACAAGTGGGACTTCAGAGAACAGCTGATTGTGTTAGTGCGGCGGTAACTAGTGGGGGTGGTTATTCAGAATAAGTGCTGGGAGAGGCTTAAGAATAGGATTAGGTCTTTCACCATCGAAGTTAGACAACGACTCACCCTAGATAAGCTAATTTCCAATACGCGGTTGAGTGCCGTTGTAAACCTCGGAATCAGTCTGAATTCTTCACCGAGTGCCGAAAGGCCTTGCGTGCTACTTCTCGGTCCAGTGACCTTTTAGGCCAATCCTTTTTTTCGACCCCTATAAACACAAAGGAGCGGAGTTTTGACGGATTACTTCCCTGGTTAAGCTAGACTTTTTTGTTCACCTAGTTAATGTGAGTGTTGAGTATTTCCGACCTGTCAGTGGCATTCGATTTTGTTATGATCCTTGTCAACCTTCCCAACCCCCCTGTTTTTGTCCCCATTTTAACTTGACTGAATCAGCCCATGATATTTTACCACTCTGTAATTTGCGTTGCTCCTCCTCTTCTGCCTTTGGCGGCCGAGTTTCTTGATTCAGCTCATTGACAGAATACAACGCCCACTCTTATTTTTCTGTGGGGTGGACGGGTCTCACTAACATCATTTTATTTTCATTTAAATATTTTGGTTTCTTTTTAGTTCGTTATTAGGTTCATCCCTTATCCCATCATTTCATCTTAAATAATTTTTACATGTTCTATCTTACATGGCACACCTAACTAATGAGCAACTGAATTGGAGAATTTTGTAACATGTAAAATTGTGGCTTTCTCCCTCCCGTGACGTGAAATCCATGGACTATTACCTCGAGGGCGTTGTCGATACAAAGACCGACACGTAGCTCTACAATACCAAGAATTCCATCATACGACGAAAATTTTAACAGGAACAACCTGATTCAGTTATGTAGTTGTTTTCGAAGCTTCGTTAAGACCATCATTGAAGTTAAAGGCCGTTTTATTGAATAGGTTTTTTCTTCTGTTTTTTGAAGTTGTACAAATGGAACACGGGATTGACTTTTTCTATTAAATATGTTTTTCATTAGAATTTTTCTCGATTATCAGCTGCATTCTCTCTATATATAACACACACACACACATCTATCTATCTATCTATCTATCTATCTATCTATCTATCTATCTATCTATCTATCTATCTATAATGGACTCACCCATCGTTTTGACATATGAGTGTGTTTCAGTTCTGTTTATATGTTTATGTTTCGTATGAGACAATAATCCTGCACGGGATTTGCAAACAAGTTCACACAAGGGACATGCTGAAGGGTTTACCGTCATATGGGTATTAGCCCTAGATTAAGTGCTAGTTCTTAATTCTCTCAGATGGTTGAGACGATTCTTTTCAAAGTTAGTTATACATCGGTAGCAGGTGTATCTCCAGTTTGCTCGGTTTTCAACAGCAAGTTCGAACTCCTCTATAGCATCTTTGCAGCATTTAAATTGTATTTGAGTTCGACCTTGAAGCGTAACCAAGGACGGCCTACGTTACACTTACCATGAAAAAGGCATCCGATCATCATTCATTCTGATGACATGACCAGCCCATTTCAACTGTGATTGCATCATATATATCACATTATTAGTTATTTAATAATGTGTTTTGGCGATTTACTTTCTAATGTATGCGTAAAACTTCTTGCGCATTTGTTTGATGATTAATTAACCTGCATGTCTTGCATCTGATTGCAAGTTTATAATAAATGTAACCGCAACTCATGTAACCACGAGCCCAGCTTAGCTTATTTCAGTGAATATTTATCCAATATGATGCTGAATTTCATTAAGTGAACAATACACTTGTATTTGAGTAAAATTAATCTTTAAAATTCTTTTATCTTCATTTTACCGAAATGCTTTTAAAATATAACCAGACAAGCTTGTTTCCTCTGTTCCTCTTATGAATAAAAGATATGACTTTTAGTCTTCACTCTAAGTCTCATGACTAAAAGCTCTGACTCTATGCTGTCAGTTTGTTGCTGATTCTTGACGAAAGTAAAAGAAAATGCCCAACAACATTTGGTTATTTCAAATAATTTCTTTTTAATCGAGTCAAAACAAATAGTTGTACAGAAGTAAAGAAATAAGATAAAAAGTTAAAAGGATGTAGAATTCGATCAACTTGATCCAGTTTCGAATAACAAAACAATTTATCACTGTGTCCATCATGCTGATGTCTACGTCGAAACTGGCGACTTGTAGTCATTATTCATTCTTTCTATCAAGATCAGGCTAAATCGAAAAGGAAGCCGAAAAGAAAGTTTCAATAATAAAGACATGGTTTGTTGTTAAAACAGTTTTGTCCAGTGTTTACGCAATGGCAATAAAAATGGATCAGAGGTGTCGTCAAAATTGTGATATGGAGCGAAAAACAAAAGTCAAGCTATTTAGTACAAAGTAAAATGTTTATAGATGAAAACTAAAAAAAATATTATCTTCTCTTTCAGTAGAAATAGTTTGATTGTCAATTAATTCATAGTTTCTTTTCAATACAAAATGTCCATATCAAACAAATCCTATATTGTCTGAGAATTCGTTGAAAATCAGAATTTAGAAACAGTGAATTTTTTATTTCGTAGTTATGTAATTTTACAGTTCTTGATGTGCATGTAACGCCATGCATTTTGGCTGGTGGCAGCCTTCTTGCTTGAAGTACTGGAAAAAACAAAATTGTATGATTTTCAACAAATTTTCAAGTATTAAATGATATGTCTGATTTTGCGACTAGTGTTGGAAAATATTTTGGTTAATTTTTTCTTGCCTATTTTAGTGTTAAAATATTCATTAAGTCATATTTATTCGCTAAGTTTTAAAATAATTGCACGTTAAATTTTCCTCTATTATATTACAAATTTTTCTATTTCGATATTCATTCTAACAACAAAACTAATTCCAAGAAAAATGTAATTGCAATAATTCTATTAAAATCCATTTACTGTATTTCTAGATACAAACGCAGGCGTTCTGTACTTTATTGAAGCACTTTTATTCTAAAATGGCCGATAATCCTATAGTCTTTTCCGTGTTTTCATACTAAAAAAGCAGTGAGGGAAGATACATGCGTTTCAAGCTGAACGTGTTCAAGGGAGATAAATGCACTGAAGTCTACCAGCAATGTAAAAAACTTTAGAGCATCTACTTGTTTGTGAATTACTATATTAAAAAGAAGATCTTATAGTTTCTATTGATGAAGTTTCTGAACGCTACAGAAAGAAACAGTTTTACTTGACAGAAGAATCGAGGATTTGAAAGAGTTAAATTGCCAGCTCACAGGTTGCTATCTTCTTTACTAAACATGCATTAAATAGGAAAATAGATTTTTATACATCCATGTTTGCTCTCCATATTTCACATATTTTTCATTTTATATATATTGTTTCGTCAAGAATTTCAACATTTCTTCAGCATTATTATTATTATTATTATTGCTGTTGTTGTTGTTGTTATTATTATTATTATTATAGCCATTTTATTATTATCTTATTTTTAATAATCATGTATCACAATCAAGGTTGCTTTCATTTGATTTCACTGTTAAAAGCATGCATTTTAAAATGTACGTAATTGAATGTACTCGAAATGAATAATAGATAATGCATACCGAGAATAAGTTATTCTTAAAAAAAATAACCGAAGAAGAAAAGAATGGACATTTTTGAATCGTTCAAGTCATGCTCTCAATAGGACTTCCAATGATAATAAAATGACTGTTACCATCAGACTTCATCTTCCTTCTACATCGGCCAGGTTGGGTAATTAAATCTGTTAGTAATTAGGTATTCATAAATCGTATTAGCAAAATCAGATACTTAAATCCAAATTGTATTATATCTTATACAACTAATTACAACAATTGTGATTTCACTCTTGAAGTTATTAAAATATTTTGAAAAAACTTTTCATAAAATAAAATTCTTGCAATAATCAACATTGTGATTTCCACTTAGAAAACTATGCGCAACATATGGACTTCCAAATAAACGATATCACAAACACATGCAACTCTCGCACGTATACACGTACACATTTATATATTCACATATATTTTGATATACACATTGAGTTGCGTGTGCGCGTTCGATATGGCGATATTTTGCTGTAGTTATAAAAGAAAACGATGTAAGTTTCACCCGAAAGTTTACAATATAGTATCAATATGACTAGATATAAATCATGTGTTGTATTGATTTTATATAGTCTTCAGTAAACTAAAAGTTTTCACGCAGCAAGCAATTCTCGAGTATTATTTACAATTTATATCTAGTTGAGAGATAATAAGCTAAAGAAAGGATTTTGCTGGTAGCTTGAAACTTCTTAAAAACTCTTTTCTTTCTACCTAGTTTTGGAAATGAACATTTTTTATTTGTTGCGATTAATATTAATTAATATTAATATTTAATATAGTATAATTATTTTATTAATATATACATACATACATATATATATATATATATATATATATATATATATATATGCGTGTGTGTGTGTGTGTGTGCGCGCGCGCAGACGCGTAACTGCGTGTGTTTTGTCAAGCCTCTTGCTTCAACTAAATCTATAGTGTCATTGTTGGGCACAACAACAGTTGAATGGATGACGTGTGTGTGTGTGTGTATGTATGCGCGCGTGTGTTGTGTGTGTGCGTGTGTGTGGCATGTGTAGTGTGTATGTTTAATTTAAGTAATCTTTGTGTACAGATTTAAGGAAATATATGCCACCATTTTTTTGTCTTGTAGAAATTATTTTAAAACATTTTTCTTGTGATAATCTTTCCCGCCGTATTTGTATAATTGCATATATTTGTGTATGTAAGTTTGAATTTATCAAAGTCCATTGAAAGCGTCCAATGTATTGTGGCAATTAGTATAAATAAAACAATAGCCTTAAAATCAACTGAAATGTTTTAACAGCCACCGGAATGTTTTAAAATAACAAGAACAATTAACAAAAGCAAAACAAACTGTTTTTACTGTAACTTGTGTAACTTATAACTGGTTTAACACTTTATATTAATATTCTTTGTTATTTCCTTTAAAAAATATATTTTAATTATTTTCACCCACTTCTTTCGTTCTTAAACCCATTTTTATGTCTATCGATAGATTTGTTTCCTGTCTTTTATTCTTTTATTTCTTATTTCCTTATAGGTTCTCTTTTGATCACAAAACACATTTCTACACACAACACCCTCTACACGCACGCGCGTACACACACACACACACACACTATACACACAAGCACGAATATGGATACACACATATCAGCATTCTTTGTGCTTGTTAGAAACTGTTTTATAGATATAACAATATTTGTTCAACAGAATACATAAAATTAGGTCAAATTGTAATAACATATTTCATAAAATCTTTTTCAAATAAAATTTAAAGAATGGACTTCATGTCATCCAATGATATGCTTGCAGATCATATATAGGAGGTTATATGTGTGTGTGTGGGTGTGTGTGAAAACTAATTTGTGATATGTTTGCCATTGGAGGGATTAAAACTACGATCGGATACATGATGGCTGTCACCGGATGATGATGCGCACATCGCTTAAAAATTGTCAGGAATTTTCGTCTGTTTATTGTACCTTAAATTTTCATTGTAAATTAATTTCATTTTTTGTGTAGTTTATCAATTTTTTCCAGAAACCTTACAATGACACGCAAAATTATTTCCCAGTAGATAAAACACTTAAACTATTTCAATCTGATATTAATACTATTTTATAAATTTTCGCTTAATAATTACAGGAAATTGTCAAGCCTGAATTACTTAAATTAACAAAACGATATAATGCTTCTGAAAAATTGTTAAGTGGAAGTCTTGGATGCATTTGAGACTCAGTTTCGAAAGTTAAATCATTGGTTCAAATCCCATTGCTGGTTATTTTGATGTTTGCTTTTGTTATCTATGATTGTAGAAATAAATCAGAAGTCGCCGAATAACAAGAGTTTATTGCTGAATTGATTAATATATTTTTCTTTTTAATACTGAAGGTTTTTCTGAATTAATGACTTTCATCTTTATATATATATATATATTAGGTTGGTGCAAAAATAATGTCGTCTTTTCACATAGTAACATATGTGAGAAAACGACATTATTTTTGCACCAACCTTATATATATATATATATATATATATATATATATATATATATATATATATATATATATATATATATATATATATATAGTAACTTCTTTCTTGAACTCCGGAAATATCATTTTAAACATGAATTTTACCGTCTTCCTACCCAAAAAGAGAAGGAAAGGATATATTATATATAAAAAAAATCTTTTGTTTGTTTTCATGTATACTAGTGAGTTGCTGAGACAAGCATCGCTACAAAATATACAAAAAAATATCCGCTTTTAGGAAATCGAGTGATAAACGAACAGTTTTACTCCAAGTAAATTCCTTTCAGTCAAGGTAGTTTCATTTTTATCTTTCTCTATTGTTTCGTCCTTCTATGCATATGTATATCCTTTTTGCATTTGTCGCCGTTTCAAATTATGTTTAGTCTTCAAAATCACTTTTGTTTTCAATCATTCTATTTAAAACCTTTTGCCTTTGCTTTCTCCTTATTTCAAGTTTGTTGTTTGAAGCAAATCACTCAGCTAAATGCTATGTATTTCTTTATCAGCACAGAAATCACGAAAATATTTTCAAAGAATACATTGCCGTTTTGTTCATGTAAAACAATTTTAATTATTACGCAAACGATAAAAGTTCATTGTCTTAAAATATCAGATTCGCAGTTTTTCATTTCCTTCAAATTAACGTACTATCATAAAAAAAAACAACTGATTCAGTATTGTAAATATGTAAATATGAATTAAGAGACTTCCCTTAGAGGATTCGACTATCATTATCATTAAGACAATTATTTACGACTGGACTGATTTCAAAATTCATTCAATGTTATTATAACACTACTACTATGAAAAGTTACATTTCGTAGTATAAGGAAACATATTTTCAATAAGAAAGAATAAAGAACTGTTTAATTTAACACAAAATAAAGTTTTCAGTTTTTCTCACCTTTAGTTAACTCATATTAAAATACTGCAAAAGTAAAGTTCTTCTTCTACTAGTTCTTCTTCTACTAGTTCTTCTTCTTCTTCTTCTTCTTCTTCTTCTTCTTATTATTATTATTATTATTATTATTATCATTATTATTATTATTATTATTATTATTATTATTATTAGTTGAGAACCTCAAATAGTCGGTAAATTTTGTTATCCATATTTTGCTTTTCGTTTCTCTGTGCTATTCATTAAAAATCCTATTTTCAAGCATTTTGCTGGTGATTTGTTTCGCATTTAGTTACATTATATTTTAAAAGGAGCTGTACACACAAAGCTCCATTTTATAATATATGAATGAGTTACAAATCAAAAATTAGCCGCCAGGAACATTACTTTATATATAAACCCGTGTTATGTTCATTCTTATTTCTTCTCGTCTCACACGATATATTTTTCATATTACTATCCACAGGAAACTTTTCAGATGTCTTATATTTCTTTCATTTATTTTTAAAACTCTAAACAATATTAATTTTTCCTTTTGTGATTAGTATATTTTAGATATAGATGCCTATTGATTGCACTATTTCCAATGGATTTCTGGTGTTACTTTCCCAAAATAAATCGTAACTCAAACCCCAATGCTTCTAAAAATATAGTAAAGAATTTGTTCCCTTTTGATTAAAAATTAAACCTTTTATTAGATGAGCGAATCGTAATAATTTTTTTGCCGGTTATAGGAATAAACTATTGCATTATGCTAGACAAGATATTATATTAAATATTTATTAATTATAGACTTTTTTAGTATGATGCACATAGACTTTGCAATATATACATACATAATTCTGTAAGTATTTCAGTGCACCTGTATCTTTGTGTAACTATATTTCTGTATCTGCTATTCAATGTATGTGCGTTTCTTTCTAATGTATGTGTATATGAGGGCGAATGTTGTCATACGCGTGTCATACACAGGTTTGTCTCTCATATAATAGTCGTGTTGAAAATGGAGTTTTGCCTCACTCGCTTCGCTTCTTCACGCGCGTCTCGGCGCTGACCTGGAATAATAACAAGGATTACGACGTAAGCTACAATGGTTGAAATGAAATAAAACCAGAATAAAAACCGATCTATGACGCAGGCTATCCTTTGCCACTCAGCGACAACAATTTTGCGAGAGAGCAGTGCCTGGTAGACAGCACAGGGCCATTTTTCATCAGTCTGCTTGCACTCAAAGTCCACGTTCTTTTCGTTCTGCGTCTTCACCGACAACTGACGTGGGAAGTGGTTGTTATTCTCACATTCTGGAGATTTACGCGAGACTTCCGGTTGCGGCGCGGGTGTTTCTGGAATTATTTCCTCCTCCCTGAGCCACGTGACCTCGCCCTCGTTGGCAACTTCGGCAGTTTCCGTAGTGTCTATATCGCTCTTGGTATAACGCCGGTGTCGTACCCTGCCCACGTCGTAGAGGGAGCGAGGGTGTTTTTCGCGCTGGGCCGCGATTGAACCAATCGTCCCATTCTGTTTCTTATCTTTGCCGTGCTTTGTGCACGTGTATAGACCCTCCTTTTCTTCAGTCTGAAAAAGAATAAAATAACATACGTTTTTGAATAATAGGATAACAGTAAATCAGTATAAATAGCTGTTTTTTTTATCGTAAGTATCATATAATACAAGGATGTGCGAGTGGTGAAGCGACTGACTGTGCGGAAAATGAAAACGGTAGGCCGTTACTACGCACTAATGCCCTCGGAAAAGATATGAATCTATCTCTTTCTGTAGAATTAACTGGGATATTTAACCTTGAGCAACTAGTCTAGGAAAGAAAAACAGGAAAATTACTCTTATACGTTTCTCAAGATCGGTTATAGCAATTCACAATTTAAAGACATTAAAAGTAAAGGAAGCTGTTGAGAGCCATGATCGTTCAAGTCAGTCAATGGTAGATGGTGTTATAACGAGCGTATGGTTACAAAGGAAAGAACAAACAATGAGTAAAGTTTCAACAGCGTGCATTGACCAATTTTCAGATTATATACATAGTTGCGTGAAAGTGTGACAAAATGCGGTTCTTTAGTTGCCGTTGGTAAGGGAATTGATTAAGTGACAGGTAAGGTCGGATGCGGGTAGCAGGTCGGTGGTTGACGGAGGTTACGATTAATGTCAGGAGAGAAGCTTGGAGTGGCTTAGTGAAATCACGTGGTAGCACGATTGTGGTGGGGGATCGTTGGTGAGGTTGATCCACCTATCTTCAGGATCCAAAATCGACACCGGTGATGTGTGTGGATGGGATGGCGGTTCTATGAAGAGGTCGAAGTACTGGGCCGAACTGTCTGTTGTCGGCGAGATGTACCGTTTTTTTTTTTTTTAATATATATCTGTGGTTTGGCTCCAGGTCAATTTTTTTTTTTTTTTTTTTTTTTTTTTTGTGGCAACGTTTGTGATTGGTTATTTCATTTTAGATTTTTACAAGGATTTGTTTTGTGTGATGTAAGGACGTGCTCGGGACCTATGGGCAGAAAACAATTTTTTATTTTGGGTTTTGCTTTCATAGTGAAAAGCCGACATTTTTAGAGAAATGAATTTGTGAATCAAGAAGAGATTCTGATTAAAGTTGTATAACATTAGTTTAAAAAATCGTACAATGCACATACCAATTCCTAAGATCTAAGCGAAAAGTTTTAAAGGAAAAGAAAAACCAAATGTAACAATTATTTTAATGTCACGTCCGGTTAGGACGGAGACAATTATAACTGAATTTACCTGCATTCGTGGAAAAGATGGTGGAGTAGTCTCCCCTTGCCATCGCTTGTAATTCACGGTTTTCCTTCTGATTGCCAACCAATGCTAGAGAGTATTGCCTACTCTGCTGTCTAACCAATTGTTGATGGGAGATAAGATATGGATTTATATATTTTCACATGAGAATTTGTGCAAAAATGTAAATGCAAAAACTACGCAAGAATTCTGCTTACTAGATGTCGGTCGCCGGTTCTATATTCCGCGTCGATATCCGTTGTACAACCCGTAAATCGAAGGAAGATTTGATGTAAATTGCTTTTTTTCCTTTAAACGTTATCTGAATCTTGAAAAATAGATTTATCGTACCTATATAAAAAGAACACTCAAACGTCTATTTATGATGCTCGTAATCACTTTCCTGTATGTATTTACAGTATCTATGCAACAGACTGTCATGACGAAAAATAATATAAAAATACAGAGAATGTGGTTTAACTCTACCTATTCATCAAAACGATAAAGAGCAAAGTAAAAAAAATAGCAAGTTTCACAAATGATTTAACAGAAATAGCCTAGAAATAAGTTACTGTTGTGTGGATAGCGTCAACACACAAAAAAAAAAAAAGAAAAAAAAAAGAAAAAAAAAAAACAAAACAAAAAGCACAACTGAAAAGTGCTTTGTATGAGTGATACCCATCTCAATTCATCCTGTAACTTTTCTTGTATGGTAACTTTTCTTGTGGGGTTCATCGTCCCAATATGGAACTTTTTCTTCTGGAACATTTCTACAGCCAACTATTGTTTGGCAAATCACCTTTGGTGATTTCTGCTTATCTAAGGAAACATTAATCTTGTTCCGAAAATTACAAGATAAGTTTGGATTTGAATCACTCGTACAAAACACATGTTGACTGACGTTATCGATACAACAGAAATAACTTGTGTTTAGAGTGTTTCACTGGTCACTCCTCCTATGATCCTACAATTCCCATATATATTCTGATAATGTATTCTTATTTGCATAATCTCTTATATTAAAGAAGAAAAATTCTTCATTGATCAATTGGAATATATTAAGAAAGTTATATGCAGGATTTCAAAATATACGCTGTGACTCCAGAAGGTGTAATTACTGGATTTATGTCAACAAAGCAGATTCATTACCATAGACACTTAATTATTATTAAAATGTTAATGTTATCTATCTATCTATCTATCTATCTATCTATCTATCTATCTATCTATCTATCTATCTATCTATCTATCTATCAATCAATCAATCTATATATATATATATATGTGTGTGTGTGTGTGTGTGTTTTGTTTTTTCTTTCCCCAGGTTATAGTGATTCTTCAGCATTTCCATCTTGGCAGTATAGGCTTTTCCCACTTCTGTTAGTTTAGTTGGTTATGCATGTATGTACACATCAGCTACCCTCATTTTAACACCTTGAACATGCCGAGCGGGTATAACATGCCCATGTTCACAAATAACAGTTGCTGGCTCCCTGAAGATTGCATGAAAACGCATGCAACTTTTAGATGTGGTCGGTCACTGTTCATCGCGAATCTATTTAGAAATTTGAATTTCTCTATCAGGCTTTAGATAACGGCGATGCTCAGGCTGTCGCTTTAGATATCTCGAAGGCGTTTGACAGGATTTGCCATGCTAACCTTCCCCACAAACTCTAGGGCTATGGTGTCTCTGGCCGCGTACATTTGATAATAAATTTCGGGTAATAATGAAGATCGTGTTAACCAGCACGCTTCCAGATCATTTCACATCAATGCAGGGATCTACAAGGCTATATCCTTGGATCTACGTTGTTGCTTATCATCATCAACGAACTTCCTGATGTCATCAGTTCCAAAGTCGGTATCTATGTTTATGACACAACTATTTACTCCAGTCTTAATAGAAATTCTGGCAGGTCCGACAAAATAAAACTGGCAACTACTCTTAAAAATGACCTTCAATCAGTGTTTAACTGGGGTAAGGGATAGCTTATAAATCCAAAACAAACCTGCTTTCTTTTAATCACCATAGAGAACCTTTTTTGCCTACTCTCAGTATGGCTGATGCTATCCTCCAAGAGAGAAATTCATTGCGCCTTTGGTGACTCACCTTTCCCATTAAATAGAGTGATTATATTGCTAGAAAAGTTGGTTCACTGTGTTGTGCCAGATAAATTTCCCCTGAATCCATCTTGTACATTTATAAATCTACCATTCGTTCGTGCATTGAATATTGATATCATATCACCGATCTGGTGCTCCTGATATATATCTTGAGATTCTTGACAAAATTCAAAGAACGGTCTGTAAAATCATTGACTCTGGCATGGCATCTCGGTCTTAGTCACTTTCCCACCGCCGTGACGTGGCTTCCCTCTGCCTTTTCTACAAATATTTTGATGGCAATTGTTCCAATGAGATCTCTTTCTTGGTGCCTCGTCTACATGAATTTAAGCATGCTTCTTCAGTTCAAACTTTATACTAGAAAAGTTGGTCAATTTGATTATATATAAACCGAAGTAATCGTAATCATTTGAACTCAATTTTTTGACACCTTTACTTTAGATGACATGTAAAAATATTTTCGCAAATGGATTTAAGGATAATGATAAATGATTTCAGTTTAGTTCAAAACTTTGATATAAGGTTTCGCATATTCAACCTGCTATTTTTCTTTGCTTTCTAGACTAATCTATTATTGTTATAAAGTAAATTTATTTATCACATTGTCATAAATAGGTACAGTAAGGCTGGGTTTAGGTAAATTGGGTTAAAGTTTCTTCGGTTCAGACAATCAGCTTTTCTTTCCCCTTTTTGATTCCCTCATTTGCCAAGGTTCATCATGTAACATACGAATTGCCGTTTTGGAAATTTCTTGTTTCAACATTTATGTGTTTTAACATACGCGTCAAGTTTGATAGAGTGGGAAATTTGATAGAAATAGAAATGACTTACCAAAGTGATAACTTTCGCTAAATGTTCTATATCATGCTTCATTTTTAAGGGACTGGAGGCGATTTCCAGGATTAGTTTTCGTAACCATTTCGGGGCTCGTCTCGTTTTCATTCCTCGATTATAAAGATTGATTACCATCACAGCCATAATAACAGACACGGACGTCATTGTCATGACCAGACACAAATAAATACCTAAAAATAAAAATACATTTGCATAAGAACTATAGAAATAATTAAAAGCAAACGATTCATTTTCTAGATTTTTCAAGGCTGATTTCCTTTTTCGGAAATGAAAGACGATCGAAGCAGTTGAGTGATCTAATCAAATCACGCTTAATCTTCGTCAAAAATCCATTGATTTTAAGTGTTTTATCCTTTCAACTTCCAAGTAAAAGAAATGCCCATAACATGCAGGACATGTGGAAATTTAATAAATGCTCAGTTTTAGCTTTTATAAGTCAAAACACAAAAATTTGTTTATTTCATTTGAAACACGGGTTTTCTAATTTAAGAATGTATAAACGCTTCGTAAATATCCTTTGGATTAAATATATGTTGTGAACAATTAGATTTGTCGATAAAAAAGGATTTGGTAATGTAACACGAAATTGTATGTGCTTAAATTATGGTTATGCAAAATATATTCAAGCTAACTAAAAACTTTGTTCTTTTTTTTTTTTTAACTTTCATTAAACACAATGATTTTTTTCTCTTCTAGTAGAATCATTAAGGGTTACATGGATAACAACTTACCAAGTCTCGAATATTCTCATTTGGAATTATTGGAATGTTGAAAACTATGTGAATACCAGAGGAAATATAAAAATGTTGATACCAGAAAAATATTTTTCAAAAATTAAACTTTTCTTCTCTCTATCTGTATGTGAATATTTGTTTGCTTGTTAATTTCAGCAGATTTGTCATTATTTTCATTTTACTTATGTAATTATGTCCTCAACATTTTAGCCATGCGAACGATTTATAAGAAATTAATTCCTCAGTAGGAGTGCCAAAGATTGATATTTTCATCGAATTTAGTTTTAGTAGTTGGTGATAACTTTTGATTTTCGTATCTTCCGGCTTTCCCTAGAAGTCTATCACACTTTATATACTTCAGAGAATGTGGAATTTATATACTTCAGAGAATGTGGAATTTATGTACTTCAGAGAATGTGGAATTTATGTACTTCAGAGAATGTGGAAATTATATACTTCAGAGAATGTGGAATTTATATACTTCAGAGAATGTGGAATTTATGTACTTCAGAGAATGTGTAATAGTTCTAATTGGGAATCAGGTTTCAAAACAAAACTTAATGCTACATTTATTATTAAGTATAGTTTTTGTGAAAATTTGGGTTTTGCTTTGGTAAAAATTCAAAGATGCACTCGATAGTGCATTTTTGAAATTTTGCCATAAAACCCAAAAGTCCTATATTTTATTAATACAAAAAAGAAACCTTTACGAATTTTAAGGAAAACCTTATTATATAATCAATTATCTACAAGTAGAAACGGTATTAGAAATATTTGTTGTCATTTCAAATAGCGTCCCATTCATTGAGTAAAGATGTCTTTAGAAATATCTGCATTAATTTCTGGGATGAAGAGTTATCGTTCTTTACAATATTTATATTTGGACTTTTGTCCTAATCTTTGTTGTTATTATCACAACGTTTCGGACGTTGAGTCCTCTGGCCTTTCTTAGGTGCATGATACACCTGAGGAAGGCCGGAGGGCATAACGATCGAAACGTTGTGATAACAACAACAAAGATGTAGACAATAGTCTTTAAACTTATTTTCAAAATTTCATGAAACGCCGTAGTGTAGCTTCTTTGTGCTTTTTTTTTTAAAATAAATACTTTCCTGGTAATTGTTCGGATAAACTCTCTGTTATAGTACCTAAACTTTATGAATTTAAACGCAGTACTAGATTGGCGGCTAGGTTTCATCTTTTTCCAGTTGAATTGCTTAGTTGCAAGCGCAAGTTCTATGTTAACTCTTCTCTTTTTCTCTTTCTCTTTATTCTTCAAAAAATCAAATGCAATGTCAATCGTTATCTAATGTCTTCTTGATGACTCTTCTTTTAATGTTTCCGCTCCTTAATAATGTTTCTCTTTTTTCCTATCCTTTCTACACTTTCTATACGTTGTATCTCAGTGGCTTTATTGCCTTGCATGTGGTGAAATGATTAAAAGAAATATATAAAAATTAATATTCACTTTGGATATTCACGCGTACTTGCATTTTTATATCTTTTTGGAGGAGGTACATTGGGATTATATTGTATCTCACTTAAGAATAAAGATTGTTAAATGATTTACATACCTATTAGCGGAACTGATTCGGATGTAGCGGGTACTTGCTCAGCAATTAGTAGCATAAACATAGAAAAGGCGAGAAAGACTGACAGTCCAAGCGTAATCTTTTCGCCAGAAGTTGGGGGTAACCAAAAGGTGAGTAAAGTAAGTGCTGACAACATGACACACGGGATGATGATGTTGAAGATATAATAGAATGTCCGTCGTCGGATGTACAACGTGTAAGTCATATCAGGATGTGGGTCCGGACAACACGAGTGAGTACGTATGTTCTTGTCCAACGTGATGGCCAAAAGGTCCCACTCACTATTGTTGACATAGGTGGTCAAATCAACTGGTTTGTCCTCCATCATGGTAACATAATCGATCCATAGACCGCTGTAAATCCAGGAACCGAAGCGTAGAATACATTGTTGGTCGTCAAAGGGGAAGTAAGTTATGTCTACTTTGCAAGAACTTTTCAATTTGACCGGAACTGGCCACAATACCGTACCATTGTAGTCAACCAACACGTACGTGCCTTGCATAAATCCTGTGGACCCGTCATCTGCGCTAAAAAGGAAATAAATGCATGAACTGTGAAATATAATGATTTCATAATTTTATGAGTCGGTTTAATGAGAAAATAGCAAATTGCTAAAGATAATTAAGTAAATAAGGCAAAATAAAAAGTGTAATATTAATTCAAAGTATTCTTCTTTGGCAAATTTAAAATCTAAACAAAGAAATCATAAGAAAGTATTTGGTTGGTGCAAAAATGATGTCGTTTTCTCACATAGTAACATATGCGAGAAAACGACATTATTTTTGCACCAACCTATTAAATAAAGGGCAAATTCTGTACTTTTTCTTCCGTCTTTTAAAGTCTACCATAATTCCAAGCTTTCAGTTTATTGCACATAAATCCATAATTCATTCTCAAAGCACACCCGTTACCGACACAAATAAATGAATATATATGTGTAGAAAGATTTATTCTCCCATCGGTATTTCCCCCCATAACGGGCATTATTATATCCGTGAGATGTAAAAACACCGTACTTCGCAGATGGAACGGAATGACTGAAAGGAAAAGGAATGACAAACATGCTTTCTTCTCAGACAGACTTTTTTTTTACTAATAAGACATAAAACTATATATACATATATACACATATACTAGTGACCCACGAACAGAATAATATAAGTGGTTATTACGTGACCTATGGAACCCAAAGGGAGATAAGCGTCTTCTGTATCCGTACATATCCATTAATCTTTTAATCTTAGTCTTCTGCGATGTGTGTAAAAGAATTTAGTGTTCCTCTAAGAGATTTCTATTGATTTAATTGAAAAATCTTTTTTCCTAATTTTCATCACCGACCTTTTTGATGTCACCAGTTTCCAACTTGTTATCTATGCTGATAACACAATTATTTACTTCTGTCTTAATGGTCAAACAGGCAACTGATCTCAAAACTGACCCACATTCTGTTTTGTTTGTTTCTGGGACAAGAAATGATTTGTTAATTTTAACACCCCCAAAACAAAACTGTAACCATTTAATCGCCTGAGAGAATCCCCTTTTGCCTTCCAACATTATGGCTGATGCTAACACCCAGAAGAGTGACTCATTGCACCTCCTCGGGCTAACAAGAAGCGTTGTTATATAAAGAAAGATAGTGAGAAATTTTGTCAAAATATCTAGCGAGGTAGCGGAATGCAGGGAAATGTGAATTCCTGCCTTTTCCACGAATATTAGTACTGAGTAAACACTATCAAATTTAGCTAGAATTCATATTTTTTTTTATATTTCGAGCATTGATAGAGGTTATGTCATTCTACACTTTTCCCTAAGATCGCAGATGTTATTTTATTTAAACCAGTCTATTTTAAGGGAGATAACTTGACCTGCCTGAATTGAAAAGGGAGATAATTAACGTTCGCATAACCAAATACGTCAAAATTTTGTAAAAATTTAACTTATTCATTTATATATTTTTATTATATTTTTATCTTTTATAGAATCAAGAACATATACTTCAGTAATAACCACTTTAACGAACGAATCCATCAGTTTTTATAAAGTCCTATTGTTTCAAATGTTTTGCCTTCTATCCATTATCTATTTTCTGTTACTCAATTTTTATTTTACCAAATAGAAGTCAATTTGAGAATCAGTTTATTTTAATATTCTGATTAAAATTCATAAATTAAAATATCTCAAATATCATCGACTCTTTTCTTCTTTTCAATGGAAAATATAATGATTCTAATTATTTCCCTTAGACTTAGTTTATAAGTTGCTTCCCTTATACGACATTTTGAAAGAATTACGCGATCGTGGTGATAAAAATGAAATGTCCAATTAACAAATTGTTCGATTAAACAAAAAAATAAATATTGATGTGTTAATGTTTAGAATAATCGAACCGTTTTTTTAAAACTGGAACTTTTCCACAGAAATCATACTAAAATGAAATGGAAATGTATTTATTTTTATTTTTTATGAATTTATATTTTATTTATAAGTTTTTCATTTAATTTATTAGAAATATGATTGTTCTCTTTTATTTGTAAAAAAATTACAGTTCTTCGAGCCTAGACAGTGTTACAAAGTAACTTTAACTGAACAAATAAATAAAAGGGCAAAGAGGATAGCAACTGATAGCCAGTGAATAAAACTTAGGACGACATCTGTCCGTGGAGCGAGTAAAGTTAAATTTAAATAAAACGTAATTATTCATTGGGTATAGAGATTGTTAAATTTAAATCGAGTAATTTATAAACTTTAATTACATGTAAAGATTATAATTATAGAGTTATGTCCCTTACATATACATTTCAAGTAGCATGGCTTACTATTAGGTTGGTGCAAAAATAATGACGTAATAATGTCGTTTTTTGACGTATTTTTTAACGTCAGAAAACAATATTATTACGTCATTATTTTTGCACCAACCTAATATATCAAAACGAAGAAATAACAAAGAAACGACTTTCAAACCTTTTGCTGGCATCATCTTTGCCTTGCACTTACAACTATTTTAAGGGTAATAATTGTTAATAAATGTATTTTTTTAATTTCAACAAACTATATGAGAAAATAAGAGTTTCATTTTAAATTAATACATATTTTTCTGAACGAAAATTATTTTTCTGATTTAGCATATGTCTGAATGTAAACACTATTTGTATTTGTGTGCGTGTATGTGCATATATGTGCGTGTGTGTATTAAAAAAATCTATTTCTGTAGTTAATCAAATGGCACACTCATGCGGATTGTACACATTGTCTCCTCGAAAATGATTGCGGATCGGTGCAATTTTCAGAATCAACATTTTTATATTCAGAAATCGAACAAACTTACTTGTTGTAAATAAAAGTGTCCGGCAGCCATACGTTCTTGGCTGGAACTCTTAAAGAACGTACACTGTTGTATTTCCGAGGTTCCCAATACAAATTTTCATCAGACCATTCCTAAAAGAAAAGAAAATTATTATCTGAAAATAAATAAGCAAAATAAAAAAATACTCTGTCTGCAGGAGAAATTTTGGAGCATGAAACCTTAAATATTTGATATTACATTATGGAAAAATCACTATTTTGAACTATGAAATTATGGAGAAGAAATTATATTGTTATTGATGATGATGATGATGATGATGACGATGATGATGATAGCTTTTTTAAACTAATGCTCATCCTATATAAGGTCTAGGTGTCATACAAGTTAGAGGTTTAGTGAAGGAAATTGTTGTATGAGCGGCAAGAATAACAGGTTAGAGTCACAGTTTATGTGGAAAAGATAAGAGTTAAGGAGGAGTTTAAGCTTGTAGTGATCGGGAATGTATCCTCTTGGGAGTCGGTTTCACAAAGTAGCAGTTCGGGGGAAGCCACTGTTCGAGTGGAAATTCCTTCTTACTAATGTAATACGATGGGAATGAGGGTAGCTTGCCGCAATGGGCGTGTCCTAGCGGGACTTAGCAGCGAGAGTTGGATTTGATGCAACTAAAGAATGTGTAGCTCGTTTGAACATTTTCCATGGAAGTTGTTTCCATACTATCGAGAGACTTGAAAGGTTTCATCTGTAGGAAAGGGGTTTTAGGGTAGAAAATAATTCCTCATCCACAAAGTCGCCTCGACGCTTTCAACGTTATCAAGATTGGAAAGTGAAGACTGGGCAGCACCAGTACTCTATTTTCCACCTGATTTGGCTCCTGTAAAAGATGGAGGAGCCTAATACTAGAGCCGTACAGGGAACCTACCATTTTTCCAGCATATCTGGGGATGGATTGTATATACGAGTTCCAGTAAGCTGGAGTCTCAATAGGTGTTCAAGGTAAAGAGCCCTCCATAAAGAGGGCAAACATTCAGTGATATAGAGTCGAAAATTCGAATGTTCAGTGATGCTTGAACGTTACAAGCTTGATTTTTGAGGTATTCGCTGTGACCAGAGCCAGTTTTTCAAGCATTGAGCTGTTACATCAAAGTCAGAAGAGAGATCAGTTGCCAGGCGCTGGTCATCTTGATTTCTAGAGATGCACCATTGGCATCATCTACATATATATTAAATAAAGATCGTAGTATACTCTTAGTAAAGTGGAAAAGAAGGTAGGACCAAGAAGTAGTATCCGAGAACTGGCAATTAACAATAACCTTCACGCATTTACTTCTTAGGAAGGACATGATAACTGAGAAAATTCTTCCAATGATTGAGAGTTTGCGTAGCAACATTTTAAGATACAGTTTGCGACCCCTTATCAAAGGCCTACAATATCATTTAGGTGATCGTCCGTGTGAAGTATTTATTGTCTAAAGCTTCACTGGTACTGTGACAGGGAAGGCAGCGGATCGAATTCCATAGTGGACTGAGCAGTGGACCGAACAGTGAACGTAGCAGATCGAAATCCGTAGTGGACCGAACAACGAATCTACGAAATCGAAATCCGTAGTAGACCGATCAGTGGACAGAAGAGTGGACCTAGCAGATCAAAATCCGTAGTGGACCTAGCACTGGACCGAACAATGAACCTAGCAGATCGAAATTCGCTGGATCGAACAGTGAACATATAGCATATAGAATTCCGTAGTGGACCGAGCAGTGAACCGAACAGTGAACGTAGCAGATCAGAATCCATAGTGGACCGAACAGTAAACATGGAAAATCGGATGTCGTCGTGGACCGTGCACTGGACCGAAGAGTGAACATAGTAAATCGAAATCCGTAGTGGACCGGGCAGTGGACCGAACAGTGAATCTACGAAATCGAAATCCGTAATGGACCCAACAGTGGATCGAAGAGTGAACCTAGCAGATGGAATTCCGTAGTAGACCTACAGCTGGATCGAACAGTGAACCTTGCACACAGAATTCCGTAGGGGACCAAACAGCGAACCTAGCAGATTGAATTCCGTAGTGGACCGGACAGTGGACCGAACAGTGAACGTAGCTCATCGAAATCCGTAGTGGACCTGCAGTGGACCGAACAGTGAAAGTAGAAAATCGAAATACGCAGTGGACAGAGCAGTGGACCGAACAGTGAATCTAGGAAATCGAAATCCGTAGTGGACCGATCAGTGGACCGAACAGTGATCCTAGCAGATCGAAATCCGTAGTTGACCTTGCGATGGTTCGGACAGTGAACCTAGCATATAGAATTTCGTAAGGGACCGAGCTGTGGACCCAACTGTGAACCTAGCAGATCGAAATCCGTAGTGGACCGAGCAGTGGACCGTACAGTGAACCTAGCAGATCGGAATCCGTAGTGTACGGAGCAGTGGACGGAAGAACGAACCTAGCAGATCAAAATCTGTAGTGGACCAAACAGTGAAAGTAGAAAATCGAAATACGTACTGGACAGAGCAGTGGACTGAACAGTGGATCGAGAAAATCAAAATCTGTAGTAGACCCGCAGTTGACCGAACAGTGAAAATCGAAAATCGAAAATCGAAATACGCAGTGGACAGAGCAGTTGACCGAACAGTGAATCTAGGGAATCGAATTCCGTAGCGCACCGATCTGTGGACCGAATAGTGAACATGGTAGATCGAATTCCATTGTGGGCCGAGCAGTGGACCGAACAGTGAACGTAGCAGATCGGAATCCGTAGTGGCCAGAGAAGTAGACCGAAGAATGAACCTAGCAGATCGAAATCCGTAGTGGACCGAGCAGTGGCCCGAACAGTGAACATAGGAAATCGAATTCCGTAGTGGACTGAGCAGTGGATCGAAGAGTGAACCTAGCAGATCGAATTCCAGTGTTTATTGAGCAGTGGACCGAACAGTGAACATTACCGATCGAAATCCGTAGTGGACAGTGTAATGGACCGGACAGTGAACATACCTGTCCGAAATCCATAGTGGACCAAGCAATGAACCGAACTGTGAAATAGGAAAATCGAAATCCGCAGTAGACCCAACAGGAAATCGAAATTCATAGTGGAGCGAACAGTGAACTTAGAAGATTGAATTCCGTAGAGGACCTGGCAGTGGACCAAACAGTGAATCTAACACATGGAAATCGGTAAGGGACCGAGCAGTGGACCGAGCAGTGAACCTAGGAAATCGAAATCCGTAGTGGATCGAGCAAGTCGCCGAGCAAGGCGCCGAGTAACGCACCGAGCAGCAGTGATCGGCCATCTTCTTGTTGATGATTGCTTCAAAGACTTTGGTGATGATCCTAATGAGGCTGATGGGCTGATATTGAGATGGGGATGAGCGATCACTTGCATCCTTGAAAACAGGGTTTTCACTTGACACATTCGATTTAGAAAAGATTTATTTCCAATTGCCAAAAGCGGGATAACTCATGGCTAATGTTCTTCGTGACAAATTTCGGGATTTTATCTGAACAGGTAAAGTTCAAGCCTTTTGATTAGCCTGAAGACTTCCAAGGCCGCGATATTACTTTTTTCTCTGTGAGTTAGGGAAATCTGGAACGAGATGGTTCTTGTCGTCTATTGCAAAAATTGTTGGAAAGAACTTTGCCTTATGTGAGGATGATGAGATAACTTCAGGATTATTTATGATAGCAGACACCGATATTTTGCGTAAACTGAGAATTTGTTTAGAGATTTTCCAGAAACTACTTTTGACTTTGGCTTGTACTGCTTTTGCAGAGATGCAATTTGCATTGTCTAGAAATATTTTAATGATGGCGGGCAGTTTCGGATGCAGCAAATATCTTACTACATTGTTCCATGTGATAAATATTTTATGAGTGTATGCCGCAGCACATTCTGGCATAAAATAGGACTGACAAGTGGATATTTTGGAGGCTCTACATCTTAAGAATGCTAAGAGATGAGCTTCCACCATGTAAGAGCAAAAGCTATATAAATCAGCTTTGGTGTACCGAAAGATCGTCATATGAAAAGGCAAATCAGATGATGCAGTAAAATTGACAAGAGGGCAAATATCGTCTGAGATAAACCAAAATAAATAAGAGAAAAAGGATTTACAAAGAAAATATTTCCTGAAGAAAACATTTGTAAAGATCTGGCGTAGTTAATGATATTGCTTTTTAAGGACCAAATATGTTAAGACGATGAGATACAGGACAATCCCAATAGTAGTATCCTTAATAGCTTGCACATTGGAAACCATTTATAAGGTATAATTATCCCAGAGCCATACCAACCACCATTGTAATAATGATAACGAATTAGATATTGTCTAAAAACAAATATTTGGATATTCTACAGCTTTTTGGCGAAATACTAGAGGCTCGAATCAACTTTGAATTGGTTAAACCTCTCACCTCGCAGACTTTTCTTTCAGTTAAGCAATATGGCTTTTGCTTTTCTATGTTAACTGCTGATGTGTTAACGGTCATTGCCGAAAGACTCTAGATAAGAATTGTGAAGTTTGCTTGGGGCATCTGTAAGGTATTTTACAGGGTTTCATACTGAAAAGTATTTCTGGGCGAATTTTTGAACTGATTCAGTCTTTCTTATCGAGATGAAAATTGCCTTGAACGGCTACTCTTCTAGATCAGTTTGTATCAATTTCAAGCTCTGCCAAGCCTCAATCTAACCTTGGACTTACGTTGTTCCTAAATTTCATTTTTGTGATGGACTCACTCCTCAACTCGGTATTCTATACCGATGACACAACCATTTCTTTCTGTCTTAATAGTAAATCTTATCTATTCGATGTGGCCAAATTGATAGCTGATCTAAAAAATGACCTACAATCTCTTGTTAATTGGGAGTGGCTTGTTAATTGTAACGCCTCGAAAACGAAACTGCTCTCTTTTAGTCGTCTGACAGAAAAAATAAAATAAACACATGGCCATACAAATAAATATGAACATCTATCTATCTATCTATCTATCTATCTATCTGGAAATATACGCACGTCCTAGCAGGGTAAAAAAAAAACAAATTACCAAAAATTTGATGAAAAAAGGAATGAACAATAAAAGATAAAAAAAAAAAGAATGAGATAATAAATAAGAATATAAGATAGAGGGATGAAGAAGAAAGAAAGGAAATATGGTGAGAATAAAAAAGTAATAATCAGAAAAAAAATTAAAAATAGAAAGTAAAATGGAAAGAAAAAATAAAATAAAATGAAAGAAAAGTGAATTGATAAATAAACTGTAAATAAACAAATTAGCATTTCAGAAGGCGTTGCATTTAGGATCTTGAAGAGGTCAAAGTTTAAAAAGAGAATCTAAAAATGGCATTGATTGATTTGTTAACTATGCTGTGCAGTCAATTAACAACAAAGTAAAAGGAGCCTGTAATGTGTTTGATCAAAGATGTATTTCTTTGTTTGATTTTCAGCGAATTTATGTAAATAAAATATGAAACATGTTAACAACTCACCTGATCAATAAACACATTTGTAGTCAACACCTGATGCCGCTCGTCCTGGTATTAAACAAAAACAAAACTTAAATCAGAATATTCTTTCTATTGGGAAAAACACAATTTAAAATATAAAATGTACATAAAATAAGAAAAATTGACTCCAGAGGCAAATTTAAAAAAATGTATTTATTCTTAAAATAAATATTCTAACATAACAAATGCAAAATTTACTTGTATGTATGTATGTATGTATGTATGTATGTATGTATGTATGTATGTATGTATGTATGTATGTATGTATGTAGGTAGGTAGGTAGGTAGGTAGGTAGATAGGTAGGTAAATGCAAATATATAAAAACAAATTGATTTAAATATATTCTTCTTCGTTAACACATAAAATGACTCTGTATGTCCTTTGTCAATTGAATTGTAAAGGGCACCAATCATCTTTAGCAGGTAGTCATAAAAAGAAACAAGCTGGTGCCAGAAGCAGTGCCAGAAGCAGTGCAAGCTGTGCTTCATTGGGACAATTTTATAGAATATATAAATAAGTCTCACGAGATTTTTCAGTTTTCGAATAACTTTTACATTTTGTACATCAATTTGTGGATAAACATTTCATGGTTTTGTTCTCTCTTTGTCCAAGTAGTGTCGATTGTATTAGTCATTAAGAGGAAGTATATGTTGTCAGTATCTCGGTAAATTTCAAATTTAAATATACGTGTCTCGTTTATGTTTTTGTAAATGAAGGTTAGTAAAATAGGCGCCGCTTTCTTTAGTGTCTTTTCATACGTCTGTTATTGTAGCATATTATCTTTTACAGATGACATTGTATTCCAAAACCATCAGAATAGTCTTTAGCATCAGACATAATTCTCGACTTGGCATTTCCATTTTTTATCGTCTCTTCGCTTTTCTTGTTTATATACGGTACACAGAAGAAATATGAATTATGTGATCTTAACTTTAAAGTCTTCCTTTTGTGACCGTGCTTTGACTGCACAGAATTATAAGCTTCCAATCTCACGAGAGAAATATCATGAAGAGTGCATGCTGTTTTAAGAAATATACATTTTTGCTGCACATTCTTTGAGCTTCAATGTAAAACTGTAAAGAGATGTAAATAAAAAATACAACCTTAGTACCAAAATGTTTACAAGGCTGGAATGTGATTTTCTTTCTCCTAATGCAGGATTTGGGAAAGCGCTGTAAAGTTATACAGATGAGTGGTTGATAAGCGATTTGAACATAAATGAACAGGATTATTCAAAAGAAATAGTGATTTTCATGATGTTTTTGAAAATTAAGTACAGAATGTCTCAAAGGTCACCAATGGATCTCAAAATTAAAGATAAAGGAATTATTAAACTCTTTTATTTTTGTAACTTGAATTCACAATGCAATAGTATTATATAGAGTAGATACGGGAAATAAATTGACTTTTTAAGTAGCATCCATTTTCAGCTTCGCCCGAAAGTGCCCTTTTCTAAGGCCTTTTCCATCACAGCTCTCAGTAGTGTTTCATGCTCTAATGCTTTGATGTCTCTCCTTCGGTTGTTGCACAGTCTTGTTAACATAAACCTTTTCTGTGGGATAGCCACCTAGGAGTCAGATCAGAGAAAGTGGAGGCCAGTTTATGCATCAACCGTGATAAATTATTCTTTTCTCCCAAATTTGCTTTAGAAACTGAATTGTAGCCCATCGCATGAGTTATTGTCCCATCGGTAACAGATTGACCCATTTAAACATTCGTTGGAGTGATGTTTGAGAGATTCAAACCTGTCGAGATCGCCCTCGCTTGGATCGCCTTCGATACTCTCTCTTACTCGATCAAATACACCATCGTTCCTACCATTGTGTAAGTTCACTTACTGACCTTTCCTCTCAAAACTTGGAAAATCTCTCATCCCGCATTTGCGACGATATGCTCGTTGTGTTTGAATTATTGATTCTTGTGTTTGGTAGAAAGATTACACTATTTGTCTTCGTTTTTTCAGCTATTTATTTTTACTTGATTAATTTTTCAAAGCCTCCTTTATAACACATCTGAAAGAAAACTAAAAAAGTTAATAAACAAAAAAGTTATTAAACTTTCAGACCTCTTGCTGACTTTTGGAATACCCTGTATTTTAAATATATGAATTATAATTCACTCTTTTAAATTGTAAGTAATAATGACTGTTTTTACAATTAATGATATGAATTATTTTGTATTCTATTCGAAAATTGCGAAGAAACGCATTAGAATTATTACATATGTTATTAATATTTATTTAATCCTTTTATTTCTATTGTGAATATTTACACTTTTGGCAGAACTTAATTTGAAATAATGTCTTAGTTGTTTTAATTAGTTTAACTGAATTTCTAGGTAGAGTTCACAATGTGTGTATTGGATGTGATTACGAACACACTGCTGAACGTAACAAAAAGAAGTTGATCACTTTTCAATACAATAAACAATTATTTCCAAATTAAACCTAATTTTGAAATCTAGTCACACTTAGGAGAAAACTCTTTGGTCATGATTGCGAAAATAAAATGTATAATCTCTAGTTCTAGGAGATGCGTTCTCTTTGCTTTACACTTCACATTGTTCTAAAAGTGGGTTAGGGTCAGCGCTGTGTCAATGATGCTTGTGTTATATAGAAAACATGGTTGCGTGGTTTCTACATTAAAGATGAAGGCAAGCCTAATTGAGAAAGTGTACAAATACCCACATAAAAAATAACTAAATTAATTAATTATTTGTAGTCACTATACGATGCCGAGATTTTCGGTTTATTTAAAAAAAAAAAAACACCCGCTTCACTTTCTTCTTATTGTTGTAATCATAAATTATTATATTTTTGTTCCTCTGTCATCTTCCCGTAGAGCGATGATAAACAAGCTAATGTGTCAGACTATTGCTACTGAATTCGATTTTTATTTCATCGCTCTAAGATTGTGGCCTTTTACCACACTGTTTAATAAATGCCTGCGACACGATTTTTCTCCCACGATTACGTTTCCTCCTCTTCCTCCTCCTTCTCTTTCTTTAGGTATTTTTATTCCTTTCACTTTCCTACTTCTTTCTCATATTTCTCCTCCTCCTAAAAACTCATTTTCTTTTTTTTCTCCTTTCCTTTTCTTCTTCATGTTCTTCACTTTTCTTTCCTCTTCATTCAGCAATTGTTTCTTTTTCGTCTAATTTTTTTCTGACTCACTTATTTCCAGTTTTCCAAATCTTCCCTTTTCTACGTTGTCTTCTTCAATTTTAAACTATGTCTGTTATTAATTTTAATTTTAATCCGGTATTTTGTTCATTTTTCCAGATGAGCGGTTGATAAGCGATATACAACGAAATCATTCACTTCAAAATATATATAAAGCATTGTTTAAGATAACTTTCTAAATACTTATTTTTCCTTACCCCTGATTGTGAAGGGGTTTAGAAAAAGACATTTAGATTGCATTAAAATTAGTTCTTTGAATTTCTTCCCGAACGTTTTATGTGAATTCCAAGTCTCCATCTCATCGATCGAAAATTCTTTAAAGTTCCTGCCTTGCATTTTTTTTTCGCCAGCCGATTCTCCTGTAATTACATGTTTTCCTGAATTCTCCTAGGATATTTCTTAACTAGCAATTTGATGTTTACACTTCTGATTCTTTCAAAGCAGAGGTTTTAATTCCGACCTGCCTTACACATAAGCACGCACTGTGAAGATACGTGCATACAAGTAAAATGGAGTTACTTGTAAAAAAAAAAATATTAATTTATTTATGTAGACAAATAAGAATATATAAAAATAGAAAATTTAAAAAACATTGGAACAGTGTGAGCTTATATGAGGTTACTATGGTAAGAATCCATCAAGAATTAGTTCATGCCAAATTATCTAAGAAGTATAAGTTAGTAAGTATAATAATAATAAGTATTTGTTAGCAAGTTAAGCTAGCTAACTTTCAGAAATTAATTAGACATTCGAATTAGATGTAACTACATAGATTTTCGTAACTAGATAAATTTCGCAACATAAAGCCAAGCCGATATTTTTCAGAATGATTTTCTCAGATAAATAGTATACAGGACTCGAATTTCTTAACTAGCAATTTTATGATCTCACCATGAGACTAGCAAATATCACTTATTGACGGAATAAACGGTCCATTTCTTGTAAATTGCTGGGCATTACTTTGAAAGACAATGAAAGGTTAATTATATTTTGTCATTGAATGTGATCAACTAGTCAGAGAACAATCGACTTGGCAGGATACTAGATTGCATTCTTCATGGAGATGCAAGAACAAAGTATATATATATATATATATATATATATATATATATATATATATGTATATATCTACGTAGACATAAACACGCACGCGCACACATACGTGTGTGTGTGCGTGTGTGCGTGTGTATGTTTATCTGAAACAAAAGTGAAGATGATAAGACAAAGTGGAAATGCTTATAAACGACGCGTTTCGCCGACATCTGTTAGTATCGGTTTCTTCAGGTCAGAATGAAAGACAAAACCGTGTAAACAAATACAGGGTAGAATAAATGACAAAAATATGTTTATTTCTAATATTGTCATTCATTCTGACCTGAAGAAGCCGAGACCAACAGACGTCGGCGAAACGCGTCCTTTATAAGCTTTTCCACTTTGTCTTATCATCTTCACACACACACACATATTTATTTGTGTGTGCGTGCAAAGATTTCTCACTAATCCTAACGATCCTCCGAGAAGAAGCCTAATCCCGAACAACAGCTCGTGCCTCTGTGTATGAACTCTTTCAGAGAATAGATTTTGACAAGACTTACAAATTGTGCAGATAAGTATGATTATCGTCATTCAAGGTATATATAGTAAATTAATAAATAAATTACTCTTCTGTGTCGAAGAATAATGATCTTATTAACATTAAATACAACTAAATATAAACTACGCAAGTTACCGTTTTAAGATGTTCCTAACGGTTAGTGAAGAATCATTATGTACTAATTGTCAGTAATTACAGTTACTGTAAATTGCTATTTGCTCTCGTTATAAGGAACAAACGTTATTTTTTGTTTTCTTTGTAGAAAAAAAGACGCTGCTGTTGAAAATGTTTGTAAATGCTTTGTCAGCAAAAAACTGGATAATTAGCAAGAACCATTGTTGAATTAATAAAGGCGTTCGACAGTAGTTTCATTTTGATCCGGTTGTGTTTATAGAAAGATACGCAAAGAATAGTAGATCAGATTGAATTAGGATGTCATCAAGAGAATGTTGTATAACAACAAAAGAATATCAACAAAATATTAAAAAAGGGAAATAGAAAAACAAAGAAAAAAAAACTAACTTTATGTGTGAGTTAGCTTTAGAAATTGGCAATAATAAGTTTACGTAAGAAATACGAAAACGAATGAAAAACTGTAAATCACAGTGAACACGTTATATATAAGTTTTTTGAATTTGTAAGTCTGATGAATTGGATCGTGATTAAGATTCCAATGTAATGAATTATAACCATGGAATATTAATGTTTGGGCCTTTTATATTATATTCTTCCTCTGTCTTGTACATAGAGCTCTACCTGGATTTTATCCTCTTGGAAATATATATATATATATATATATATATATATATATATATATATATATATATTGGCCACTAATATTATATTGATATATTAGACAACTCAATAGATCGAGTTGCTATGTTGTCGTTGTTTCAAAACCAATCATATGAAATAGCCATAAATAACATATTCGTTCCTTCCTTTAGGTATTTTTCAACCTCAGAGTATATTCAAGTTTCTTTTATGAGTTAGAGATACAATTTCTCTGTTATAAAAAATAACTTTTGTGAACAATAGTTTGATTCGAAATATTCAAGTAGCAGCAATAATGTTTGGGTCAGCTGGTCACTCATTCTTTGGTGCAGAAATCTCGAGTTGTTAAAACATAGATACTGAATATTTCACAAAGAATGATCTAATACTGTCGAATATAGGCATTTATAACACACGGATTATTATGCCTCGTTCACGTTGAGAAAAGGGAATTAGTGCAATGGGAAAATAACATATATTCAGAGGAAAGAGCCTTTTTGGAGAGCTCAATAGAACAGCAAAACCTAGGCCAGACGCCAACTACAAAAATCAGTTTGAATTGATATACCACAGGCGAATTGATTTATTCCGTCCAGGAATCTTAGGTGGGCGTGACAAATTCGGAAATCCGCCATCATTTTTGTCAGCGGAAGTATTTACATCAAGTGGTGTCGGTTTAAATGTTTAAAGCTATTGTTACAGATTTCGCCTTTCCAGAATTTATTTTTAAATATTCATAGAATGCAATCACTATTATGGAAACCAATTATAAAATGTCCCAATTTGGTCTCCAACTAGTTTTTGTAAATATAAACACTGCGATATATTTATAAAATAAAATAGAAATAAATCTTTTAAACTAATCCTATGAACATTAGAAAACATTCTAATTCTGCATTATTAATATTTATAATTTTTTCTTTGTATTTGTATCAGTTGACATAGGATTTTGAAAATATTAGGTTGATGTAAAAATAATGTCGTTTTCTCGCATATGTTACTATGTGAGAAAACGACATTATTTTTGCACCAACCTAATATGATGATCTTTTTTGTTTTTTGAAAATATTAGCTGAATTTTTCTCAACAAGATTTCTGTAGATTTACATCAATCAATCAATCTGACCACTGGTTGGATCGAGGTCACATTTGCTAAAACGAACGAGATAGAAAAAAAGACACAGTATATTACTGTAGTGCAAGTTGATTTTCGTAGGCAGCAATGACAAATGACAAGAAGTTGTCATTGATCAAAGTCTTAAATTAGATAAAGATTCTATGTCTTCTTCATTGTAATATTTTCCTTTCAGATTTTGATAATTTGGAACTATAGTGGAATTATTATTCATTTTTTTTTATTTTCGTTTTTATTTCATCCCGCTCATATTAGAATAAAAAACAAACAAACATAAATATTTCCAATTTCTAATATTTGGCCTGTGACACATTCCTTTATCTCCATATTAAGGTGAGTTCCCATTCCTCTTCTAGCAAGTACCACAGTATCTCTAAATTCCGAAACCATTTTATTTCACTTCGATTTGATTGTAGAATCTCATAAAGATTTTACATGTATTTTGAGTAGTTCCTTAAATTGGAAATGAATCATCAATTGACATTCTTCTAGTCTTTGTTTCTTTATTCCAATTTTGACATTTACTTAGTTTAATTTCTTGTAAAAATTGAATCATCTCTAAGATTCATTTTTTTACTATTGGCTTGTAAAATCCTAGAAACCATAACGATGTTTATGATGTGTTTTGCAGATTTGTTCATTATTCTTGAATTTACATTAAACCAGACGTTTATGAGAAAAAACTGCTGTTTTGTAAAATTATGTAGACGTGTTTAAAATCATGTAGAACGCGTTTAAAAATTTCAAATAACTTTTCAAACTAAGAGCACGGGCTGTATTCCTATGTAATTATATTTTTATTGCAATATTAAATAAACTGTCGTAAGCTTCAGTGAATTATTGACATTCAAGACCATAAATTCTTTCACGTCAAGCAAGGCGATAAAGCCACAAAGACGCAACGGGGTTAGTGAGAGCGAAAGATCCCGAGAAAAAAACAAGCATAGAACACATGATTCCGTTTAACAATTTCAAATAATGAGACCTAAATTTCAATCTAGTACTAAACTTAAATTTGTAGTGTCGTGACATCAAAAGGAAAAGTTCATCAGAATAATTAGTATGAAAATATTTGCAGAAATTGCACAGAGAAGCTACGTTATGGCGGTGAGAAAGTAACTGAAGCTGAGATGCCAGGTTAGAACCGATAACAGTGAGTGTTCTACTGACTTCAAGAAATTCTTTCTATAAGTTATCTTGAGTGAGAAAGTTCTAACCTACGGCAATTTAGTCTTACGTATTTCTGGTAGTGGCATTTATCAGATTCTATTCTTGTGAATATTAAACACGACTTACCAGATCAACTATTTGATTGAGACGCAAGCCAAAGCGAACCATCAGAATGGTTGAAGCGTTGATGACAGGACGCACTGATTTCTCATAACCAGTCATAAGTTCCCTGTAGAGTCGCTGTTCATCTGGAACTCTACCGCACTGACACACTGAAAAATAGGACACATGAATATTTCGATAAGACAATGCAAATATAAAACTGTTTAGAGAATTTTAATTGTTTGGGGATCATTGAAAATACCTTCTCAATTAAAGGCTTTATGCAAATGAGTTTTAACGAAGAGAGAAAAATGTGGGGATTCCCACTTTTGTATATATTAGAAAAAATCATCAGGTATTATCAATAGAACAAAAATAAGTCAATCTATCAAGCGTAGTAGTAATTTATAAATATCTATTATAGTTTTTTTTCTCCACTGGATCTGTTCACAATGAGCAAACTTTTTATTTATAAGCAACAAATTGCCCTTTGTTTATTACAAGAAATCAAAATATTTTGCTATTTGTTGAAATTATGAAATGAAATTTTTCCTTATTTGATATATTTTCAGATTATTGTCTTCGACTTTCATATCCATCACGTTATTTGACTTTGTGAAGCGTTTTTGTTTTTTTACGACCATTGTTATATTTTTTATTTATTCAACTAGAACATATCAGTACAAGAAAATCACGTGACTAGCTCTTGTGAGAATGATGGAGCAAATGAGATTTCAACTTGACTCTTGTTGTCAGGTTTATTGATGTATTCAAAATAACATAATTTAGCGTTAAGGTGTCATGTTATTGGTGAAAGCAAGAGAGCACACTAGAATGGAACCTGTCATCTGAATTGACACCTGGGGCTACGAGTTGATGCAATTTAGATGGTTTTATGTTGATTTCTGATATAGTGAAACGTCAGCATACACTAGTTTTAACACTAGTTTTCATTAACATCTATACAGAATTTGCTTATGCATTCATTTTTTTTAATACAAATTCATGTGTCACCTCATTTACTTAACGTTGATATTCTGTGAATGGTATTTTGTCCTCTTTTCATTGTAGAAAACCTCAATCTTTAACCCTTCCATTTTCTAGCAGAAGTCATTAACAATGCGCGTTATGATTTGATTGTATTGTTATATTTCAACTTAAGATATAAAAGAAGAGTGAAAAAGAAACATCAAAAGTTGGTTACAGCATACATCAATTTTTCGGTCTCCCTCGGATAGGAGACCGAAAAGTTGATTTACGGAAACCTGTTTATAATAACAAAAATGAAGGCAACAATATATAAAATAATTTGTATTTTTAAAATAACTCACGGAAATTAATATGGCAACAATTTTAAAGTATATAAAAATATTTAAACATAGTTTTTAATTAAATTCTGTGCAAACGAGCTTCAGCCAACCTAATAATAAACTCCAAGATCGAATTATCTGTCTGACATTCCATGGAAATGTTAACAAAAAACAGAAACAAAACAAAAAACAGCAATTTTTTTTTACATTCTCTTAATTTAAACGGATTATTTATAATTGGAATAACTTGTGTTGAACTCAGTTTAAATAGAACGAAATTTCTTTGTTACATTCTGAGCAGTAAAAGTATTTTAAAATGAACAGCGAACAGAGTAATTTTCGTGATCATCATGGCGCTACTACACAGACAATCCCCTACCTATTCTTGTTCAAATAAGATTGCATTTGTTCTATCGACTGGACTAGCCATTTTCTCTTAATTATCTTCAAGTCGTAACGTCCAAGTAACAGAATATCGATTTATACCAGTAACATGATAAATGTACATATGATTTCAGAATTATACATCTAAAATGTCCTTCAGAGCCGTTAGAGAGAAAATGAGCAAAAGTTTACGCATAATTTATTATTAAAAAAAATCCTTTTCAAACTAAAAACGTAAAGAATTTAGCATTTCAAACAGGGAAAAAAAATTCATATCAATGCAAGAGTGTTATTGAATTCATTTATAATTGATGAATATTATATATCTATGTATGCTCTCTATGTACGTGCGTGTGTGTATGCGTGTGTAGACAGATACATGCACACACAGGCAAACACAAATGTATGACTATTCGGTTTTAGATACCAAATGGGTCGACAAGCACTTAATTACTAATGCTTCTGTTAAAATATGGCGGGAAGCAAAAAAAAAAAAAAAAAAAAAAAAGGTACTGATAATAGGATTATAATCATAAATATAGTGTTTCAGTGATTTGTGATTAGTATAGTAGAAGTGTAGTTACACAATGCAGTAATACTCCTGTGGTATATGATTCAAGGTAAAACCACGAATTACACACACAGACATATACACACGCACGCGCGCGCACTCACACACACATATACATATATATAATATTTATTAGATAAAGAAGTCGATGTGTTTCAATTTGTTACAATTTTTTATCTTATAATTAATTTTTTATGTTATAATTTTATATATTTTCTTTCTATATCGTTTTTAAAAATTTTAAGGTGGTTTCTGATGAAAAAATGTACGTTAATCTTTAAATAGATGAAATGTTTGCCATTATTTTCTAAATTCTGGCTTACATTTTGTAAATCAATTTTGTTTTCGATCCCACCGTCAACCATTTTTCTGATAATGAATCCAGGTATCATTATTACCATCATAAGCCCTTAAAACAAACATATCTGAAACTGTAGTAATTAAATTGTAAAGTAAGTGTAAATATTTTTTTCAACTATGAAAATAAAATGAAGAAATTTGATATGATATTTCTGACACTACTATCCCCCGCCAGGAAAAAACAATTAAATGAAATTGCATACTCAAAAATAAATCCTTCATTATGAAATGATATCAACCATAGCCGGATGAACATCTCCATTTCTAATTTTATAACGCTCTGCACAAATTATCGGATAATTATTGACAAAAATAATTGCTGTGTAAAGTTTAATCATTTTATTTTTATTTTGCGCATTAAAAATAAATTCTCCCGTTGCCAACTAATTCAGACACAATACATTGCATGAGTGATTAGAATCATTGTTATTTATTTAATTTTTTTCTTGCTTTCATTATTTAAATCATTTCGATTCCCTCTCGGTGTCAATCTGTTAATCCACCAAACGATTCTGACATAGAGACAAGAGATGCAAACTTACGTTGGCACATCCTGATTTTTCTAGACATTATGCAAAAACTTGAAATATTGGCGCAATACAATATTCCTTCACTATGAAATCCACATTAATAATTTGTATTATCGCTTGTTTCATGTCTTTGTCCAACAAAGTATTGCCGCACTATTCTCTCACTTTTTTTTAAAAAGAGAAGTATTTTAACAAATATAGCATATTGGTAATTAGTAATTTACATTTACAAATGGAAATTGATAATGCTGTGTACTACCAATAATTTGACAGAAAGAAATAGGAAATATGAGAAAAAGAGTGTAAGGATAAAAACAAACAAGGAGTGGGAGGAATATGGCAATGAAAAGAGGGGGAAGAAAAGGACAAAAAGAGTGAAGGGGTTATGGTAATAAAATAGAATATGTCAAAAAAGAGTGAGAGGAATATGTCAAAAAAGAGTGAGAGGAATATGTCAAAAAAGAGTGAGAGGAATATGGCAAAAAAGAGTGAGAGGAATATGGCAAAAAGAGTGAGAGGAATATGTCAAAAAAGAGTGAGAGGAATATGTCAAAAAAGAGTGAGAGGAATATGGCAAAAAGAGTGAGAGGAATATGTCAAAAAAGAGTGAGAGGAATATGTCAAAAAAGAGTGAGAGGAATATGTCAAAAAAAAAAAGAAAAAAGAAAAGAAATACGATGGGAAATAAATGAAAATTTTCAAACAATCAAACAGAAATGATGATAAAGACAAGAGTTAACAGGAAATAGAAAAGAAGGAAAAAAAAGTAAGGCACCACTGGAGAAAAAGAATTACAAAACGAAAGTAGACGGAGGAAAAAGAAAACATACAAAACATACAATCAGTTCTAATTAATTTCAGTTCTAATTAATTTCAATACAATAGCATTAAAGAAAAAGTCACCAGGTGGAGCTGATGTTGGTTGAGACAAATGGCAATGGCAACAATGATAAGAACTTCAGATGTCAACGACATATTTAAAGGGTTAGGCACGTAATTGTGTACTTCTGTGTTATATGTAGTTGCCGTTCTGTCATTTCTGAGCTGCCACCAAACTTCAGTTTTGCAATGGATATTTTTTGGTTTGTGTCTAAGGCGTTTGTTTTTCCTTCATTAGAATACGATTATATCGTTGATGAATGAAAATGTAAGTGAAAGTAGGATTTTCAATTTTGATGTTACTTAATTCCACTTTCGAACTAACAATAATCCTCTTCTAATATCTTATAATTCATGTGTATTTGCATTACGACACATTACGAAGTAACTGTTCGGTTATTTCTATTACATTGTAATCACTTCAGTAATTATCTATGTGTATATCTTAATTAATTCAATCAATAGTGCATAATATACTTAAGTTACGAAGTTTTCATGATCAAGTACGAGCATTGTTAAAAATAATTATGCGCGCTCTCTCTGAGAAACTCGGGTCCACAATGTTGCAGTATAAACCACGGGTTGGATTTGTGGGTGTTGAACAAATGTATCTGAGCTGGCACCTGCAAAAGGGATTAGCTAGTCATATTCGAATACGAGCAGCCGGTCACATGACATTCTAAACTTAATTTATTATTTTATCACAATTCCTGTAAAATAAACATTATTTAAAAAGAAAATTTATTATTTTATTTTGGCATTTGTGTGCGTAATTTTCTGTGCATTCCACTTAATTATATTTCTTATTCGATAAAACTTATAATTGTGTCATTTCTGTTAAAGTCACTTTTCTAGTTGTATTTTAGCGTTCCTTATAAGCGCTTAAAAGACGGATTATTTGGCACGTTTAGAAATAGATGCTCTTTTCTCTTTTCTAACGCTATGAAAATTACCTTTGTTATGTAGTTATCTCCTTTCTCCATTTCTTCCTCACTTTTTATCTCTTCCTTCCTCTTCCTTCCTCTTTCCAACTCTCTCCCTCATTTCTTTCTTCATTCCCCTTATTACTTACTTTCCTTATTCCTCCCTATACATATTCATTTTCTTTTCTCTTTTGTTGTTACTACATTTATTTGTTCATGTTGTTTTTCATTCATTTTTTGATGTGACCGTTTACAATTTTTCTTTGTTTTCCAACATTGTCTTTTTTTCCCTTGCATTTTGTCGACTTTACCTCACCGCTTCTTACTCTATGCGATTCAATTTTATTTCCCACTTTTCAAGCATACAACTTGCCCTCTTTCTTTGCAGATTGGCTAATAACAACATGAGTCAGCCAAGAAACACTTTGTTTTAGCATCTTTGGATTGCAATTGAACAAATCAAAACGAGGCTCAATGCCCACCACGACCAGCCACAACGCAGACATCCACCCACTGATCAATTTGCCAACGAATAACTGCAAGTGGGAAAAGAGATATTTTTATGTTTTTTATTTTCAGGATTACTGTTGTAATTGTATTATAACAACAAACAAGATGCAATATTAAAACAATTCATTATACATTGTTTATTTGCACCTATTCCGTCCCATATAAGCACTAGAATCATTGAGAGGTAAGGTGTATATGTGTGTGTGTGTGTATGTGTGTGTGTGTGTGTGAGAGAGAGAGAGAGAGAGATGATTCCATTGCTTAAATAATCTGCAAACGTATCTATAATGTACACAAAACTTCCAGTGTTTTCCACACTATTACACGCTTTCTCTAATGTGATGATATATTTTCTTCCAGCTATTATTCGTTTTCGTCGGATAATTCATCCAAAGTCGGCAAATATTTCGATGGCTGTTCTCATCCTCTTCAGGATTATTTCATCGGAAGCAATTTACTTTTTCAATAAAAATGCATTAAAATAATATTGAGTAGAAGATATTGTAAAAAGGGATAGATGTTTTTCTATATTCTCATATTCATGAAACATCATGACATACAAGTGTACGAGAATGGGCTGAAAAGTTAATAGGCTGACTCTGAAATATTGATGCCGACGTTGTGAAATCTTGTATGTAATTTTTTTTATTACTAATAAATGCATTGTTTCTTTCCAGGTAAACTGATATCTGACCGTTCAAAGAAGATTTCAAAACTAACTAGGTGCGGCTTCTTTTGAAAATGGCAATATCTGTAGAAAAAGGGTTTAGCCCCCAAAACCATACATTTTGACATAACTGCTAAGTTATTCCAACTTTATCAAAAGTCCTACAGAGGGCAACTGAATTTAGTCGGGAATGGTAAAGAACATTGATAATATTCGCCACATGTGATGAATGTCAGGCGATAGACTATTGATGAAACAGCAAATGCTATTAGCATATCCTGTGACATACTTGAGAATATTCTGCGCAATTAAATTTGCATGACGAAGGTTCTGACACCTGAACAAAATCGCACCAAGCTCATCTCATCACATCACAGGAATGTATGACATTGTTTGCGGCAGATCCAGCAAGTTTTCTTGAACGTTTCCTAACCCAGGATGAGTGTTGGATTCATCACTTTGAGCCAGAAACAAAGAGACAATCCAGGCAGTGGTAACACCCCTCCTCACCTGTTCCAAAGAAGGCCAAGATAGTTTTATCTGAAGGGAAGGTGATGACCTCAGCATTTTTTGGATACAAAACGTATAATGACTACCTTAAAATCATAAATGGAGAGTAGTATGCCAACTTAATGAGGCGGTTACGAAAAGCTATGGAGACCAAACTTACAGGAAAACTGACAAAAGTTGTCTTGTTCCACAAAAACAAGCTCCAGTTCTTTGTTTCAATGGCTGCTGTGCGTGACTGTGGCTTTGAACTGGTTTATCCCGCCCAACTCATTCTTCTGACTTGTCTTCATCTGACTATCATCTGTCCCCCACATCATAGAAAAAATTCTTAGCCGAGAACCACTATCGGAGTGATGAGGACGTCATATCTGTTTTTTTGGACCAACCGGGTGAAAGCTTCTTCACTGCAAAAACGATGGAAAAGTGTGTGGACCGTAAGAGGGATCATGTTGAAAAGAAAACCTCAATTGGTCACATTCCATTAGGGTATTCTGATCAGCCTATGAATTTTTTTAGTCGATCCCCGTTTTTAAGACAAAATGATTAAATTGTTTAGATCGAATCATTATAAATTTTTGAAAATTAATTAAAATTGGTAGGACATTAATGAATATAATGATGAAGTTTTCTAACCTGTTACGCTGATTAATTATTTATAAATTCTTATTTTTAATGAATAAACAATATTTTAGCATCTATGCGCGGTAGGTGTTCTGAAATATTTAACTTGAAAGTCTACGAAAGAAAATTTCTGCCTAGCTTTGCTCTTTTTTCATTTCAAAGAATGTCGATTGATATAAATATATGCCTATCAGCCTAAATCTAACCTCAGCATTTTACCATATATGCGCATTCAACTGAATCAGTTTGCTATCGATTAGTTGTTCTTTTAAGTATTGTCTTTCAAGTCTATTAATATTTGTTGGCTTCTACATGGATTGTTTTTAGTGTTAACGAAAGGCAAAAACTATTGCCTAAAAATAGCGAAACTTCAATCACTGAATCAGTTCCGTAATTTATATGGAATGACACAATTCTTATTTTCAGCGTTTATTCTCATTGAAACATTTTCTTTAGTCTCTATAATAGGAAAATTTATGATTTAATGTTTGTAGGAGAATAGAATTGATGAGAGTTTACTTAAGAAATAAGAAAGCAACGTCAGTGACAGGCACAGAATTTAATGGAAAACAATAAGCATTATATGATGATGTCATCAGCTCATCACTACGAGACATTACCTATCTAAGCATTAGTTGAGATTTTTACTTTCTGGGAAATGAATAAAGAATGTCGTATAAGCGTCATTTCTTGAAATGAAAGCGAAAATACTATTACTTGTCATCATGTGCCATAAAAGTGATACTTTCAGTACTAGTCATCGTTATTGTATTCTACATTGGTAATAAAACATCATCGCATCTGATTAGCATCACAATCCAATTACGGCTTTTCAATAAATATTCATGTATATTTGTGTGCATTTATTTATATTTGAATCGTTCAATTTCAAAAGATTTAAACAAAGATTTTCGTATCCAGTATTTTCACACACACACACACACACACACACACACACACATATATATATATACATATATATATATATATATATATATATATATATATATATGTATATGGATTCTAATTTAAAAAGGTGAATTCATTTGAAATTATGTCTTAATTGAATCAGGTGTAGAAAACAAGAGATGAAGCATACAAAGTGACTAGATAATATAAAAGTAGAATGATTTTGACACAAATTTCGATCCTTTTGTCACTTCGTATTGATGGTTGGAATCGTTTGAGTTCCTAGTCCAAGCCTAATGTCATAACAAGAGAGGAGCGAATTATTTTATGAAGGTGGCGGTGGGGCCTGCTCTGAAATATTTTCTGATACCAAAAAAACAACATTGATTAAAGAAGCGAATTATACTGAAAGAAAAGAAGTGATAAATCAAGGAATAAAATCAAAGATAAATGAGATAAAAGAGTTTTGTTCCAAACTTATTAAGATACATGATAACAGTGAATTTAAGGGTAGTAAGTACGCATAGATAAAAACGTATAGGTGAGAGCGTATATATAAACGAATATTTATATATATGTATATATATTTATGCATACATTTATTTAATATCGCACATTTGCGATAATATCTATAGATTAATATACACAAATTGCATTGGGTATTAGAAAAGATATCTTTAGCGCGAAAGAGGCTCTTCAGGGACCCCACGGATGTATTGACAGTGATACAAACCAATTGCAAACCGTCTATGATAGTTCTTGAGCGCGTGAACATCGACCGTTTTGTCATATCTTTATTGTCTTCACCTGTTCCTTTTTCATTCAACTTATATGTTTTCTCACTTCATTTTCCTATTTCACATCTTGTTTTCATCCAACTCCATTCTCTATTCTTTCTTTACTCTTTCATTTCATTTTCCATCTAGTTTTCCTATTCCCCCCCTCCATATCCTCTTTCTATTCGTTTTCATAATTTTATTCCTCATTCCATTTCACTCTCGTCTTATACGATGTTATCCTCTACTTACCAAGTGACAAATATTTCCAATCTCCAAACTTTGCAACTTTGACACATTTTTATCTCTGCACTAAGCAGTCTACTTAACCCTTTCTTCACTTTCAATTTCTTTGACGTTATAAATAACCTATCAATGATCCCACGTAAAAGAGGTGAATGAGCTCCATCTGTTTTATAGATGGCACCATTACTATAAACCTTTCATTTCTGTTGTGTTTATCGAAAAGCGATTTGTATATTCAAGTCTGGCATGGGTAATATTAATTACTTTGCAGATAGTAACTATCAATATAATGAATCTTATGGGAAGAGTTATAAAAAAAGATAAATTATATGAGAAGAAGAAAAAGAAAAAGTAATAGAATAAAATAAAAGGGAGTCTAGCCAAATAGCGAAAAACAAGCAGCCAAAAGTTATAAACAGGCGGTAGACTTGAATCTTGGTGTAATATGATAAAGTAATATAAACAAGGTGGTCATAAAAACAGAATAGACAAAACAAATTTTCAAAGAAAAAAGAATTCCAATGAAAATAAGGAGATGATAAAATAGAATCGAGAGTAATAAAAGATAAAGATTGACGTGACTTCATTTTAGCTAAAGAAATACAACAGTGAAAAAATCAATAAGGCTCGAATATACTTGCAGGATTCCAAAGCGATGGATGGTAGACGAACAATAAAAGAAAAGCAAGAAAATTATAGTAAAAATGAAAGCGAAATTAGGTTAGGAATTAATCCAAATCTACATAAAGACAAATGAAAATGGAGAAATTAAAAGACTTGCTAAGAATGTGAGCAAAAGTAGATTCGTCAAATAATAAATTTAATTGCGAATTAAAAAATAACGAAAAGAAAAATTTGTGGATATAAAAAAAGCGCAAAAGCCAGGACATCATTTTTCACTGGTAACGGAGACAACAATATGAAGAGAATATTAAAAAAAACCCCAAAAAACTGCGAGTATAAAGAAGAATATAAACGGGAAAATGAGCAAAGGAAGTCGTTATTGGTTTTTGTCCAATAAAAAAAAACTAGACAAAAACAAAACTTATCTGGAAACTAACAAAATATCAACTGAAAAATATGAAGTTGCTTGGTTATCGCCAAGAAACTCCAGTAAACACAAGCTTGAAATATTAATATCAATAATAACAAAATATCAGCCCTTAAATATACAGACACTCTACTGTTGAATATTGAGTGTCGGTATATTTTTTGTTTAAGTCAAAAATATCAGTAGTAAAAAAAAAAATGTTAGTATTTCAGGAAAGACAAAAAACAAAAAAGCTGAAGAATTTCAAAATGTTCTTGGTTTTCCTCTTTAAGCCGAAATATTAATCATAATAATTAAAGCTTGTGTTATAATTCGACAGAGTTTTTTGTTGACCAAAGAGACAAAGAATAATAAAGATTCAATGTGTGCAGACGTGAAATAAAAATTACATTTATATTTATTTAGATTACTGCAAGAAAAATCATCAAATCGAAAAGATACGAGCAGACCATATGTTACATAGATCCGATTTTCCAACATAAGTTTTCGTGGAGTGAAAATCGTATGTATTCATTGTGTTGGTTTATAGAAAGAATAAAGATGTTTATAATGTTTGCGATTAAACAATGTGTGATAACTCTCAGGACATATAAACTGTATTTTAATATAGCACAACTATTCTATATAAATTTCATTAACTATCAAAGAAAGAAAATTTATGGAATTTTTATATTCAATGGTAATTCATTTAAATTAAAATAGTAAAATTGTCTAATAGCTCTCCATCCAACTCTCAATTTTTTATTACCCCCTCCTTATCGTGACAGGTTCTCCTTAAGATATTTTATCCATGTTGTTGGCTCATTTAAATATATTTTTATTGACCGTTCATGATCAACTCAAAAGACTTGCTTGAAAATTTCATTTAATATATGGTCACTATATTCGCTTATCATTCTAATTAATGTCAGCAAATCAAATCGACAATGTTTTAAAAGAGCCATTTAAATGCCTCATCAGTTCAATTAATTTTCATCTATAAATGTAAATATTATTGGTGTGTTGTAAAAGTTATAGATGATGGGCTTGATAAAATATATATGAGAATACTTAGGGCTTTACTTGAAAAGCACAAGGAGTTCTACGGGAAACTACAAAGTGTGGTGGAATCATTACAGCTTAGTAAACTGCGATTCAGTGGTCATATCTGGAGAAGGGACGAAGAGCTTTTAAGTAAAGTATACTTGTGGGAGCATAAACACCGAAAATGGAAGACAGGAGACCGATCAAAATACATGTAGACCAAAAAAAAAAAAAAAAACGATACTGATTTCAGAAGTGAAGAACTAATGAATATCATGGGAGACAATAGGGTTAAATAGAGACAAGTCACAGCCGAAATATAAATGTCTTTGAAGAGACAAACAGAATATCAAGCAAATACAACAGCCAATTAGTTGAGACGTACAAAAAGACATTGACAAGATAGAGACGATAGCCGACTGGAAATTATACAAACAGCTGATGTTTAAGCAGATAGATGAATGGGTCATGTACCAATCAGAAACTATTTTATGAAATAGAAAGAAGTTTTTTCTGGGGCTTTGAAATTAGAACAGATCCTCTAATTCAGGTCAGAAGATCAAAAACAACATTACTGAAATACACAAGAACACTGAGAAGAATGATGGAACTTGACATTCTATATCTATTGAAATGAACATTCAACAAAATAAGCACAACTTTTACAGGGCATCATCTGCTTTGTTGCTGCATAATAAAATAAATCGTTTTCTTTTCATTCAGAATATAAAATTTTATTAAAAACAAAACAAACTCATTCACTTCTGGCAAATAAATAAAAATGAATAATTTGCAATCTGAGGATTTCGATGGAATCCTCGTGGGTGGATTAATAAATATAAGATAATGTGTAAATGATTTTTCAAACGAAAATAAAATAGCAAAGACGGTGCGGGTGTTTTTATTGCTCAAGCTACACGCTGTACTATTAGGTTGGTGCAAAAATAATGACGTAATAATGTCGTTTTTTGACGTAAACGTCAAAAAACGACATTATTACGTCATTATTTTTGCACCAACCTAATAATAGTTTTGCGGCATCATCATCATCATCATCATCATCATCATCATCATCATCATCATTTCGCTTTTATTCTTTTAATTTTTTTCCTATTAGTATTTGTTTTGTTTTACTTTTTTTTCTCATTTGTTCTCCCTTCGCTTAATTTTCATCTCAGCCCTTCCCCTATTTCTTATTGTTCTCTATCTTTTACGGCTTATCTACCTTTTGCTTATTCTGCTTCTTCTTCCAATACGATATTCATTATTTTCTATTTTTTATGTTATTTTCTCTTTTTTTTTTCATCTCAATTTTCCTTAATATCAATTTAGTTTAGGCTAAGCCAGTGATTTGCTTCATACATTTAATGCTCACTTCTTTTTCATCGATGGATACTAATAATATTTACCAGTGAAATTCAATTTTACATTTGTTGATAAGGATTCCAATGATCAGCGGATCTCAGTCGTCTTCATGAGTAACATCTATATTGTTGGCTTCCATATTTTATGTTGTGTCTATGATAAAAAGTGTGTAATTTTGTTCAATATCTGATTGTTGGTCATGATGTAAAGTCTTAGTGTGTTATAGTTTGGTCGTGGGATTTGAACCCAAAATTTGTCATTAGCAGATTTAGAAATTAACGATTCTACATAAAAATACGTCCATGACAATCTCTACATAAAAAGAAAAACGGAAAGAAGTGTCAATAATATTGTGAAACAAAGAGATTAACGGAATAGAGAAAGTGGAAGAACAAAGAAGAAGTAAAAAAAAAAGCAACAACAATTGATCAACCGAGAAAAGTCAACAAAACCAAATCCTATAATAAATTCTAATGTGTTCTCTATGTGGGAAAGAAGAGAGGAGGAGAAATATAGTAAGGGAGAGCGAGAGAGAGAGAGAGAGAGAGAGAGAGAGAGAGAGCGAGAGAGAGAGAAAGAGAGAGAGAGAGAGGGAAAAGGGCGAAAGATAGAAAATGGTGATATAAATTATTATCGAATGTAATAAATATGGACATAAATGGGTATTGACAATGATTCACTTGGAATTGAGTAAGTCATTTAAGTTTGATTATAAAAATTGTTTACGTAGGAACAGAAGGTGGATTTAAAAATATGAAAAGAAGATGCTTTCGAATTAAGGGATATCATTCCCGGAGATCAAAACTAAGCCAAGTAGAAAAAGATTTTCAGTGCATATCTGGATCAAGGAATTAAAAGAAATAGTATCAGGATGATTCCTGAACTTTTGTGAAAAACATGCTGTTGTGTTTATGTTTTAATCATTATAAAACCATTCCTTGTTAATTATATATTTAATTAAAAATAAATAATTTGAAATAATTTGAAACAGATTTAATATTATATTTGTTAATTTTATGGGGCAAAATCACTTTCGAGATACGAAACTAATACTAGCATCAAAGTCATTAACTGGTTCTATGATTCTGAAGAATCACGATGTACCTATTGTTCTACAGATTTCTGACAAGATGGTTCACATGGGTTACCCGAGGTCGAAGGTTATTCCTTAGCTTTGGTAAAGGAGCTAATAGTTCTTCATGAGAAATGATAAAAAATTCCTGATATGTAGTTTCTATAACAAGATTTACAGTTGTATGGATGTTAGGAACCAGGATTACTGGTGTCTGTTGATATCGTGGAATATTGTTGAAGTACCACTGGGTACTGAAGTTTCAACCGCGATAAACACCTAAACATTAGTGTGGATGATGACACGATGTCTATGATGACTTCATTATATCTGTTCCTACTAGACTCAAGTCCACCCAAGCAGGATCATACTATCAAAGAATGTTGAGATTTGTCCATAAAATTTCGATGACAACACCAGCAAAAATAAAATTAATAACAAAATGTGCATTTTAGTAAAAAGTGAATAACTATCATTGGTCATCAAGGTCATTGGATAGTTGCAGATGATTTCGAACTTTATAAATTTAAGCAAGGATGATAACTAATCAGCGTCCTGACAATCTCATCTGTTCGATTAAATCGTAAATTCTTCAAATGGTTTCTTTCATACCAAATGTAAACTGAACGTGGAGGTGAAAAAACATCTTACAATGCAAAAATAATTTTCGTCTTTAAATCAAGGATTTATCGTCAACCCAACAATATGTCGTGCTAAACTTAGAAAATTGGAAATATACATTATAGGCTTTAATATCGAGTAGTTTGCATTTAGAAGAATTTAACATTCTCACTGATGGATCACAAATCTGTTGATACCATCATACACTTAGTGAGTCGTTTGTAACTGGGAGCAGTAATGACGACCCATCATCATACCTGAATCCAAAGTCATCATCAAGCGGATAATATCACAACGTTACTACTGTTGTCATAAAATAAATGTTGAACTTATATAATTGGATTCGATAACTACGTTCACATTATTGCTCGTAGCTAACAGAATGTGTTATTCCGTATATTAGGTTGGTGCAAAAATAATGTCGTCTTTTTGCGTATTTTTTAATGTGAAAAAACGACATTATTTTTGCACCAACCTAATACTTGAAAAACTTGTCTTTTTTATGGTTAAGTATCGCATTTAATAAAGACTAAAAACTACGACTTACTCCACTTTGCATTTACGGTAATAAATGACAAAACCCCAATAATTATGTACGTAAGACAAGTAAATTCATTGTAAATTTTTAATGTTTACTTTCACTGCTGATCATCATATTTTAAAAACATCAAGATATTCCTCACTATAATGTTGTCTGGTTGTCTTACATTTTATCACGTTTTTACTCATTTCTTGTAAAGAAACATCACGAAAACATGTTTTTATGTCAATTGAAATAATGATAAAATTGAAAGAAGGAAAAATAAATATTCGAGTCTTTACACAGTACCATAAAACAGTCTAAAATCAAATTGATATGGTAAACCTTGTTTTTAATTTCCTAAAAAGAACCCTTTAAAAAGAAAACACTGTTTTGTGATTATGTAAGTAGGTCTTTCCATTTCAGTTGCAGAAATAATTCCTTCTGAGAAATTCCAACAATAGAACAACATAAATTATTTTTTATGCCGTTTATGTACGGATCTGTAAACAGATTATGTTAAAATCTTCAATGCACAACCGATCAAAAATACTGAAACTGAATATATTTCTTAGTCTTAAGTGACGTAAGAATCATATCGAGAGAAACATTAGTACGAGTCGGAAGTAAACGTAGATAAACGGGTATAAAATATGGAAAGAATTAATTAGGCTGCGAACATTATTTAAAAATCAAATCTATTTAAATTTTACTAACGGGAAAATGAAAGATATAAAATTTAAGAAAGATTGTTTTTCACATGATTATGTAAACAAATTACTAGTAGAGGTTTTTTGATACTTTTAAATCTAACTGTTCAAATGCATATGTTTTAATTAAGTGCAACTTAACAATAATAAATTAAAAGAAGTATAAATTAACAATGTTTTTTTTATTTATTTTTTTTATTAAAGCTTACAATTTAGTGCGAAATTCCAAACAGACTGCTATTAAGAAGAGATGTAAAAGTTGATTAGACAACGACCAGGATAATGATAATTAAGTGCTTCTAATTATTCCACTTTCTTGTGAATGATATTCAAAATAATAGAGCTGACTTGCATGATATGGATTTCTTCACTTTTTCTTGAAGGTTAAGAAATCTAATACAGTGCTGAAGATATCAACCTTCTCATTTAAATTAAAAACGATAATCAAAAATGATGTGTGGGGAGGTATTTTTGTTGTGGGTATTTTTAATATTACAACTATTTTGATTTTTGTGCATTTATGGAGTTTTCAATTCAACTAAATTTCCGAATAGCTTATTTTTAAATACGCTCTCTTCTCTAGTAACTCATCCGTTATATAGAGAAAATAATTTAAAAACCTGATCTCTTAAATTAATTTCTTTTAGCGTTCTTGCTTTTCACCAAAATAGTGGATAACTTCAGTCAAAATTATCACTCTCGACAAAAACATAAATGTGATTCTTCTCTCATTTCACGACTTGACCAAAAATCTTTATTCACATTAAATTGTATTATATTGTATATCATGGAAAATATTTAAACAGAATAAAATTATATTCAATTGACATTGATCATAAGCAGTCGAATAAGAGAACGATTTTCTTCAAATTGATTATTTATGATGAAAAATGAATAAATCATCCACTGAATCATTTGAAAAATCCTAATAATAAAATAATAAGAGAGACCACTGCAGGGGAAACTTTTTGACAACCATGATTTTGTTACTCCATATAAGTTTGGTACTCAATTAAGCACACATCAAGCACACATCAAGCAACCTATTACTTCATCTGTTATCCGTTCTTATTATGTGTTACACCCACCTTTATTTTTATCGTTTAATCACTTCTACGATATCGCCTCTTCTTCCGTTCCCTGGTCCGTTGGTGACATATTTCTGTCCATTAAAATTGTACAGAGCATTTCTATCTCCATTGATATTTTTGCTTTTTTCAAGTGATTTTCTTAATTTCTCACAGGTAATCACACCCATACATTATCATTATACATTAATTATATATTCATTATATGATTTATACTTAAACATTATGTCTCTATTTTTGTTCAGTTTGCTCTTCTGTCATTGGACCACGTTTTATTTAATTTCTCTGATCTCTTTTTAACCTGTTCTCCTATTTTCTATTTTTATGATCGTTGTTAAAAAGTTACAATTGATCTTAACTTTTGTAAGATTTCTGTTCATTTTTAAAGCTACCTCAAGTCTTTCCACATTAGAGTAAATTAATATTTATTGTGATTCATTCAATGATTTTGATATTAATAAAATGTTATAAACAAATCAGGTGCCATAAATATTTTCTACTTATGTTTACGCCTATCTATTCCTACTTTATTTTCCAGAACATACTTTTCACGTCAACTGTAAATAGTTTAGGTTAAATCGTATCGTTATGCTTATCTCATTTTTCAATTTTTATTTTCATCTACATCTTTGTGTGTTTAACGTATTCATAAAGTGTTATATTTATTCTCAATAATTTTATATAATTTTCGTTAATATTATTCTCTTAAGATTAAAGAGTGTAAGACTAACGTGTATTCTGACGACACAAATGCGTTTGCATAGTCAACAAAAGCTAAAGATGATATATTCTGTTGTAAAAATTTTTTATCGCCTTTATAAAGTAGGATTACTATTTCTAGACTGAAGTTTTCAAGCACTTTTCTTTTTTTTTTTTTCCGAATGTATAGTGTAAATACTTGTGCTAATCCTTTGTGGAATTCAACTGCTAGTAATGACATAGTAACAAACTTTTTAAAAATGGCTTTTACTATGTCATCTTCATCTGGCGCTTTACCGCAATTCACATTTTGAAGCGCAAACCTTATTTCATCTGTTATTTACTCAGAAATATAATTCAAACCTGCTGGATTGATTGTTGGTAGAAGCATATATGTTAGCATTGTACTTTTCACTTATTCCTAACATCTCGTTCTTACATTTAATAACTTTAATATTTCCATCTTTTAATAAAAGCAATTGTTGCTTATCAATATGGGTTGCCGATTGAACTTGCTTCCCTTTCCTATTGGATTCTGTTTCTTTTCTAAATTCATTTTTCTTTTCTTCCGTTTTCTTTTTTGTTAATTAGCTGAATTATGTCTTTTCAAAATTATTCATGAAAATATTTTTCTCAAATAATGTTCTTCTTGCATGACATGCATCTTTTATTACATTCATGCAAATTTCCCCAAAGAACTGAACAACCCTGTAGTTTATCAATAATTCTAGGGTTGCCTTTGAGCTCTCTCTCTCTATTGCTATTTCTACTTTTAATTTGTTATCTCTTTTGCTTATTTACTTATCGTCTCGTTGTATTTCCTTCATTTCTTGTGTACAATGTTTGCTCAATTCTTTGCGTATACGTTTTTTAATATATAACTTCTATCTATCTTGTTCTGATGATCATTTATTTTCAGATAAATGAAAAGATACATATCAAGCTAAATCATCAAATGGAATGGCTTGCTGTAATAGCTGCTTTAAAGATATCATATTGATTTAGAGATTGTTTATTTCCTGAAAGTTGAACGGTCGTTTGTTGTCAAAGTTCGTAAAGAGCTGGAAGCCTCTGGCGAGAATTCTACAAGAGTAGCCAAACGGAAAACCCCCGTTAAGAGCCGAATTCGACAGAGAGGTTTTTGTAGATCAAAGAGAGAAAAAGTAATAAAGATTCAATGAGTGCAAACCTGCAATAAAAATTACATTTATATTTATTTAGATTACTGCAAGAAAAATCATCAAATCGAAAAAAATACGAGCAGACCATATGTTACATAGATCCGATTTTCCACCATATACCGTAAGTTTTCGTGGAGTGAAAATCGTATGTATTCATTGTGTTGGTTTATAGAAAGAATAAAGATGTTTATAATGTTTGCGATTAAACAATGTGTGATAACTCTCATGACATATAAACTGTATTTTAATATAGCACAACTATTCTATATAAAATGACCGATCAAAAGCCAAGAAATTCAACAACATTGCTAAGGAGCTCAAAGATTCAAGTCAATTTATCGGAAGAATTATGCATAATGACTTTCGATATAAGTCATATGTGAGGACAGTTCATGTCTATAAAGAGAAAAGATAACCGTCTTATCCGCGAATAGCTCTTGTGAGCAAAGTTGAAACATCAAGAGCCTGGAATGCTTTGGTTTTTCTCTAATGAGAACAAAAATGATTACAACCAAAAAGTCAACTGAAGGAATGAATATGGTTATTCAGAGACCCTAAGGACGTTCCAACGATCAGGCACACATTGTTTCTGGCAACTGTTCTGGGAGTCTTGAGAAACGATGGAGATATCATGCCTCCTTTCCACAGTCAATACTGCTGACCATAAGGCGGCGTTGGAGAGGGTAATGAGGCCTTGGATAAAGAGCGAGTCTGTTCGACAAAACTATATCCCGTCTCATTAGAATCTCCACGATCACATCGCCCCAAATAGATGCCCCAATAGCTCTCTAGATGAATCCGTTGGATAAACTACGTATGGTGTCTAGTCGACTGGGAAGTCAACCAACGCCTCCGTTACACTATAAAATCGCTGATGTTTGCTATAACTAGCAAAATGAACAAAATAAATAAAGATCATCTGATTCGAGCATGTCAATGTTTCAGATCTCTAACAACGGATTCATTAGGTAGATGCGAGTCTCAAAATTATTCATGAAAATATTTTTCTCAAATAATGTTCTTCTTGCATGACATGCATCTTTTATTACATTCATGCAAATTACCCCAAAGAACTGAACAACCCTGTAGTTTATCAATAATTCTAGGGTTGCCTTTGAGCTCTCTCTCTCTATTGCTATTTCTACTTTTAATTTGTTATCTCTTTTGCTTATTTACTTATCGTCACCATTTCTCCTTTCCACAAAGCCTGCAATCTGTTTTTGATTTATGATATGTAATTCTGTGATGCTATTAGTATATATTTTATTTTGGTTTCTCTTAATTTTAAAGTCAAATTTATTTTTGCAAGCTACCATCCAATAATCACTTTCAATATTAACTTTATTTATAACAGGTACATCTTTAACGCTACTGGCCTTGTCAGCCAATTTTGAAGTCAGTTTCTATATTTTTCGTTTCTATCATTATTTCCAGATTCCAGATTTTCATACACAATATTTTTCCCTCTTGTCGCTATTTTCACTCTGAAGTCAGTTATCAAAACGCTAGAATTTGTTTTCTGTCGATCTGTAACGATAATGATATCATTCGAAAACCCTTCAATTTTCTCAAAAACTTTTTGAAATTGGATTACTTTTAGAGTGCCCCTTTGCATAATCTAATTACTATCCAGGTTACTCTGTTTTATATACATTCGTAATGTTCAATGTTGCTCATAATGTCATAGTTGGTCTGTTTTGTAGTTTTCAGCTATGCTATATTTCTTTACGCCCAATTTTTTGTTGTGCTTAAACAGTGTTGCTCGCCATCAGTGATACATGAGGTAATGCGGCTGGACCTTTGTTCGATGATGATGCAGCAAGTACGTTGCAGTATATATTTAGTTTGTCGTCATTTTGGGGGTTTAGGAAGAATAGTGCCTGATTGAACCTATCCATTGATATTAATTTTTGATGAGATTGATGGACTAGTTATCAATCATTTTAGATATCCATCATTCGATTTTATTCTCGCACTGTAATCTGTGACATAGGCATGCACAACTTTTAAACGTATTGAATTAGAAGTGAAGCCAACAGATAGTGTGATGCTCCTATATTTCGAAGTGTCATGATCGATAGAAGTAAGGGGAATGTATAAATCAAATTAGGTACAAACATCTATGTTAAAATGAATTCGGCTGGATTGAGCCAAAGCATGGAAATTAAGAGTCGAGGAAGATTGGGGTGAATAATTATGATGAATCAACAAGAATAAATAGTGTTCAGGATTAGCTTTACAGGCGCCGTCGTCATTGTCTAGAATAATAAGAATCTACATAGATTTTGAAAACAAGGAAGAAAAGGACGATGACTTTATACCATATTTAATTTTTAGATTATTTTACCTTGCTTCTTCGATCTGCTTTACGTTTTAACTGTTCTAACAGCTTAATATGACCACTTAAAAATAATTGTAAGCTTTAACTTAATTAAGGCACGGCTTTGAAATTTAATATATTCGTTGTATAAGGGGGCGAAATTTTTTCCACGTGGGAATGAAATGTAGGAAATTCTCCCAAAATACTAAATTCGCTGATGAAAACAGAGAGAAATTTCTAAGTCTGTAACGTAAAATAAGTCTGCTAATTTCGACAATGAAACAGTTCAATTATGATAACAATTAGAAAACTGTCACGAAACATTAGTAACAAAAAATGCATAGTATTTCATGCGTAATGAAAACAAGATTCAATCATGCAGAAATTAGGTAGGAAGTCATGAAAGTTCCTTGCTAGCGAATTAGGGGGGAAAACATTGTGTATCTATATTTAACGTTTCTGCAGAGGCGCTATTCATGCAGTTTATATGGATGTTAATACTTCGATAAAATGTTTGCATTTCTTTTTTGTACCTTTTCTTACATTTCGCATAATTTTCCTGAATTAGTTACATGTAGCATTTTCTTTTATGGTAATATGACGCATTTACTTGATTTCAAACTGACAGCAAAATCTTTCAACCAATGTCTCACAAGTAATTACTTTAATAAAAGTAAAGAGTTGCATCAGGAAAAAACTTTTATCAATATTTTCACATTTGCTCAAGGCGTTTCATTGTTTTCGATAATATCTTTTTTTTATCCGCTGTATTTACGATTATACTGTATGATAAAGGCTTTTTTTAAAACTACGATTTCAACGTACTTGTCATATAAGCTTCCTTCGACATAAGTTTTAAAATTAAGGTGTATTAGTAATACAAGTTTAGAATGTATAATAATTCATAGTACTAAAAACTTATAGGGTTATGCATATGATTCATGACAGATTTATTTTTTAATAATAAATAGAATTAACATTCCTGGTTAAAATATTGCTTTCTTTCTCACCGAGGGTTTTATGCACGAAATTAAAAAAAAAAAAACTCCCTCAGAAGATAAAAATGTTGGTGTAGAAATACTGGTTGTCGCATAATTCAATCTTGCCAAAAGTTTCGACATGGTGTGTTATTTACTGTTATTTAATAGAAAATATATATTGATTGCTATCAAAATAGATTAATTGTAAACTTATATAAGAGGGTTTTATTTTGATTTGTATTTACATAAATTTGTATTTTGTTTGAGTATACTTGGTGTGGTTATCGAGCTATCTGGCTGGTCATTGCTACTGAATAGTAAGTTCGATACTCACTGGGTGTCCCCTATTGTGGCCTTGTGCCAAACGATGTTAACTTAACAGTATCTTTTAACATGTTTGAAAGCGTGAATATCTGCCTGAATACCGAGCAAAAAACAAATGTATCAAGTAGTAAATTCAAACCAAGATACATCCACAAACACAAACAATGTTTTAAAAAAATCTATGAATTAAAACAACAAAAAAATTGGGACTGGACCCAAATTTTGACAGATAGTCACATTTAGTGAGCAAACATTCAGAAAAAAATCTCACAATAACTACGCACACACACACACGCACGCACAGACTATTTTGCATCACATAATAATTTCTCATTAATGAAATATGTACGCATCGATTCTTCGTAATAATTATACACGTCATTTAAAAAAAAAAACGGAAAGATCTGCGTTTCTACTGTTTCTAATTATATATATATATATATATATATATATATATATATATATATATATATATATATATATATATATAAAATGATAAAAACAGTAATATTTACCGGAAAAACCTAAGTTTGGAACTTACGCTCATCAGGTGGAAGTTGTGCATTTTAGTTTAGATTATTTTACTGCGCTTTTATCATCGTTAAATTTTTCGTACATTGTGAACCTATTAAATTATTAACAAGATTTTTCTTTTTCCTTTTCCCATGATATTAAGAACAGCCCAGTACCTAACAAGCATGTGTACGGCTGATATTATTAAATAAAATTGAAATTTTCCTCGCTAGGATGCGTTGAAAAGCGCCATTTACAAAAACATGCCTACAGTAAAAACCGTGAAAATAGATTACGGTTTAAAACCAGAAGATACCACCCACCGACGTTGAGAAGCTTACTGAATTCGTAAAAGAAATGAATGACGTATTGGACAAAATAGTTTTCAAAAAACATTAACAGTTTTCAAAAGACCTTGGCTGCAGAGGTTGAAGGATTTAATAAAACAAAAAAAAAAAAAAAAAAATTATCAAGGACGATAAAACTAAAAACATTTAGTCAATGTTCCCAAAGCTATACAAAAAAAAAAAAAAAAAGAAAAAGAAAAGATAACCAATGAAGTCAGGAAGCAGTATAGAAAGACACCAGCATCGCTTATCGATATTATCAATATGGAAGCCAAAGAAATTAAGACCAGGCTTGGAATCAGCGATAAGATCAATTTATTGTCTGGTAAGTGAGCTTTCTTTATAGAAAAACACCACAAAATGACTTCCGAACTAATCAATCCCACGAATTCGGAAGTGGGTATCATCAGCCAAAAACTTTTGAAAAAAGTGTGTAATTTGCTGTGGGCTGCCACACAGTCAAATCAATGAACAGGGACCCGAGTGCATGACCTGGTTCCATAAAATTAAAAATATATGTAAGCAAGTATTTATAAAATATGAGATTAAGGAAGTCTACCCGTCAATATCATTAAAAATTCCTAATCGAAGCACTGACTTATGCTAAAGAATTTATTGATATTCCACGTGATGATATTGAAGTAGCGTTGCATTGCCGTAAATCTATTTTGTACCATGATGGAGAAACATGACTAAAAAAGTCCAGAGCAACTTCTTTTGACGTCCCACAAGGATTTTCGATGGTGCCGAGGTGTCGGCTGTTCATAATGAGTAAAATTTATAAAATTATCCACATTGACAATCACGGCATATGATAGAAAAGTAAATGACAAAATTAAAAAATCGCTTTTCAAATTGTTCCACGACCTTAATTTCGACATTACATTTGAGATGAATAAAAAAAATAGTACAATATTTGGATGTTCTATTTGGCATCGAAACCGGCACTGTTTCTCCAAACACTAAGCCTAATACGATGCTGAAATATAACTCCAACTACCATGAATCGAACACATCAAAAAAGGGATTGAATAAAGATTATCAAGAAATTCCATATCCAAGTAAATTTTTGAATTGAATAAAAAAGAATATGAATCATTATTGAGAGAGGAAGGCCATAAAACAAAACTGAATTTCAAACCTCAGTTGAATCATCAATTGAAGAATAAAATCAAAAATAGAAAAAGGGAGATTATCAAAAATTGGAAAAATATTTATTAAATTATTCGCTAAACATTTCCCAAAAGCTTCAGAGTTACATAAAATATTTAATAAAAACTCAGTGAAATTGTGTTATTGCTGCACTGATAATTTAGACAAAATTATTACGATATGTAATTTGAGGAACTCGAAACCAGATGATCACCGTAATAACATCAACATTAACCCCTGTAACTGCAGAGACAGAAGCAGGTGTCCGTTAGATGGTGCTTGTAATTTCACGGGTGTTATTTATAAAGTAGAGGTGAAGGATTTCGGCGGAAAATATAAGATCTACGTGGATTGTACGGAAGGTGAATTTAAGAAAATGTAGTACAATCACAGATCTTCATTCAAGCTGAAGAAACATAGACATTGCATAAATCAATCAAAGCATGTGTGGAATTTTAAAGATAAATGCAGCAGGAGCCCGAACATTAAGTGGAGTATCTTGAGAAGAGTTAAGGCCTGAAGATTTAACAGTGGCATTTGTAGGCTTTGCCAGGAGGAGAAGCTTTCTATTGCAACAAACCCGAACAAAGGCGAGCTATTGAATAAAAAATCTGACATTATGCTATGTCTGAGTGTAGACACACTAACAAAAACCATCTAAATTTGTATGAATGTGGAAGAGTATGTAACCAACAGTATTTTTTGTTATTACATCACCCTCCACCACTATTTATACGTGTAATTTTTATCGGAAATTGTATTCCATGTTACGAGAGCGTAAGTTCAATTTACTCTGCCTATTCGATTTTCTGAGCCGTGCATTGTGCACCTAATTTTAAAATATCCACTTCCTTTTAGTTTAATTTTTGTTAACCATGAGTTTTTATCTTTATATATATATATATATATATATATATATATATATATATATATATATATATATATATATATATATATATATATATATGCCTCTATTTTTCTATTTCTTTGTTTTTTATTTTTACCTTAAATAATCATCTTTTCAATCTTTCTCTCTCCTTTTTTACTTTGCGCTTTCGAATAAATTTGAATTAGGGATATTGACTCATTTCCCTCTTGCGTTTATTGATTGCTCTTGACAAATGTAAGAGAAAATGGCCGAGAAACAACAGAAAAGTTTCTTATTCACCTTGTGAGAAATGAATTTATATATTTTGCGTCATCTCATCACGAACCTTTCCTCGAAGGTAATCCCCACTTTTTTTTAGGCAAGATAGGTAAAAGCTGACGCTCAATCTAAACTCGATACGTAAGTCTCATAAACTATCGACTTTTCTAGGTGTTGTTATTGATGTAGAGACATGCAAAATGGCGTTTGTGCGTGCGCACACTTACAAATGTACAATTTCATTCTCGTGACAACGACTGGGCTTTTCCTTTTAAAGCAATAAGAGGTATATCACAGTTTCATTCCCTAAGGAAACACATTTCTTGTAATTGCAGGTTTCTGGATCGAGTTGCAACACTGAAATTGTCTACAATCGCAATGCGAATTTAACAAATAAATACAACACAGATGAGTAAAAATATTCTTCGGAACGTATCACATACATACATACATGCATACACAAATATACATACATACATACATACATATATATATATATATATATATATATATATATATATATATATATATATATATATATTTATATATGTGTGTGTGTGTGTATGAGGGATTTTCGAAAGTAATAACTCCAATTTATTTCCATGGATGCTACCACAGATAAAGGGGATATAGAACAAGGGTTTAGACAGAGCAAACGCTAGTTAAAATTTACGTCGAAATGATAATAGAGGCGCTATATATTTAAATTTAAATTTTGATTTCCGATATATCTATATTGAACGTCAACAATTAAATTTTGACGTTCTATTTATATCATCGTTTGTTAGGATAACCATGTAGTTCTGTCGATAATAAAAGAAATATTGATATATTTTGGTCAGACTATTTCCTTCGAGTGATTGAATTTTAACCTTCCAAACAATTGGCTATTTCATACAAATCCACGCTGACCCTTCTAATTATCGAAATATTATGGTCAGCATTGACACAATAACAATACCATTACAATTGCAAAAACCGATTAAAATTTGACACCAGGAGAAACTCACAAAATGGATCAGCAGATATTCCATGTCCGCCCCTTTAATAAAACCTGTTCAAATGAATGATTGCTGCCTAAATATGCTATCTCCACACACACACACACACACACACACACACACACACACACACACACACACACACACACACACAGATATATCCTGAAGATTGCGGTTAAGCATGAAACAGACTATCGTCACTTTGTGTTAACATGACTGTTCCCACCTTATATTTACACATGCTCTATCTATTCCGAATCTATAAATATGGAGTAACTTAAAAATGTACTTCATCATATATATATATGGCGTTTCATTTCAAGATAAGTAAATATATATGTTTATGGACGAAAATTGATTGAACTCTTTGCCTTTAGTGATGTTACAGTGTTTAATGAAACAGATTAAAGACTTTGCTGACTTCACTCTCTCTGTCTCTCTCTTCTCTTTCTCCTTTGTATCTCTTTCTCATTGATTGTCTTTCGTCGTCTTAGGCAATTGAAATCATTCATTTGTGATTTTATGTCATTCCTTTTTCCCACTTCGAGATGTTTTGTGTATGTTCTGTCCCATTGAAAGAAATTACATAATACATGCTTTCTGGCAAAAGAATGAAAAATGTAACAAGATACATGAAAGAAGTTCGAATAAATAATGAACGGAAAACATTCAGTAATCCGGCAAATTGTCAGTAGAAGCAGAGACTGGAATTTGCTCTAAATCATGATGTTTATAGACTTCTGATTACCACTTTTCCGAAGACAATTCTTTCAGTTTTACTGATCTGACAAAAGCTAATTTATTTCAACCCAAAACAGATGTTTTAATTAATAAAACTCAAGATATATTCCGATTTCAAACCAGTAAATGATAGCATTTTGCTCTAATACGATTTAACTTATTGACATCGCAGGTATCCTAAAATCAAAACTCGGTTTTATATAAAGCTAGGGAGATGTGGAAATAATTTTACGCAATATATTATAAAATCTCGAGAGCCACTATAAATTCTGCAATAAGAGGAATTACGAAAGGCTGAATATAGAATAAAAGGAAAACTGCGAGTTATATTACCGATATGCAAATGGAAACAAATTTAAGGAGATTTAAACTGAAGCAAAAGTAGGATTGAACCTCATTGTGACTGTTAGTTCCTGCTTGTCTTTGTATTTTCAGATTATTTATTTATGCCTGTTGTGATTTTTGCCATAATTTTCTCTTTCTTTCCTTCTATTTTGCCTTCTGATTATTTTATTTATCATTCTTCAACTGTTACTGTCACCCTTCCGTTCCTTTTTCTCAGTCACTTTCCGTTTTCTTAATCTTTCTTTCTTTCTTTCTTTCTTTCTTTCTTTCTTTCTTTCTTTCTTTCTCAAATCTGTTCTTACTATTTGGATCCTATTTTAGTTTTTTCTTCATTTACCATTTTACAATTCACTTATTCTTTCTCCTCGCAATGGTTCAAAGACTCACATCTATTTCTTCTTCTCTTGCTTAATTTAATCTTTTTTTTTCGTTTTTATTTCGTTTATGACTTTAAAATACTTCAACCGTGGATTCTTTTCTACTTATACATTTCTCTATCTATCTATCTGTTCAGTTATTTTTCTGTCTCTATAATACTCAAGTCGAAGCTTAAATAGATAATACTCTGAAATGCCTTTTTCAAATCGAGTCACATACATACAAATACGCAGACAAAAGTATATATTTACAAACCATGAGCTTTTATAGGATCCTCCATCAAATCTAACGGACATATATATATATACATTCAGCTGTGCATTTTACTTTATATGTTTACATAAACATCCAATTGTAATGGCAATATACTGAAAAGAAAAATAATTTAAACTTAAATTATATAAAAAGGAAATATTTGACGAAAATAAATATTTGCTGCATAAAATGATTAGAGACTGGATTTTTTTCGGTTTTTCCTCATCTGGGTGTTGACATAAGATGTAGTAGAATTGTGAGCGTGTAGATGAGGCATCAGTGAAATGAACCGGATCAAATACTGTTTGAGAGCACCTGAACCAATGTGTTCTTTAAGATGGTGCTGGCTCTGTAATGGTGTGCATGTGTGTTATTTAGGAATTCGCAAGGACCACTAGTGACTGTCTGTTTTTATTGCTTCGACAGACATGCATCTTGTTGCAGATTTTTATCCTTTTTATGTTTTGTTGCAACTATTTATGTTTCTCCGATGGTCAGAGTTTACTTTAGTAAATTAACGTATCGTCATACACTGTGCTAAGATAAAAGTATAGTTTTATGACATCATATATTTATGGCTAAAAGTTTTCAATATCAGAGATAAGAGCATATATGTAAATGTAAAATTGGAAACTGAGGTTAACTCCAATCGCCGACACTTCATTCTTGAATGCAATCTTCAGGCATGTGTGTTCTATTTTGGCTCAAATATTTATACATGCGGTCATGTGTAGTTATTTTATAGTGTTGTTAACATTTTACTCGTTATTTATTATTGATTACTAATTACTTGTTGTTGTTTATTGCTATTACATTTACGACATTATTACATTTACGACATTATTACATTTACTTGTGTTTATGCGTGGATTCGTAATTTGTTAATTTGTTACTATTTATTTCATTTTTTTACTTATTTATTCAGATCTTTGTTTATTTTATTTATTTTTGTCTGCGGTTGGTTATCTTATTTGTTTAATTTAAGATATTCGAATTGCCTACAGTATGTTGCATTGTCTGCGTTCTATATAGTGGATCTATTTTCATTTATCATAGTGGCAATTTACATTCGTTTTTAGTTTTCGATTTTTAAGTAACGTAGTTAAAATTATATTTTAGTGTCTAAATTTAATTTTAACTAAATTTATATTTCCGTAATTAGGCTTCAAAAACTTTATTATAATGAGAATACTTTTTGTTGAAATCACTTTTGAGACTCACTGTTATAATAACCTTTTTACTTGAATAATCTTCACATATTCTGGTTAATGCTAAAAGTCCTGGCGTAAGATAACTTTTTTAATAGCATTAAAAGTTGTTATTGGTTTTATCAGTCGATAAGTATAATAAATTATCAATAAGTTTTGATTTTCTCAATATTTCTGTATAGTTTAAAGTATATACAAGTTAAACATACACGTGTTATCAACAGTGTATAAATGTCAATGAGAGAACTGTCAGAAGGATGTTAAACTGAACCCAATAATTAAGCAACATTTTATAATCAAATCTCTGCTTTAGAAGTTGACCAAATATGAAAAGCGTTCTTATATTCACGCTAAAATTGGAAGCCAATCCTGGGAAAATTAAAAATATAAGGCCAAAAAAAACTACAAGTGTTGAGCTGAGTTCAGTTTCTGTCAATATTCAATGATTTGTTCGTTCTTTGCCTGTATTAGGGCGAAGAAAGGAACGGACATAAATTTTAGTTTGTGATCGCGTCTTATAGACGTGGCCCAGACTTATATTCTTGAACACCAATTATTTAATTTAATTTCTGATAAAACCAAACGGAAACTACAATTGCCGACGCAAAGATCAATGAAAACAATTACAATAAATGGGAAATGATAGAAGAGCAGATCGATGAAAGAAAGCGCATTAGATTAAAAACATGAAACACTTAATTTCGTAAAGAAAGTAAAAATCTGATATTCTGGTAACATCTGGTAATTCAATTTCTTTTTGCACCGTAACACAAAGCGAAGTTACTGTGAGGACATGGCAAGTAATAATGAGGAAGAATTAAAAACAAAAATGTTTGTATTATGCATAGGACACTGTCCATATTAAAAGAACGTTGAACCTTGACAAATAATTGTCCTTGCTCATACGTTGAGTGATATGGCCGCGTCAAATGTTAATAATATGAAAACGCAAAAGAAAATACTGTAATGTCATATTGACAGTGAATCGAAGAAATAAATTATCTTAAGTAAAACTGATAGGAGAGAGAAAAAAATATGACGTCTAATCAGATGAAGGATGAATAGAGCTTATCATATGAAAATCAACTTGAATCAATTAACCCAAAAAGGATATTAAGAAACTAGGAAAATCCTTAGAAATATAGAAAAAAATATTGGAATGCTAGATAATGTTTAATCTTCTATCTGACTATAAATGTTGGAGAATTCCCTAACAGATGAAGAGACTTGAAACGACAGTGATATCGTTCTGACGATGAATGTCGGGAATACAACAGACATAGAATGTGAGAAACGAGTACATTTAAAGAAGAATAGATACAACAAAGAAACTTTTGCTGACAACCAGAATGTGACAGCTAAGGGGAAGTTTGGGATACTGTTGAAACTTGACTAATGCATGGAATAATAATGCAACACAAAATGTACTTAGAACAAAATGTATTGAAACAAGAAAGTGTACACAATATTTACATATAGTCTTTTGTATATTCCTGGGAAGACCGTTCCTGGAGAATGTGTTGATTGAGTCGCAGTCGGGCAGAGTCTCTGGTTGAATCTCTTGATTCCTCCCCTCTCTTCCCGGTACCAACCATATTTATATGGTCGGTACTTCACTATGCAAATTAGGTGAATCCTACCACAACACCCCCTCCCAAGCCTTGGAATCCCTTTTGGATTTCAAACTGGCTTCCTATATGGGTTGATAATTATGGCTATTTCTTTGTAGATCCATTTGCATACTTCATATGCATATGTCCATCCGCTTAATTTTAGTATTTTTTCCGTTTTGGATTCACGTCCAATGGGTCCGTGAACTTTCGTTTCCTACCGGATCTTCTCGGTTCAGGAGTATTCTGCGGAGGTTCTACTTGAAACATATCATACATTACATCAATGGGATCTTCCTCCTCATCCGGTATACTCTCTTCATGCTCTAGAACGTAACATTTTTTAAGTTGGTTCTGGTGCCTTTTATGAGTATTCTTCGGCCCTTTAATTATGTAAATCAGGTCACCGATTCTCTTGTCCACTATGCCTCACTCCCAGAACTCAACGTTGTTTTTGTAGCACTTGAAAAACACCTTCTCACCGGAGGTGTACCTTTTTCTCGCTGTATACATAGTATTCTTTACTCTATTTTTTCCTGGCAAAAGCTTGTCAAACACTGACTTAACTTTCCTAGCGAACATTAGTTCAGCTGGTGCGATGTTTGAGTGTGTTCTCTGGTTTGGCGTGATTCTGTATACTTGTATGAATTGCTGAAGCGCCTTTTCCGTTGGGACTCCTGAGGCTTTCTTCAGCGCGCGCTTTAAAGTATCGACAAATCTTTCTGCGAGTCCATTGGACCTCGGATGATACGGCGGCGTCGTTATGTGGTTAATTTGATATAACTCACAAAATTCCTTAAATTCTTCAGAAGTGAATTGTGTACCATTGTCACTCACAATACACTCTGCCACACCGAACCGTGCAAATAGTTCATGCAAGAAAGTTGTTGTGGTATTGGACGTAGGCTTTTTGCAGCGTAGTACTTCCGGCCATTTTGTAAAACTATCTACCACTATTAAGTAGTAATAATCTTTTACTGGACCAGCGAAATCAATGTGTAATCTTGTCCACGGATGATCCGTCTTGGCCATGGTTTATGTACTATAGGTGGTGCCTTAGCTGCTAACGCACACCCTTTACATCGATGAACCATGTTTGCGATATCCACATCCATTCCTTTCCAATATACAAAGCTTCGCATTAAGCTTTTTGTTCTATTAACCCCCGGGTGACCCATATGAAAGTCCCGTAGTATTCTTTTCTGCAACTTTTTTGGTACTACTACTCTCTCACCATATAATAAAAATCCGTCACAAATTGAATAAATCTCCTGCACTTTTTGGTCATTTGCTACGATTTTGCTTTTTATTTCTAAAATGAAATCATCGCTTTCAGCTTCTTTTTTGATTTCTTTTGATGTAACCGGTAGCTCTCTTAAAATGTTGTTTACCATGCTTTTCACCTCATAATCTGCTCTGATATTTGCAATAATTGATTCTTCGAATCTTTCTTCTTGACTCGGTACGAGTCTTGATAAACTATCCGCATGAATTATATTTTTGGATGATAGGTGCTTTATGTGAAAATCATAATTGAGAAGAATGGTTCCCCATCTCAACAGACGATTTGCCGTATAAACGGGTAACCCTTTCTTTGAACCCAAAATAGTGATCAGAGGTTTATGATCCGTTTCAAGCATAAAATGTCTGCCGTGGAGGTATCTGTGAAATTTTGTTATGGCAAAAATGATACTCAGTGCCTCTTTTTCTATCTGTGAGTAACTTCTTTCTCCTGGGAGTAACGTTCTCGAAGCATGTGCAATTGGTTTTCTAGAACCATCTGGCATTATGTGTTGAATACACGCTCCTATCCCGTATGAACTGGCGTCACTTGCCACTACAATATCAAGTTTTGGATTGTAATGGGTTAAAAAGAGGTCGTATGTAAGCATTTTCTTTATTTCATCAAAGGCTTTCTGACATTCTACCGTCCATTCCCATGCCTTGTCTTTTTTAGTAGTTCATTCAACGGAGCTCTTAGATTGTACATTCCTTTAATGAACGCTTGATAATAATTTGCGAGCCCCAGAAAACTCTGTAGCATCGCTACATTAGTGGGCGTCGGCATGTCTTTAATCGCAATGGACCTTTCCGGATCTGGAAATCTGCCATTTTTGTTGATTATGTGACCTAAATACTTAATTTCCTCCAAAACAAATTTGCACTTTGACTCTTTGACTTTAAATCCAAAGTCCTGAATCTTTTTAAATACTTGATTGAGATGCTCTCGAAGTTCATCGACGGTTGCGCTCCTTACTATGATGTCGTCTAAGTAGGCGCACGCAAAGTCTAAATCATTCAACATGACGTCCATAGCTTGTTGAAAAATGGCTGGTGCCACTTTACCATCTATGCGTGTTTATCCCTAGTAACTTCGAACATTCCTCTTCGACGGGAATTTGGAGATAGATATCTGATAAGTCGATTTTTGAAAATATAACTCCACCATTTAGCTTGTTAAAAATCTCCTCCGGACTCGGTAACGGGTAATGGTAGTCCTTGATTACCGAGTTCAACCCTGTCGAAAAATCAACACAGACTCTGATTTGGTTTGATTTCTTTTTTTATGCACACAATCGGCGGAGCCCATGAATTAGATTCTACTTTCGAAATAATTCCCATTTTTTCCAACCTATCAAGTTCTTCGTTAATTTTCTCTACACTTGCGAAAGGCACGTTACGTTTCTTTTTAAAAATTGGCATAGTATTTTCCTTTAATTCAAATTTAGCTTCAAACTTGTTACATCTTCCAAGACCAGGTGTGAAGGAAACTTTTTCTTTTATTCATCTTTAATGTCCTGTCTTGTTTGCGTATTACTTTCTACTTTTCTACAGAATGAGTTTAACGGTTTATCCCACAATTCGAATGTTTCAATAAAATCTGTACCCATCAAGTTTTCTCCATTTTTCAGAATGAAAACCTTTATTTTTTTTAACGATCCCGTTCAATTTCATGGGAAGTACAACCTCGCCTTCGAAGTTAATTTCCTTTCCAGTTACCGTTCGAGCGCGTTTCGTTGACTTCATTATTGTAGGCCCTTTAAAAATTTTCAATGTTTTATAGTTCATTATTGTTTAATCTGAACCCGAATCGAGTTGAAATTTGATATTCTTTTTAAATATTTCAGTCGTCACATATTTCCTCAAATCTCTATCTGATTTGATATTCGAATTTGTTTGTCTAATTCGGCTATTGAATTTTTTTGTTTTACAACACGATCCTTTGTGTCCATTCTTGTGGCACAGGAAACATTTCTTATTTCTATATGGGAAATTTACCTCCCAGTGTCTTTCGTTGCAGCGTCTGCAATTATATGGTGGAACCTTTTTTTCCTCTTCGTTCTTCTTATTTAATTTTTCTTGTCTATTTTTAAAATACGTCGAATTTTTACTCCAATTTTTCTCTGATGGGTAATTTGACTTTTTTTAAATTTTTTTAATATAAGCAATGCCAGCTTCTTCGATTTTTTGAGACTCTTTCTTTAAACTTACGGCCCGCTGACACTCCTCTGCTAACTTTTTCAGGGAAAGGTTTTGTTCAGATTCGAGTTTAGACAAAACTCTACGTCTTATTTCGGCACTCTTACTGGATACCAGTCCTTGAGCAAAAATTAAACACTTAAATTCTTCCACCTTAATCTCTGCCAATCTGAAATTGTCACAATGTCTAATCACTATAGATGCATATGTTAAATAATCCTGATCGTCGGATTTAGCGACATTCATGCATAACCATCGCTTATGCCAAAGCGACATATTTGCTCCAAACAGCTCCTTTAGCAATTTCATTGTTTCCGAGAATTCCAATTCATTCGTTCTTCTCGGTAGAATAAAATCTACAAATTTGCTATGTTCTGCTGTACCTAGCTTTCTGAGTAATAGACTGACTTTTCTTGAATTCGACCAGTTTTCACAGTCTGTGTAGAAAATATCTTCATATCGTTTAAAGTACGCTTCAAACGTTTTTTCTTCGTCTGGCACGTAGTTGAAAGTTTCCAGCGAATTAAATATGGTGTTATTAGAATATGAAGAATTTCCCTCATTTGCCTGATTGTTGTTTAATTTCTCCAGTGTTAACTTTTGAATTTCTAAAACCTTGATCTGCATTTCTTCCTGTTTTCCCAGTCTTTCCTCTTGCTTTTCTTGATATTTTTGCTGTCTTTCATCTTGCTTTTCTTGATATTTTTGCTGTGTTATCTGTTGTTCCCTTATTAATAAGGCAAACTGTTCATTTTGACGTTGCTGACTCAACTGCTGTGATTTGAATAATTCAGATATGACTTTGGATAATTCATCCATCTTTAGCTGATAGTGTTCACGCAACAAAGAATATACCTTTAATTTGTGTATCTATGGATATAATATAAGCTGACCAGAAAAATCGAAACAACCTACGACATTTTTATTTTATGTCTTGCTTTTACATTCAAGCCCGTGATAATCAACTTTGGTATTTTTTTTTATTACTTCTGTTGACGTATTTCAATGACAAACCTCTGATTTTTATTATCAGAGGTAAATTCGTCACTATAAAATATGGTTGAAAAAAAAAAAAATTTTAAAGTTCGTTACCTTTCAAAATCGACACGATGTATTTGTGCGCCTTTTAATTCCATGCATGTTTTTGTAGTCGGCCAGTTTTTTTAACGGGTGTCTCGTTGTAGATAACTTTTTCAATTTAAAATCACCGTCATTCGTTTACGACACCTTTCAATTTTTTCTGAGTGAACGTTCCTTATGCTTAGTCGTCCTTTAACGATTTCTAAATATCCAGAAATTCAGAATCCTTCGCCGTTCCGTTAGATGTTGGACTTTTAATTAATAATTATTTCCTTCAGCCTGGGTTATTCAATGACTTGTCCCAATTGTTGAAAGCTATCAATTATTAATTCTTTTTTTTTTCGTGTGGTTCTTTCTACCTCGTCGCCATTGTTGAAACTTGACTAATGCATGGAATAATAATGCAACACAAAATGTACTTAGAACAAAATGTATTGAAACAAGAAAGTGTACACAATATTTACATATAGTCTTTTGTATATTCCTGGGAAACCGTTCCTGGAGAATGTGTTGACTGAGTCGCAGTCGGGCAGAGTCTCTGGTTGAATCTCTTGATTCCTGTATTTATCAATCCACCCACGAGGATCGAATGTGGCACAAGGCCGTTTTAATGTGGGTATCCCCGAGCCCGTAGGCTCGGCCAAAAATATGGCCTTTCTGAACCCGCCTAAACGGGTTCAGGCCCTGTCAAGCTCCCCGGACGAAACCTTGCCCTTCGGCAAAGCCTCGTCCGGGTTCCCCTCTGCTAATGCAGAGAGTTCGACAGTCGCCGAGAGTCTGTCTCTCGGTCTCTGAATCTCTTGATTCCTTCCCTCTCTTCCCGGTACCAACCATATTTATATGGTCGGTACTCCACTATGCAAATTAGGTGGATCCTACCACAACAGATACAAAAAGACGAAAGGAACTTTAAAGAATTTATTACTTACAGGGTACACTGGAACCAAGGTAAACGGTGAAAACAACAATTAACCTACTTGACTAGTTTGAATGAATAAACGGAATAAAGACGGCAAAGGTGAATCTTAAAGGAGCTGGTATTGTGGGGAGCAATATAATAGAGAAAGTTGCGGAAAGCCATGGTCGCTTACACCTAACAAACGCAGAGAAAGTGAGAGATTTATTATTGTTTTTGGGAAACAATCTTTCCGAGCGTTGTGGTGCACTTTAGCTATGTGAAGAGATAAGCCTGTCTTTAACTAGTGTAGTCTTGATTTTCTCCTTTTTTTCCCATTGCAAGACACCACCCAAATAAATATGACAAAATCTCGTTCTCAAGTGAATGTTTCTACAGGGTTCGTCTTATCGTGTTATTATTTGCAAGATGTATTGCAACGTTTTCATTTTATTCTTTTCGATGTAAATTTTTCAATTCTCTTAAAGGTTTCTATTTTTTTTATTAAAAAAATAGCAAATAAATCACATCTGTTTAATGCAAAGATCGTCAGCCTGTCAAGACGAAAAATAGAAAATAAAAAGCATTGGAATTTCAAAATGCATGAACGGGAAACATGACTACATTGCACAGCAGTGGAAGTCACGCGTGAGTAGAGCTCCAGGCGAAAGAAAAAAACATTGGAACATCCTTCTTCTGATTTGTATTAAAAGAAAAAACAAAAACTAAAAGGTATTTTGCCCCAATATCTCATCTCCGATTAATTTCAATGTGGAGCATTATTGAGGTTGCATCTAAAATAGCAGTGATATGATCCAGTGTACTGAAATCGATTAATGGGCCAGCATAATTTCTACTTGAAAATGTTTTTCGGCATAAATATTAACCGAGTGGGGAATTAGAAATTTATACAAGAACATTTAATCATTTACAACGAAAATCTTAAAGTGTCAAACTTACTAAATTGCAAACTAAACATAGGTATAAAAAAGTATTTGTGCACAAGCAATATATTTATTCTTGTACAACTAAACACTTAGATGCTAACACTTTCCATCGCCCATTCTCACACTTTCATTTGCTCATTCCATCTCTCTCTCTCTCTTTATCTCTCTCTCTCTCTCTGTATCTCATGTGACCTGAGTATCGACACAGGTCACACGTCATCTTCTGAGCCTTGTTATTCGATGCACATTAAGATATCAGATTCAAGATGCTGTTTCGTCGACCTATTCTATTATAAATGCCACCTGATGAGTATCTAATTTTCCTCCTGATAAAGCCTCTTGGCTTTCATCTCTCTTTCTATCACTTTGCTGCCAATACATTCCGATTTATATTTTCCTTTTATCAGCGCTGACTACAAACTTTCACCTTGCTAAATAGTATTATAATCATTATTATTAATAGGAATATTATCTATTATCGCTGTATATATTCATCATCTTAAGCTTTTTCTAATGCTTTCTTTTCCATCAATATTTCGGTAACTTTTGTAATCTCCATTCCTGTTCTATTCCCTAAAATTTAAGACAATACTTGAATAAAGGTTTCAGTCTTACCTACTCTTCTAATTTTAGTTAAGAACTGTTAGAGTGAATATTCCTTTTATACATCCAATGCTTACACAGCCAAACAAACATATAAAAACGTGGCTTAGTTAATTTGACAGAGTCAAACTAAGGCTACACTTTAGCATAATGTTTACACCCATTTCCTCTCTAAAAGCTTAAATCGTTTTAAATCGTTTGGAATTTTAAAATGTATGCTAAAACATGTTTCAACTTTTGAATAGTACCTGTGAAAAATGTTTTTGCGTTGAAAAAATAAAAAAAGATTCAGTGAATTATCGTGTCAAAAAGTACACTATAGGATTCCTACTACGGCGTTTGAATAGATAAACAATAGATATTTTAGGTTTAACAGGTTTTCAAAAAGAGTTTCTTTAGAGCTTTGTGAATTTAAATAAACTGCAGTTGTTATTAAAAGCACTTTTAAATGACTTAATTGAGAATTACTTACCAGATGATGACTTTTTTTAATTATCGTTCAATGATTACTGTCTGTATTCTTAGCTTAGAGCCATGTCATTACATTGTGCTTAGCGGTATTTAAGAGTTCAGAATTAAAGAGAAAGTAAAATATTGTTAACCGTGTCATCACAGGGCATTCTAAAAAAAAATTGGTAATTACAATGCAATGCGGTGCGTGATTATGTAGACACACGCGCGCGTGCACATACACACACATGTGTGTAACAATTTGTCTCACTTTATATATAATTATATATACGAGTATGAGCTGAAAAGGAAGTCAAGATATGCTTTTATTTCCTAAAAAAAAACTGAGTTCATCCCTTTTGCTGCAGATAAAACGACCTTGGCCTTCTTCGGATTACTTGAGGTGGAGTGTTTCCACTGCACGGATTATCTCTGGATCAAAGTGATGAATCCAGTACTCATTCTAGGTTAGAAAACGTTCAAGAATACAACCTGGATCTGCTTCAAACAATGTCAGATTTTCCCGTGATGTGATTAGCATGGTGTGATTTTGATCAGGTGTCAAATGACATGGCATCCACCGATAAAAAATCATCCGTCATGCCAAATTAATTGTGCAGAATATTCGCAACTCTACTCTGTCACAGGATAGCTAGTAGCATTGGCTATTTGATTCATGACTGTAAATAATATATAATTTTAATATATAATATATATTATATATAATAATATATATAATATAATATAATATTAATATAATATAATATTAATATAATATAATATTAATATATATATATATATATATATATATATATATATATATATATATATAATCGCCTGTCAGCTATCTCCATGTAGTGAACTCGATCAATTTTTTCCTTGGTAGTGTCAGGACGTCCAGGCTTTGGGTCATCTTCAAGACCCGTCCATCCCTTTTGAATTCAGCTACACACTTTTGCATTGTTGATAAATTTGGAGTGTCATCACAGCCTTATCAACATGAATATCATTGGAGGTTAAACCATTTTTCTTGATACCTGATAATTTTGAAGTCTTCTTTAAACAGTCACATGTCAGTTTACATAAAAAAACACAATGTAGTTATTAAGAAGAAGAATTTAAATTAAAGCATGCAAGATTTCCCAATACTAGTATCACTTCTTCATCGTCAGCCTATGGACTTTTTAACTTATCCTCGTATATGTGAAGTGTGAGGAAATGTTTTCGGTCGTGCCTACTGACTAAATACTTAAACATAAAAAGAACTACTAGTTGAACCTTTCAACTTCACATTACACACACACACACACATATATATATATATATATATGACTTATTGGGTTGAGCAAATGTTGGTACTCTTTTTCAGTAGGTAGCGTTTTAATACGTGATCTCGTTTCACACGTAAAACTGAAATTTATCACATATATACATATTCTGAAAAGCTTCATTTCAACACGCCTCCTTCTATACAGTTCGAGAGTCGATTATGAATTTTTAATGTTTTACGTTAAAAATTGAATATGTAGGAAAATTATATGAATTTTCATCATTTGATGCTCTTTTATTTCCGGAAAGTAAAGCAGAAAATATATTTTCAAACAAACAGTAAATGTAATATTTAAATAAGCAGTAAAAGGATATTTTCGGTTTATGGAGACGGTACCATAGCTTAGAGTACCGCTAGGCTCAGAAGAAAAAAATTAAATTCGAAGATACAGAACGTTACGACATAGTTGTCTTCGTAGATGATTACCAAATCGAAACGCTGATTAAAATAATCCAGGTATGACGACACAGAGTATCACAGAGATACTCCACATATAAACATTTTAAAGCATTTGAAAGACTTGGGTACATGAATCACTATGGTGTTTGAATGTCTATTTAATGAAAACAAAACTTCCACCTGTGATTCTCTGCAACATAAAGACCAATTTTTTTTAAAAAAGTGAAGTGATGAAAATGAAAGTGGGTGAAAAACGTTTATCAATTAATTTCAGAAAAAAACTTCCTATATCAATATTAGAGAGCTTGCAATATGGTGGGTTGAACCATATTACCTTCCTCTTTCTATTTTTAGATCTGTTATATTACCTTCCTCTTTCTATTTTTAGATCTGTTATATTACCTTCCTCTTTCTATTTTTAGATCTGTTATATTACCTTCCTCTTTCTATTTTTAGATCTGTTATATTACCTTCCTCTTTCTATTTTTAGATCTGTTATATTACCTTCCTCTTTCTATTTTTAGATCTGTTATATTACCTTCCTCTTTCTATTTTTAGATCTGTTATATTACCTTCCTCTTTCTATTTTTAGATCTGTTATATTACCTT
>OZ010608.1:60239099-60389099 GCA_963932145.1 Acanthosepion lycidas
TATCCCACAGACCAAACAGTAATCTTGAAACAAATGTTCTCTTTTTTAAAATAGTTAGAGGAACATCATGACTGGATATCAAGAGGCTTGTTTATTGAAGTTTGAAAGATAAGGTAAGGAAAGGGACTTGGGAGTCACATGAAGATAGTTGGGAACATCGTCAAACAGAGACCGTCTGAGGCGACTGGGTTACTCAACCTGAAGATATTTCTAACTGGGCTCCACCTGCAAAGTTATGTGATGCGTTTATCAAAGCCTGTCATCATATAGCATAGGAATTTGACTGTGATTCATGTGTTTCGTATACTGACTGAGTGTGACTATGCGTGGGTATAGTGGGCTTTCTCTTACAGATGAAGAGGAGATATGAGGCAACAGTGGAGAGATTCTATAGAATAATGCTAAGAACAGAGCGTACTGAACATATGAGATATAGGGATGTTTGAAAGAAAATGGAAATAAAAAGGAATCATTCTTAGAATTATAAAGAGACAATTGAAATTTCTGGGACACATAATGAATAAAGCGAGGACATACTGAAGTCGGGACAAACAAAGGGATACATCGAGTAAACTACCTAATAAGCTTGGAAGGAAAACTAAGGGAGGATAAACATAAACATAATATAGATTTATATAGGATAGGAAATGGTGGGGAGACATATTTTCCCACATCCTAAAGAGAAACAGCTCATAAATTAAGAATAGCGTCATTCTGTTGATGTACTCTCTCACACTCAATAATAATAATAATAATAATAATAATAATAATAATAATAATAATCAGAAGAAAATCGCTTGATCTCCGCTCCAAAGCCAGATACTATTGATGTAAAATCTCAACAAATACGCTAATGTGGAAGAAAATATGGTTTTCAGAATTTCACTATTTGTTTTAATTTTGTCAAACTGGAAATTACTGTCTGCAGTTATAGTAGAGACAGGGGGGATATGAAAAACGGAGATCAAGAAAAAGAGTAAACGTAAAGAAAGAAGTGGGCGGGGGAATGTGAGAAAAAAATATAAAAAATAAACAAAGAAGAATGGGAAAAGGAACAAAAAAGTAAAAGGAGAAGTTAAAAGAGAAATTTGGAAAAAGTAGAGAAAGAGAAGGAAAAGGAAAGCCAGAGAATAACAAAAGCTATACAACTTTAGAAGGGGAAAGATTAAATTGTAAAAAGAAACGATGACTAGAGAAAGCGATTAGTAGGTGAAGAAGACATTAAGAATGAAGAATAAACAAATATCCATAGGAAACATTGGAAAGAAAAAGGACTTAAAATTATGGGAAAGCTGAAGTGGAAGTTACAAAATAAAGGAGATAAAGTGGAAGTTACAAAATAAAGGAGATAATGAAATTAAAAATAGGGAGGAACTAAAAGTGTCACTTTGAAAGTAAATGACTCCTATTTATTTATGTTGACCGACGAAAACGAAGGATAATGTGAGTGATATGAAATTATTATCTTTTGCATTTGCAGTTGAGCAGAATCTAGTATGAAAATGCACGCAAACCAGATGCATCATTGCATTCAACAATTATACTCATTAGCCTTCATTGATGCATCCTAACAGCTAACGGAGACATAAGGTGGATGTGAGCACAGTTAGTCGGTGAGTAATGCGTTTCGGTAGTGGTAATAGCGATGTTTGTGCTGCCGTAGATGGTGCAAATTTTCAAGTTCATCGTTGGCAAAAATACATAGACAATGAAAGGGATTATGTGGGGAAAATAGTGTTTTTTTAGCTGAAAACTTGTTGCATTTTGTATATGGAGATATAAACAATTACACAAGATGTGAACTTGAATTTGACTGGATAATTTGGAAAATGACAAAAAGAAAGCGATAGTTAAATTAAGACAGAAAAAAAATGACCGACTTATTAAATGATTTGCATGTTTGCCAGATTCGAGCCTTATCGAAAACCTTTTGGAGTATTGTCAAAATGTGCAAATATACATCGCAGAATGAAGCAGTATCTGTTCGTTCTGAAGTCATTACAATTGAAAAATTTCTGAATTGGAATTGTCCTTTAAACAGATGCTTCAAAATGTTATTAAAACAATGAGGAACATGCAAATTATAGCAGCAAATAACAATGCATTTCTTCTGTGTTATATAGTTTGCTTTGAATGTTATTACTTTGAAGAAACCATTGTTCGGCATGATCATTCAGTTAAATTTGATTCTTCTGTCAATTCAAGCTGATTATTTTTTTAAAGATCAACATTTATCATCTATGTCTTAGCATAAAAGTAATTTTTTTATGATATATAGATCTTGGGAAATTCCGTTTGACCAAAATTTGATGACTCGAGAAACAGTCAGTTTATAATTTTTATATCACACACACACACGCACACGCACGCACACACACACGCACGCACGCACATGCATGCATGCATGCACACATTCACAAACATACAAATATAAATCTAACTATTGTGGACTTTTGCAAAGGCTGTTGTAATACAGCTCATTGGTTGTTTTCTTTCTACATTTTCTAGTTAAACGAAACAAATACAGATTTAAGTGGATCTTTGAATTTCTTCTGAAATCATAAATATGACAATTCTCTTAAAAAAATAACTTCATTATGAATATTGTGCTACAGCAACAATTTGGGAAATCCATGGTACATGAATTCTTCCTGTTTTGCTGAGAGAGCTGCCGACTATGAATCAGTTGCGGATATACACATATTCATTGTTTTTCTCTTGTTCATCTAATATATATTTCTCAGCTCAAACTTCTGATTCATATTTGGATATTTAAAACAGAATCGGAAAATTGATTTCGAATTTCACTTGATGCTATTTGTTTTTAATTATTAGTAATGCTCTTTGGAAAGATATCAGTATCGGTGTAATTCATTTCAATAATCAGATAAAGTAAGATATCTAAAATGTCTAGCATTTACAGAGAAGAGATTACTTGAAGGAATATTTAGATAATTTTTTCTTCCATAATTATCACTGAGGCAATATTAACATTCTGGACATCATTATTTTCATAGCAGATTTTTATGCTATTATGAAGTGAAGTTTAAATTGCATTTACCAGCAACTTTAAAAAAGTGTGAAAATAATCAACTCATTTTCAATATGTTGCCGGCAAAATTGCAACATATTTGATTTGATTGATAAGTACTTTAGATGGGACTCCAGTCGTTTTAAACTACAAAAAAAAAAAAAAAAAAAAAAAAAACTACTTTTATTTTCACTCACAATCATCACTTCAAAGTTTGAGGTTTGATAACCTTCGTCAAATTTAATCTCGTTTGATGTCTCTATTGAAACGAAGACTCAATTTCTATTTGTAATCTCGGTCAGACATTCTCTACTTGGTGAAAGCAAATATATGTCAGCATGGAGTAAGTTTCCTGTAATACAGGTCCGCCAACAGGATATTGGTATGTAGCTGGAAGCATAAAGACAATTTTTAGCTTTTTCTCTTTAACTCTTTTGGCAATTCTCCAAATGTTTGGCTCGATTTGGATTCGTATCGACTCAAGTGACCAGTCATCCAGTTATTCGCGATTGAATGCAAATTTAAAAACACCCCCCCCAAAAAAACACACACACACACAAGAGCCGACTGAATTTGTGATGAAAAAGATATATTTGCACACACAGACACATGTTTTAGCTCTTAACAACAAACTCTCTCGTATATAGACGCACACACACACACACATATATATTAATTACAATGAGAAATATAATAACACACACGCATAACGCACACACACATAACGCACACACATAACGCACACACAAAAACACACACATATGTATATGTATGTGTATGTGCGTGTGTGTGTTATTGTATTTCTCGTTGTAATTAATCCTGCTGGAAAACAGAATGACTCACTTCTCTGTTCGTTGCAAAAATATCGTACACCGATCCCTGCATCTATTTATATACATCGTCTTTTATTTTGCTGATAAATTATGTTATTAAAATATTACAAGCGTTTATATTTTGTCGAATTTATCACGATGTTAAATAATGATTTTTTAACTTTAAATTTAAAAAAAATCCTTAATGTTTATAAAATTCGTCAGCTAATTGCATGACTCTTTTGCAGTCCTGAGAAAGCGTAGATGCAAGTATAATAAAGGTACATTGATTCAAGTTTCATGCTTGCATTCCTGCTATTAAATATTGATATTTTGTTGCATCACGTGACGACCGTAAGGGAAAACAATAACTTCAACGCGAGATAGTTATGTAACTTACAAATATCTGACAGATTTAGGGATAAGGAAAATTTTACCAAAAGTATTTTTTCAAGTAAACCATAATTAATTTTGAGAGATACTTACTTCAGGATAAAAGCTTACCGAGAATGTGATTACAGGGAATACTGTAGGGAGAAGAATATAATGGCCAATTATTAAGACGTCAATCTTGAAAGCTAACTGCTGGTTTCATTTCAACAACTAACCAAAAGTGAATCATTGATGTTAGCCGATTAAAATACATGTGATTAAAAAAGCAACAACAAAAAGAAATATCTTTTGTCTATTTTTAAAAAAAGAATATTGAATGCAGAGGCGTATCTATGGAAAGTGGCACCCATGACAAGACGCTAAAAGGATATCTTTAAATGTCCCTAACAAAATGGGAAGTAGATCTACTAGTTCAAAATTCAAACCCGTTAATACATATGCAGTGGAACCTCGGTTCTCGAACTTGATTTATTCCACGAAGTCGCTCAAAAACAGAAACAGCTTTTGCGATAAGAATTAATATATAATGGATTCTTCCGTTACAAGCTCACAGATAACGTCTAAATCATTAAAAGATATAAAATCGTACAAAAACAGTGAATTTTCCAGAAATTTGAGAGTGTTATTTCGGTATCAGAAGTCACTTCAAAATATCTTTTAAATACAATTTTTGTAGTCGACCTGCTTTGAAATGACCTGCTGGAGTCATGTTAGGAGAAAACAACTTTATTTTGGTGAAATAAAATTCATCCATGAAGCCTGCAGCAGAATTGTCCATCACAAAAGAGCATATTCTTTTCTTGGAGATATTTATTTCAGTGAAGTCAAAGACTTCGTATATCTACTAAATTGTTTGGTTACTCAAGCCTTACTATTAAATCTTACTATCCCTCTACATAACACACAATTTTACTATTCATCACACAGTTTTTCTTGAATAACCTCGGATTTTCTGTGTGATACACGAGTAATTATTTGATTTCCTCACTTGCATAATAAAAGTTAGCCTGTCTTTTATTGGTTTACATCCTGGCAATTCTTTTTTTTTCACTTTAATGACGTTGTTCCTGTTGTGATTTTCTTTCAAAATAGAACTGTTTTGTCGTAGGTCAGGAAGAAAAATTTCAGCCCTTATATAGTCCATAAATTGTTTTTTTTAAATCGCTCTATCTCTTCTTACTTTAAACTTGCAGCTTCTCCAAGGCTAATAATACTATATATGCAAGTTACAGCTCTTAAACTTTTTGAACCATCGGCTACTGACTTTGAACTCCTCAGAAGTGGAACTCGTAGTAGGTCTTTTCTTCACCAAGTCACCCCGCTTATTAGCACATTATTGATTCTAAAATGTGATCACCAGTTAATTTTCTCGTTAATCTAAATCAGTAACAGTTTTCTAACCTTTTCAAGAGTCTATGATCTTTGTTTAGTCAACATTTTCACTTCTTTTGAAACATTTGCTTCTCTGATCATATTCTTGTTTTTTCAGTTTCGTGAATATCTCGTTGATTTCAGAATCGAAAAGTTCACCGCTTCCTTCCACTTTCATGTTTCATTACTATTTTCTTTTTTGATCTCACGACTTTCCTCTTTGATTTGCTGTTATCACTTTCTTTGTAGTCATTAGGCTATATATAATAATGAAACCACATATAGAAATGATACAAAACGCCGAAACATCGAGTGAACGTGCACAGCCTCAACGCAAAATGAGAAGTAACTGACCTACGCGCGTGTTTGGGGCTTTTTTTGGTTTAATTCATGTTTATTCGGCTGCCATCTTTTCGTTTGAGAACAGATTTGTTTGGGATAAAGAGCGTTCAAGAACTGAGGTTCAACTTTAATAAATTAAGACAAAAAAAACTTATTATTTTCTATTATTTTTTATTTGAATTTAAATGCGGCAGAGCTTGAAGATACGAAAGCGTAGACATCGCATAATAAAAGAAAATAACAGGTATCTCATAAAACCGCCTTTCAATGACTGTATCCAAATTCCTAGTCCTTTTTGACTTAGGTTTACTGATGATATGAATAGGTGTCTTATACATCCCTATATTGGACAAATAACCTCACAAATATTGACTTACATGGCGATATCTTGAAGGAATCTGAAACTGAAGGAGCTACTGATTCGCTTACAAACGTACTCCAGCAAAATATTTCTCCCATCCTGTTAAGGGGGCCGCCCCTTTTTCATACAAGTGGACTCGCCAGTGTGTATTTGTACTGCTGCCGGTGACAGTGATACAGTGAAAGAGTGAGAGTGTGAGGTAACCGCTTTGTAAGAGTCACAGTTGCGAGCACGTAGACTCAGAAGGAAGTCATACTTCGATACTGAATTTCCCAGACGGTATATATATTATTATTGCTACTAACCGCATTTCTGGATCTACTAACCGTATTACCAATTGTATTATTGTGTAAATACATTTATTTGTTATATTTCATTCCTGCGTTTGTCATTCATTTGAGACGGGATTTCATCCCGGAATCCACAACACATCCAAAGCCTCACACATGCATATATATATGTGTGTGTGTGTGTCTATGTGTATTTATTTGTGCTTGTGTGTGTCCAAGCAACTCCTCCGCTCCCACTGTTTTGATTTCAATGATTCATAGCTCATTCAAAAGCTCTGCAATGTTAGGCGCAGGAAACGATTTTCGTTGAGCTCAGATTCAGGATTGCCAGATTATGCGATGTTAAAAATATATATTAAGATATTATACTAGCCATTATCGTTGCTTTTCATGGTTCAAGGGGAGTAACTCTTATTTTCCTTTTGCATCCAAAACTGCAGTGCAAGTTTTATTATAAACTATCGGGCGGCATTTAAGCTAGCTCCTGTGAGGGACTCTTGGTTTGACCATCATCACAATAGATAGGGAGGAATAGATGCGATAGGCATCAATAAACTACAGAAGAATTCAAAATTGATCGCTGCATTTAAGTATTGAATTAATGTTTAAGCTTACATTTTAAAAGTTCAACGATAATTCTTCTGCAGCCACTTAATTTAAAGACGATTTGATGTATGTAGGCATTACTTTCCGTACAAACAATTACTTTTATTTCATGGGTGACAGAACAGGGGACAATAAAAAACAGAAATCAAATTAATAAAGTGTAAAGATTGGAAAGTAGAAATTAAAATTAGGTATACATTAAACATTTGAAGAGTTAGTAAAACATAATAGCTAATTAGGTAAAACCTATATTATGAAATCTATATGAATAAATGCGAAATTGGTGCTCAATTCTCCCACTAAGATTAAAACAGCCGCCCAGCTATACTTTATATTAATTTACACGCGGTATTTACTCTGTCCCCCCACTAGGACGAGATGTGACACAAGGTCTTTTTTAGGTGGAGACCCAGGAACGTACGCCCGGGACAAAGACAAAAATTGCCCTCAGCCCCCGCAACTGATCCCTCCCTCTGGTGTAATGGGAGAGCGCGGCCTCGGGCAGCTGTTCCCCAGGGCTGGGCACATCTCAATATAATTTTCTCAGTTGTCCCTCTGTCCTTTGACAGAGAAGCCCAGGCTCGGCCAAAATATGCCAGTAGAACCCGCATGACGGGGCCGGGTTGTTCAAAGAGTAGATATTTACTTCCCCTCCTCACGAAGTCAGGTTGTGACACAAGGTCGGTTTAATGTGCGGAGCCCGAGCGCGTACACTCGGGCAAGGAACAAAAATTCCCCGAGTCGGTTGCGGTGGCCTTGGTGCGTGCACCGATCCCTCCCTCTGGTGCGGCTTCGGTCAGTTGTTCCCTAGGGCTGGGCACCTCTCAGTATAATTTTCCTCAGTTGTGATTCTGCCCTTTGACGGAGTCGCCTCTGTGTGCACTCTGACAGAGCCGCAACTGATAAGTAGAAGTAAAATTACTCAAAAACAGTGAGCTAGACAATATTTAACTCCTCCCCCGACTACGAGGGTTGTATATGGCACAAGGCCGGGTTTAACGTGGGTTCCTCGGGCCCGTAGGCTCGGCCAAAAATTCCCGTAGAACCCGCATAACGGGATCAGGTTGTCCAAAGAGTAAGGTAGACGCTGAAGGTTCAATAACAGTGCTATACATTATCTACTTCTAGGCAAAATCACTCTTCAGGTTTAACTAATTTGCATATTGATTTTAAAAATAAAGTTTATTTCATTAATCATTTATTTAGCTGGGGTAGACTGTTCTAGTCCCACGTATCATGTTTAATGGATGTTAGTTGTCAGTTATCTCCTATTAATACCCCACTCGAAGTTCTCCACTGCCTTAAACGGGTATTGAACTCACACTCTTTAGGTCCTGTCACTGGATATAACTAATGCCTTTATCCCCTGTGCTATGTGTCGTTGAGGACATCTGTGCATGAATATCTGGGTATTATAAACCTAATGTCTTCAGCAAACTTTTTTTTACCAGTGCTCATATTGCAATTTTTGCTGTTATCAATTCATATTTTTACCAGAGCTCATATTGTAATTTTGTTGTTGTTATTATGGCATTTCTCTGGCACTCCTTATTAATGGTTCCCATATTCTATTCATTTCTATGCTTGGTCCGCACAGGAAATTTTTGTGGCCTAGCATATGTGCCGATTCTTTAAGTTTACGAATTTTCCAATGGTGTTCTTTATCTATGATCTCAACCTGATCCCACAGAGGGCGGTGATCTCCCTTTTCTCGCCATCTGTGGTCAGCCACGCCTGATTTTTCCACTTCCCCTCGTGTTACAGCTTTCTGGTGTTCTTGAAGCCTTATCCTAAGAGGGCGGCCTGTCTCACCTTTATATTTCTTTCTGCAGCTGCACGGGAGTGTATTGTTACTCTCTTTCTCCATCGTAAACTGTATCGTAGGTCTTATTGAGTTCACAAGGTCCAGTAGAACCTGAACATCTTCCTGGTGTAGCCAGAGTATGAAGGTGTCATCTCCGTACCTTAACCATAGAGTTGGCTTTAGAGATATAGATTCTAATGCCATTCCCTCAAAGTATTCCATGTATATATTCGCCATTGCTGGTGATAATGGCGAGCACATTGCCAAGCCCTCATCTTGCCGATATATGTGTGATCCCATTCCGAAGTGTGTTGATTATCTATTGGAATACTGGTCCGTTCTTCCAGGGATGAGTCAGAGGCCAATCTATCTCTGACTACTGAGAATGCCTCTTCCGTGGGTACCTTGGTGAACAAACTCACCACGTCCAAGCTCACCATCTGGTTAGATAGGATGGGAGCATCTTTGATTATTTCCACGAAGTGGGCGGAGTTCCAGACATATGAAGGAGACTTTCCGATCAATGGGTCAATTATATCTACAAGGAAGCGACTCAGAGGATGGCACACAGAGCCTTGGCAACTAACAATCGGCCTGAGCGGAACACCGTCTTTGTGAATCTTAGGGTCATAAAAGATGTTGCCAGAAGTTGTAATGTTTGTTTTATAAAAACGAGTGAATGTAAGAGTCAGAAGAAAATAAACAACCAGAATCAGAAGCAAAAAAAATTCAGGCTCGAAACAGCTTCGATATATTTTATCTTCCATGGAGACGTAAAATTCAAGGCATTCTAAAGATATAATTGGAAAATTATCTCCCTAAATTAGGTTTAATTGGATTTTATTATCTTCAAGTTGGGCTCAAATCATTCAATTTGATCATACACATTTAATTTAGAAACAGCGTGTCAGTACTTCAATTTTTAGAAATGCCATAGTTCACGGAGCAACGTATTCGTTTTCTCTGAAAAATGGAAACAGGCGTCCAGACGGTGGAAACAAACTTCTCTGTGTAGCAAATGAGTGGGCAACAATATAAAACTTCATCTTTCAAATTACGAATTCCACAACGTGATATTGAGTGTTGTATTCAACACTAAATGATATTGTAAGAAGATTTTAATATATTTAAAATGCATTAGACAGTTAAATAATCTTCCATTGTTTAATGCGTCTTAATTTGTATTTTACAATTTAAAAAATCCTGCAGATGGACTAATATTTATGAATACTTTTGAAAACTAGAAAACTTTAAATTTTCTTTCATTCAGGTGTTTGTCTTAATCGAAGGATTATAGAGATATATAACTAGATAAAGTAGAAAGTATTTTGACTCTGCAATTAATACGAAATATTGGTCAACATTTGTTTGCAGAAGTCAAATCATTCTTCCTGGCAGTGTAATGAACTTTCACTAAAAGTCCTCTTTTCGAATTATAAGAATGTGTAAAAGAGGAGGAAACAATCATTTCCTTCATAAATCGAGTCTGCTAATCTAAGATGCATTGTACTCGTGCTTCTGGCGTAAAGTTTGAAATATGACAGAAATGGCGAACTTTACCAGAGATTCGGATGGTTTTGGACCCATCTCTAACTATTACATACTAATGAATATGAAATTTCATATTGATAAATCTATAAGGTCGTACAACTTACTACATGACCAAGTTCTAGGCAAGAGAATTTCTAATTAGTCTTAATGACATTCTGCCCTCGTTTATTTCAATTTCCCTCTTCCTATATTTTATGAATGTCTTTACAACTGCTTATTTTTTTTGTTATGTTGGTTTTTTAATGTAATTGTTATTATATTATTTTTTTTATTGCTTTGGCTCTTTACATTTAAAAAAGAAACATGTTTCCCATCACAATGCAATATCTATTTTCGTTTCTGCCTCTGTATTGGTATTTCTTGCATCTGGACCTTTTTTAGTTTTATAAATGCCAATAATTATTTTAGGTCAGCGACCTTTCCGTTATTCTCTTTAGTGCCATCTTTCTTACGCGGTTCCGGTTTTACCATAGATTGATATTTGATCGTGTGGGGGTGGTGGTAATGATATTATTTGCACCCGCATCCTTTTTACAATCAGCGAAAAGAATCCCTTTCCAACAAAGCTCTGATGTTTGATCAGATTTGGGGAAGTGAATAAAATTTTTTCTTCTTTTTCTTTTTGTCAACATTTATTTTTATTTATTTCATCTTTTACTTCTCATGATCAGTTTCCTCTTTTTAAGTATCTATGATCATTTTCTTAGTACTAGATAATTTCGATAGTTTTCACTTGTAATTATTTGGGCTTTCTTGTTTTTTCTATAATTGTAGCTGTAAGAGTTGAACAATATTATGTCAACATTTTGATGAGGATGGCACGTATAGAGTAATTTTGTTGTGGGAAATTCTCTGATGTTACATTGATCACAAATCATATCGACTTTTCAACCATTCACATATGTACGTTCACTATAGCCTTATTGATATCAGTATGAACAATTAATGGGCTAAACAACCGAGGATTTAAAAACATTAGAAAGACTGTTGAATTGAATAAATTAATGCCTGTTTGCTATGAAAAATCTTTGTAATTCGAGTTTTATCTGAATTCAAACACAGACCTTCGGCGACAGAAACAAAAGTTCAGCAAATAACTTGCCAAATAAGTTCGTAGTCGTGAATTTGCATATATGATTACATATAGATAGAGCCAGATAATGTTATAGTTAACAATAATTAAATATATACGTATACATGCATATACATCTTTATTTCTTTCAATTCCACAATTTCTTTCAAATCTTTGTAATGTGATCCAATGTATCAGATATGTAAAAAAGAATCATGCCTGATAGTAATCACCTGTTTTTAGTTATTCAGAAATGATCAGGAAACCAAATTATTTCCCTTCCTGTAGGCGTGGAGAAGGTTGAGAACTTCACTGATTCATAAAGTCAATTATTTCTGCATATCCTAAGACTGGTGATTTTTCAGGATTCATTTTTCTGCTTTATAAAGACACGCTAACACAAATACAGACACAAAAATTAGGCATGTTACTGTTTATTTGAATGTTTTGTACATCTCAATCTTCCATTTAAATACATATATGTATATATTAAAGAAAAGAAAAATAGTCTTTGGAAACAACAGACATGCCAAAACCTAAAACGTTTATCCAGATACAGTCTTGATTACAACCAACAAAACTGAAAAATTAGAGGAAAAAAAAAGGCCTAAAAGCCAATTTACGTACTCAGTAAAGTGTCTGAAGTCCAGATTGCCTAGACCGAGCAAAAAACGCATACCAACGTTAAATCCTATGAAAGGATGGATCTAGTCGTAACCAGGGTTTCACGCTTACGCGATCAAGTTGAATAGCATGAACCCAGAGAAGTTGGTTATCAGAAAAACAGTGATACCTGCTTCCTGTATCCTAATACACTGAATGTGGAGTGCAAGGATGGTTTCCCTTATTCATACAAATCGTCTAATATGTCATTGCAAATTGTCCTGCGTTAAAGATGGGTTCGATTGATGTTTGAAAAAATTATCGTTAATTTTCGAGATATTAAACTGTTCCATATTTTCTGTGAAAATATCATTTTCTATTTTGCCGTTTCTACTCTTCTCAAAATGTTATATGACTTTAGCAAATATAATCTTGTCAGTTTATAACTGCATGTATGTCTCGTAATAAACAACGCCAATATAATAATTATTCATATTTGTATATTTCTCTGTAATTAAAATAAAATAAAAAAAATTGTATTCCATTTCAAACTTATAACATTGCACTTTAGAATTTCCACTGCTCGAAGAGTTCGTAAATTATTACTGAATTACCATTATTATAATTGTTAGATATTCCTTAATAAATTTTAAAGCAGTTTTATAGCTATTATATGTACCTAGCTAAAGTTTTGAAAATCAGTGATTTCGGCTCCTCTGTCTCACATTGACTGCTGACCTGAGATGGAACAAATACATTGTCAATTACTTCGTCCACCGCAAGGAAAGTTGGCTCCCTGTGCCGCGCCAGGAAATTTTTCTCTCCGGAATCGATCCTTCAGATCTACAAATCAACAATTCGCCCTTGGATGGAGTATTGCTGCCATATATGGTCGGGTGCCCTTTCTGTTTGCCTCGGAGTTCTTGATAAGATCCAGAGGCGGATATGCAATATATTTGGCCCTGATCTGGCATCTCGTCTGCAGTCGCTCTCTCACAGACGTGCCGTCGCTCCTCTCTGTCTTTTTTACAAATATTTTCATGGTAATTGCTCCGAGGAGCTGCATTCGCTGGTTCCCAGACTTCATGAATTCAAGCACCCTACGAGGCTGGCATCCCGCTCTCATCCTTTCACTGTCGAAACTATTAAATCTAGCCGTCTCTTCTACTCCAATAGCTTCATATCTCGCACCTCTCGCTTGTGGAACTCCCTTCCCTATTCCAGTTTCCCTGAGAGCTATAATCTCCAACTATTCAAATGTAATGTCAATCGACATCTCCAGCTGCCTTGATCTATCCACTATCCTTCTCCTCATCCTTTCCTCTAGCACCCCTATGTGATCTTGCTCCAAATCTTCTGTAAGTCCTTGAGTCTTAGTGGCTTCCCGCCTTGCTTGGGGTGAAACGCTTAAAAAAAAACAAACATATTGTTTAAGCTTGTTGCAAGTTCATATCTCGGTGCTTTTTACTTAATTGGTTACGTGCTTTATGTATTCTATAAGGAAAAGTTTTGAGGACCCTCGAGTCCCAAGTACTTTATAAAATCGTTTGTGATGGTTGCACCGACATTTATTTAATATTGAGAACTTACATAATTTCATATACTAACAGTAGTTATTTTTCTATTGACCAACAAAAATCAATGCCTTCATAGAGTTATCGTTTGACCATACCTAATCCTTTTCCAATAAATACTAGCTTTATGACATAAGTGTTAATGACCTTATAAGATTTAATGAAATTATAAGATTTAATGAAATTATAAGATTTAATGACATTATAAGAATCACTTTTCGAACGTCAGCTGCTATGCTATAGACAATCTCCTATTTATTAGGTTGGTGCAAAAATAATGTTTTTTTCTCGCATATGTTACTATGTGAGAAAACGACATTATTTTTGCACCAACCTAATAGAAGCATAACATTTGATAAAGTTTCTAGTGACAAAGTACATTTTTGACAATCGCAACTGATTCAGTCCTAATCGGAAAATATGATAAATCATTTCACCTTTTTATTAATCAATAAGTTGTAAAATTGTCAATTTCACGCAATATCATTAAAGTCGTGATGATTCCTATGAGAATAGAATTACTCAGAGGAATGTAATTCCCGTGAAAAATATATAATTTAAAAATGGCATGAAATTTGATTTAATATTTCATAGTTTCTCTCTCTCTCTCTCTCTCTCTCTATATATATATATATATATATGTGTGTGTACGTGCGCGTGTGTGCAATATCTCGCGAGATATTGCTTCATCGTTACTGAGATCTCTTTGAACATTACTTCGACTACCAAATATCTATAAAGTTTTTACCTCAACTACTCGTCCCCATCCGATCAGTTCTTTCAAGATCCATAAGATAAATTATCTATATAAAATAATTCGTGAAGAAGAAGAAGAAGAAGAAGAAGAAGAAGAAGAAGAAGAAACAACAACAACAATAAAAAAGATAGTAATGATGATGAAGACAATGTAACGAATACGAATCTCTGATCGATAAACAGATGTGAGTTTTTTGCTGCATGGCATTCATTTCCTCGTTTTTCTACTGTTACGTTTCCTCGCAATGTGTGCCTGACCTTTCTGCAGGGGGAGGATACACTTCACTCTTTGTTATTCTATCGTCCCAGAGTCAGCGAATGAAACTCATCTCACTGACGCAATAAAAAATAATCCTAACTACATGAGTGAAGCTCACTTCACGCAGTTCGGTTTCATGTACAAACCATACACATCTAAACAGTAAAGACAGTAATTCTTAAGTAAGTACAAATAAATGTAGCTCACAAACTATAAAGAGGTATTTATGTATGCAAGCATAAAGGAGGTTGATAAGGCCAATTTTTTTTCATTGAATTGCTGGCGATTTTCTTAATATTGTGATATCACATTTGGCTTGAGCCTCTCTTATCTGTTTTTATTTCTTTTCTTTTATTGATGTATCGTCATTCTAACCTTTGCTTTGCCGAGGCATTTATGTTAATCACCGTGTATTTCTTTATGTTGTATGAATGCATTCCTCTAAATACACAGAGAAAGCTTTCCGTTCAAAATAATATGCGGGTTATGTAAATAAGTATAGAAAACGACACGAGTCTGGTTTGTTAATCGAATTATCTACAACTGTCTACTCTTCAAATTGTTTCATGGAGACGGCTTTTATACAGAAACCCATACATGGTCGTATGAACAGATAAATTCAAATATTCATTCTCATGGGAATTTGCTAATTTTAGCAAAATACAATGTTTGAAGCCTCCACTGATAAATGAATGCACTTCATAGCAAAAATAGTCTCTCAGAGTTCTTTGGGAGACGCCTACTATTCGTTTTACATGATTATATATATATATATATATATATATATATATATATATATATATATATATATATATATATATAATGTTTATTTGAGAGAATGGTTTTTCGGTGGTTTGCTGATAGAAAGGTATTTAAGGCAAGCAGAAAGTGATAGAGCGTTAATAGAATTAGTATGAAAAAGTTTTTTCCACCTGACAGTGTATCCGTCATGCTTATTTAAAAGATTTGTGGTCAAAAAGAACTGTTCTGCTCAACTATGTTCCGATGAGTAGTTATATCTTTGTGACTACAAAACTTGGAAGTAAGCACGGCGGAAACACTACCAAGTTAAGTGGAAAACCTTTTTCATACTGATTCGCTCTCTCTCTCTTTGTCTCTTTATATATATATATATATATATATATATATATGTGTGTGTGTGTGTGTGTGATTTATACTAGGCGACTGCACTCTTAAAATCTGAACAAACAACAATTTTCATGAAGGAATTGTTGGTTAATTTCGGATCAGTTCAATGACCCATTTTTATAGTCTTGCATGCAGATGACAGATATTAGGTTGGTGCAAAAATAATGACGTAATAATGTCGTTTTTTGACGTATTTTTACCGTCAAAAAACGACATTATTACGTCATTATTTTTGCACCAACCTAATATATAAAATGCTAAATACAAAGGTTCGACACATAAAGAACTTTGTAGCTGTGAACAACTCTTTATGTTACTGGCAATAATTTCAGCTCAGCTGTGTTTCAATAAATTATGACAATGTATTTAAGAAGAAATATGTACATTGGCTTACGCCAGTGGGTTGAGAAGGGTCTATTATGATCGGCAGAGTAAATTGTAATTAGTAAATGCAAGATGAAAAGTTCATCAGGAATACTTGTCACCTCTTTTTTAGCATACACACACGCACATTAAAGGACGGTTGACTACATGTACAAATATATGTATTATGTAGAATATAAACTCATTGTTATACAACAGTAAGCTTCTTTGTTTTCCACTTTCTCTATTACACTTTAAGAATACGCACATATGCCTCATGTTATACAGACATATATAAAACGTATTGATTACTTCCAAATTAATCGTATTTCAATTGAAGTGTCGGGAAAGTATAAAGACTGTACGAGCTATCAGTTTAATAAAATGAAGAACGCCAGTCGATTCTGATTGTGCTACTCAGATGGTCAGAGAATTTCAATGGTGTGAACCAACCGAATGCAGTACGTATTTTGACTACACCCTTTATGAGCAATACCTTGCAAGAGCTAGTGTATTTGCAAAAGGACGAAAAAGTCGATGGAAATTTGGTGTTAGTGTAAATCATTTTTAAAGCTTACATTTCCTGAAGCATCTCTTACATGCATACATCACTTAGTCTGTAGCCTGGCGCGGGAAAAGTATTTATTTTACAAAACAAATATATTTATGTTTCAAACATAATTCACTTAACACAATGCATCTTCGTAGATCACGGAGATTCAACATTATGCAGTAAAAAAATTAAAATCCTTCACTAGCTAAGAACAGTGTAAGTCTGAATTTTTTTTTTGTTCATCCTCATATATGTACACTTGCGAATATTATCTTGATCTAAAATCATTGGATTCCAGCATTAGAATTTAACAAGCAAAACTTGATATTCACTAGGTTTTTAAGGTTGACATGCACATGAATATATTTCACACTATAATTATGGGCGTGACAATAGAATCATGAATGACTGATCATGTACAAAGTGGACTCATGCAATTTTCAAAAGTATTAGAGTGAATTTAACGAAATGTATATGCGTTTTCATTTTCTATAACAAGAACATGAGTTCAGTAGGTTATAGTATCAAATTCAATTCATAATAACTATGAAAATTCGATCAAAATGGTATGAAGCTGCTAAACTCAAGCAGAATTTTCTACTTTTTACTTTTCTATTTTCTTCGTTTCACTTGAATTTATTCACAAAAACTAATTTCCCTAGCTGTCGGCGGAGGAACAATTCGATATTCTTTTATTTAATTATTTCATTATATCACCAAATGTAATTACTGAATTAATCACACCGGCAATTATTTCTAGTTTTGTATTGAAGAACCGAGGCATCGAATAAACTGATTGCATCGATCTAATTAAAGAATTATTGATTATTATGCGATGATTAACAAAAATGGTTCATTTAAATAGGTATTTTAAACAATTGTTGGATGCGACAGGAATGACATGCCAGTGTTGATTGCCACATCAACAATAAATATGTGTTTTTTTCTCCTTTGCGTCTGAACTTAATTCTTTGTTTGTTATTTCATATCGATTTATTGTTTATTCTATGATTATGCATGTGTCAATTTGGATTCGCAAGCACAAAATATCGATGAATCGAAAATATCAATGAAGATAATTTAAAAATGGTATATATATTTTTATGTTTTAACTCACCGCCTTTTACTCAACAAGATCTTGTTACTATCATTACTATCGTTACTATCAAGCAAATACTGTAGACTGGAGGAAATATAAAATATAATATCATGAAAATTAGCTCTATGTATTGGTACCTTTCGAGTAGTAAAACAAACCTTGTTTATTAATGAAACAGGAACTCGATCTCGGAAAGTAAATGTGTGATTTGAAAGGAAGCAATATATTTTTGCAACTGGTAACATTATTAACAAACATGCATAAATCTCAGATTTGTCCAATGTCTTTGACGCAATTTGTGAACATGCGAGCTGAATACAAACATAAATTTTGCCATTTTTATGACCTTTGATGTATTACAACTCACCTAGTCGAATTCTGCTTCAGTTTCGCCATTGATGAAACTCCCAATTGTATTTAGGTGAATTCTTTCAAATTTTCTTTTCCCTTTGGAGTTTTAATTCCCTTCTTAGTTCGGAAACAACTTAAATAGCAAACAGGTGAGATATTAGTGTGAAAGTCGAAAATCATTCTTGAAAACATTTTTAATTCAGAGTTAAGTATTTTATTTTTCTTTTCCTATTCTTTCTTTTTGTTACGTATTATAACAAAAATGCTTTTAATTATGCACATCCAACAGGAAAGAATGTGACCTCATTTTTTCATCGGGTTAAAATCCTTTTACTTTCTATTGGCTAAAGTAAAATATTATTTGCAAAGCGCACTAAGAGATAAATCGGTTCGTGACTCCTTTGAATTATCGGTTAGTAAGGATTTCTCCAGATAACTGTACCATGACACTTAATAGACTGAAAAATCACATCTTGACATCTGGGGTATTAATTCTATCGATTTCACTTTAGAATAATTAGCGTATGATGGAATGATAAATCAGTTTTATATCTGCTTTATTTTGCTGAAACCCATTGTTCAGTTTTACCGCTCTATAAGGTTCTAACATTTCTATCTTATTTTTTTAGTATCTATCAATATTGTATTTATTTTATTATTAGCTAATTTTTATTGTTTAAAAAGGCGGTCGATTTTGACATTTGCTCATAAAAGATTTTTTTTTCCTGGCGTCCTAATTTTGTTTTGAAATATTGGTCAAGAGATCTTTAATTTCTATCTAACTTTATTTCGTTCTAAACATTTCTCAGGGATAACTGTTTAATCGTACAAAATGTTTTTGTTTTTTTTTAATATTCTTTGTTTATGAAATCCAAGTTACCCTTAAAAGGAGGTGATGAATTTCATCCCATTACACTGATGAAGAAACATTTCAAATGTGCGGCGTTTGGGGCTGCGCTGAGTCTAAGTAAGTTTGGATTATTCTGAAAAAATCACTGTTATCATTCCTACCATGAACCTTGTAGTCATCACAAAAGAAGCTGTTGAAAATAATTTGTTTGCCTTGAAAAAAAATCCGCATTGGAGTTTCCTTAGCAAATGTTTGACATAAGCAAAGAACTCCGAACCAGCCGAACACATTAGTTTTTTCCGACAACTTTTATCATCAGCCATATTCTCTGAACACAATATTTCGTATGTTACGAGTTGAAAGAAAGTAGTTGTGCAAAAGAAATTATACGTAAGGTGACACAAGCAAATACACGTATGTAATGGATCGCTTGTATTCGATGCTCTTTTCCATTCATTGACTGTATTTGTTGTTTTTATTTCATCATCTCTAGAATTTCATCTGTCATCCACTATTTTCTTTCATCCTTCGTTTTCCTTGGAATGGTCTCAGTCACAGACGTCAATAGGGCTTCTCTCAACGTCTTCCAATTTGAATTTGTAGTCTCGCTCAAGTTATATTTGCTTTTAAATCTTTCTATATACACATGCTTGCAACTTGGATCATTCAGGAAACTGCCGTATGCAGTTTAGGGGATGGTTTTAACTTCTTTCGTTTCTCATATTGTATATGACTTAGAGGTGGTCGCTCACACAGTCAACACTTGGATATGTTTTATAGTATTAAACTGCGTTTCTGAACCCTTTGTTCTAGTCTTCTCCATTTTCATAAACATCTTGGGTACTCCAGAAACTAGATATTGATAAATATATGGTCGTTTGCTGTGCACCATTGAACCCATTTTCATCCATGTTCATTTCGGTTTTCTTATCCGAAGTTTTCAATTATTTTGCCATCTCGATCTTTTTCCGACCTTAACATTCAGGTCTCCCATGATGATGATGATGATGATGATGATTTAATCTGAGCACTGAAGAGTGTATCGGTAAATTAAAAGGTCAGATGTAATTGCACCAAACAGAATAATTTAGCAGAAAGGCATTCAAACACTGTCAATCACGCAGTTAGATAAATGACAATACTATTAAATAGCTAGCTAGTTAGATAGACAGTGTTGTAACTGAGTTATCAAAAACAACAGTAGAAAACCAGCATTGAGAACAGGTTTATTACCTTTTGCTATAATGTAGAATAGAAACTAGAGAAGAGAATGCTTAGCCATAGATGACTGCTTTCTTCAAAGTTTACCTGCTCCTCCTGCTCTTCATTTTGATGCAGGAGTATTTTTTATGTATTTCGTCCCACGCCCGAGTCCAAATTTGTAGGAAAATATTCTCCCTCACAACAGATAGATAGATAGATAGATAGATAGATAGAGCGAGCGAGCGAGCGAGAGAGAGAGAGAGAGAGAGAGAGGGAGAGAGAAAGTAAGAGAAAAAAAGAAAGAAACAGAGGTGGGTGGATAATTTAAAATATGATCCATGCATGTATTTAATTTTAAATAAGTAAAGAAATATTATTTCTTAATAACTGTATGTAAGACACTTAAAAAAATATTGATTTGATGTCAAACAGTATATGATGGTGATTATTGTGACAGAAAATATAGATGCGCGCAGTTATTCGCGAATGTATCACTTTCACAATTTTTCATTGGGCAGATGTCGATCAAGTTAATTGAGAATCTTATGATGTACACCATTTTCGTTAATCATTTAATAATTCATAAGAATAAATAACTTTTAATAATAGTTATAAATAAAGATGAAAATATATGATACTGACTGATTATCAGATATAACGGAAAAGAAAAAAATAGAGAGATTTTCATTTGAAAAATTACCTTCTCTTTATCTTAAAACTTGAAGATAACACAGGTCTAAAGAAAACGGGTTGAATCAAGAATTGCGGAGAACTGAATATATACAGATGAGATATACTCTATTTTAATGGGCATATTATTTTAGCCACTTTTTAACCACCATGGGCGATCGGGCCTGTGTGCATCTTTAGTGTGAATATAGATCTTTACATAATTACTAAAGTTTGCAATTGTAGATAAGAAATGGTTACAATGGTCATCATTAGTCAAGAAAAAACAGACAAATAGGTAGAAATTTATACAATGTGAATTTTGCATAATTTGAAACGAAAAATATTGTATTCCAAAAATTTCAACAGGTGTTGCCTCAAAATTGGACATTCGCAATTCTTGCTTTTACTAAGGCTCTGTCACAGCCCAGATGCTATATATGAAATATACCATTGTCTTAACCACCAAAGAAGTTATAGATTTACAAATAGACGTGGATAGTGAATAAGGAACAAAAATCGATAAAGAAATGGACAGACTGAGCGATGTTTAGCTATAGATGAAAACAGGTCATTACGACATATCAATAACCAATTTTTTTTTAATTTATAAATGTCAGACATGAATCACCAGTCATGCCGTTCTTACATAGGCATTGTAATAGCATCGTTTATAAAGGTTAATCAAAGACTTTACCGCATTTGGAACTTATCTAGAAAAATTTGTAATCTATAATTTCATATTTTCAAGCAAATAAAGTTCAATATCTAGTATTTTTTCAAACTAATAAAATCTATGTTTAAAAGTTCAGTTATGATTATATATATATATATATATATGTGTGTGTGTGTGTGTCTGTATGTGTGTGTGTGTGTATAATTTATTCGAAATATTCGAAATTATATAAAATAATTTATAAAATAAATATGTTATAAAATAAATATGTTATAAAATCACTACAGTATATAGCCATTTTGTTTCAACACTTCTGGTGTCTTATCCAGTGGTGATGTTGAATGTAGAATAGAGGGTTTTAAAACGTTCAAATCGGCCAAACACCCCTCGATAGGGGAAACAATGACCAATCAAAATACAAGTATATAAGAATTCAAAAACATTGACAAAGAACCTTGGTTATAACTATTAATGCTTTAAAGTTAGGGTTAGACTAAAATAGAAATCATTCTAACTAATTAATATTAAATTTTACTATAAAATTGAAATTTAAAAATTATAAATGTTTAATTTCAAATTTAATCTGTATTAAGTTTAAAATATAAAATTATTTAAAGAAGAAACTGAGGAAAAATCCATATATTTTATTACTTATTTTGTTTTAATTAAAAAGCCAAAATCTCAGAATAAACGTTAATCTAATGGGGATGTAAGACATTGTTCCAACTTAGATACATTTGAAGTGACGAAATGGGCAGGGGAGGGTGAAATCTTGCAAAAGACAATACATACACAATCAGATTATAATACACAAACACGTAGCCATATTTAGATATATAAACACGCAAAAATACGAACGAAACAGGAAATGTCCACGACCCCGAAAAAAAATCAGACAACATATACATACAATTAAAAGCACATATAAGCGAACATACACACACATATTAATAAACACACACACATATTAATAAACACACACATATACACACCTACAAAGATTCAAGTTTGAAAGATTTAGTAAACGAATTCAAACAGACTGTTAAAATATTACTTACATAGGCAAAGATATATAGATAAAAAGAGGGTTCAATAGATAAAATTTAAGAGGGATAGAATAAGAAAACAAATATTCGGCAATGAACAACGCAAAGAAAAAAACAATTAAATATATAGAAATGGACAGAAAAATAAATCTATATGCATACACACATTTAAAAAAAATTCAAATGTCCAGGCAAAATGCAACACTTAAAATAAAGAAAGTTAATATTTTTCTTAATCTGACCGTTCCTAACAAATCGTGTAATGATGATTGTGTTGAACAGACACAATTCTAGATCATTTCATATTAATACAGAGTTCCCCACGGCTCAGTCGTTGGGCTTAAATTGTTTCAGATCTTCAATGATCTTCCCGATCTCGTCCGTTCCCAACTAGGTAATTATGCAGGTGACACAACTATTTTACTCTTGACTTAGTAACAAATTAACAAATTAAAACTGGCAACTGCTCTCGAAAAGGGTCTGCAATCAGTGGTTAACTGGGGGTAAAGAATAGCTTGTAAATTTTAACACCTTCAAAACAAAACTTTCATTTAATCACCACAGAGAAACTTTTCTGTCTGCCGTCAGCATGGCTGATGGTAAAATTTAGGAATGTAATACGTTGCGCCTTCTTGGAGAAACGTTTTTCTCGTCAGAATCCATCTTTCCCATTTATAAAACTACCATTTGACCGTGTAATTAACACCGTTGTCATATCTGGTCTTATGCTCCTACTATATATCTCGAGATTCTTGATAAAATTCAAACAAGAATCTTTACTGTAATCGATCCTGATCTGACTTCTAGATTTCAGTCACTGTCTCACTGGTATATCATGTCTTCTCTCTGTCTTTTCTACAAATATTTTCATGTTAATTGTTCTGAAGAGCTTTCTAGATTAGTGCTTCGACTTCATGAATTTAAGCGTGTTACTTGATAGGCAACTAAATTTCACCGTTTTACTATTGAACTGGCTAGATATAACCGTCTATTCTATTCTAATAGTTTACTTTCTCGTACTTGATTTTATGATTCCCGGTCACTTACAACATCAATCGCCATCTGTCTTCCCTGAACTCTATTGCGGGTAGATAGTCTGTGCAATATGGTGGTGCAAAAAAGTGCAAAAACAACTTTGGTACAAAAGACTCTATCAGTCCACATTTAACCAAATACCAAACTGCGTGGAATAAACAGCAGCATTCAATATAGATGGCAGATGAAGTAAGGAAAATGTAAAGGATTGCTCTTTAAGGTCTCGGTTATAACCACAGGTAAGAACAGTCTTCATGAGAGGCTTGAAAGGTTTCATAAGTTTTTGAAAGAAAGTGAAGACAACTTAAACTCTCTAATGGACATATTTGAACATGAAATAAAGTTCTCGTTATATCCAAATACTTGGAAGTTATGAAGTCGTTTGTCCAATCGTATAATATCCTCCAGGTGACAAACGGTTATACTGGATTCCTCATGCCGACTATCAAAGTAAAAGCTACAAAACAAAAAAAGGACAATTTTGAATCGTGTGTATATAAATGTCTCGGTTCTTGTAAGTTCGGATTTCCTTACACAACATTATCGACATAACTGATCCCTCATATATTTTTAAAGTAATATGACCAGAGTTGTAACAGAGCATTTTTAATTTCTCAATCCTGAATAGATTGAAAAAGGTTTGAAAATTAAACTTTTAAATTTGGTCTCTTTTGAAAATGTTAAACAGTTCAAAATGTAAGGCTTAATTAGCACGAAAAATATTTAAGTATGTGTCCTTTATTTTCATACCTTTTCAATTTGTCTCGAATGTGAGTTTTCTTGTTGGAAGAGATCTAAATTATGGACTCTTCAAAGTCTTTTCTAATAAAAAATACAAAAAAATAAATAAATGAATAAATAAAAAATCAAAATCAATAAACCCGTTTCTGAACTAGGACACCAAAATATGAATTAACATAAGGTTACAAACTTCTGCGCTAACATATGTCTAGTATATTAGAACAGATTTCTGCATGAAGTACTAAATGTAAAAGGTTTGGATGTTAATTTGGCATTAACAAATGTCAAATGAGATGGCTTATTTTTTTGTAAGTCAAGTCAATTACGTAGACTTCTATTTGAAATAAACATTTGCCATATTTTTTAAAATCAAATCTTTAATGGACTTTAAGCTTTTTTTTCATAAAGACTTGTTTTTCATTACAGATGAATGGATGAGAAAGTGTGACTAATTCAAGATTTATTCTAACGTAAGGACCTGAAACCTCCTATAAAGTTTTTCCTACCATGACCTCATGACAATGTTCAATCAGAAGTTTCAGGAGACGAAGCAGTTCTTGAGAGTTATATTTTTTGTACTGGATTGTGTGTGCCATCAACAAAAGTTATTTTGGCATGAAAGCCAACTATGTAGAACAGGAAGTCAGTGGCCTTTTTTCTTTTCTTCGCTTTTTATAATTAGGAAGAATGCATGTCTTCTTTTCCATAATATCTCCCTAATGTTAGAGAGAGAGAGAGAGAGAGAGAGAGAGAGAGAGAGAGAGAGAGAAAGAGAGAAAGAGATAGAGAGAATAACAATTTTTGTCTTACTAGAAGTATACATGCACTAATTTCTTTTTAAAATAGATCATACCTTATTTTTTATTTTAAAAATAAATTTTTCCTGCTTTTGATAGAACTTAATTTTGAAAAGGATGTCTTTGAAAGTATACTAATTACTCAGTGTATTTTATAAAATTCAACTCTGATACTTTTAATTACATTAAATGTTCCATAAATTAGCCCGAAAAAATTATTATTCAAGGTTAAATGTGCCAAAAAAGGTCACACTTGGCATTACAAGTGTCAAATATGTCCAAAACGCGTGAGTTAGGGAGGAATAGACGTCAATAGTTTTATTAATAAACGCCGACAATTTTTTCTTTATTCCATCCCCCTAAACTCAAGGCAATACCTAAATAGGTCTAAAAAGCATTCGCAGATCTTGGCTGATTACGGGCAACAAATCTCTAAGCTTAAAATTCGATAACGAAAGTTCGTTACTGGAATCACCGTAAGCAATTCGATCTTTTTACAAAATATATATTTACCCTTGGAATAATTTACATTGATTATTTAACAGACTGAAGTATATAGTTGGTCGTTTTTTAAAACTTGTACTCCTTTAATTATATCTTTTATTGTGATTTTCGGAGTGAAATTAAGTCATTAAATGTTTTATCAGAAAATTAATTTAATATTTACCGTTCTTCATAAATAGACAAATGCAAATCTTGCAATCTGAAATTAATGGCATGTTAATTTTATCAGATAATGTCAGTTAAATTCAGTAAATTTGATATTTTACATTTGTTTTTGTTTTTTTTTTTAAAAACTCTAAACAAAAAAACTTACTGCGTTTTTGTAGAACAGTTTTAAACAAACTCGTTAAAAAGACATTAAGAATTTTGTCACATAATTAATACTTGATGTTGAATTTTAATTTCACCGTCCTTCGTAAATAGACAAAATATGTGACTTGTGTACTGTGAAATTGATAAAAAATGTAAGAAGTCAATGAAATTTAATAAATTTAATATTTTACCATATTTCTTAAAAATAAACCATAAAAGACTTCTGTTTTAAGATTTAAGGCGATTTAGATTTTTAAAGCAGCACTAACTTGGGTTGGTACGGATTTTACATTCCTACTTAATTCCAAACTTATTTCTCCGTTAGCTGAGAGAGTCCCCCCGAAAGAATTGCTATGGACCTTTATGTTGTGAATATCCGCAACGCTGACGATACAACCCTCCTTGTAGACTCAGGTCTTCAGAAGCTATCCGAACTAATCAGATTATCTAGCGCAAAACATGGTTTAAAAATCAACCTAAAGAAAACCAAATGTATTGTCATCTCAAGTAGTTCCTGAGCCAAAATGCCATCTATTTGCGATAATGAGGAAATTGAACATATTGACAGCTTCAGTTATCTAGGCTCCTTGGTAAAAACAGATAGTCGCTGTAAGAGAGAAAGCCACCAGCGAAGTTTCTTACAAAAGATTTGTTGAATAAAGGGCACATGTGGAAAGCATTACTTTATTATTCTAACGCATATCTTCACGATTTAAAGTAATCATTGAAGAAAAGGACTTATAATTTTTGTTTAGCAATTCTACAAATGCGCAGAGGAGAGATATTTGTGACTTACCTGACACCAATAACCCGATAGTAGCCCAAAACCTTGAAACAGAAAAATCTCTGCGTGTAACAGACATCGTTAAGCAATCCTGAAAAAAAAAAAAAAAATAGAGAAATTGTTTCATTCCCGATTATAAATTGTGCCTCTAATTAAGGTCAATAGAAATAAAAATATTAATTGTGAGTTGAATATTTGTCGATGCAATTTATAGCGCATTATATCAATCATAATTTATCTATTAAAGAATTATTTTATGAATAAGATTTTATTACGCCACTTATTGTCACGCTATTCGCATTGATAAACTGACATAAATTGAATAATCAGGATATAGTTATGATAAATATACTGTTCATTTAATTGGTAGTGTGGGATTTTGTGACTTGGAATTTGTCCATCATATTTTAAACTTACTTTTATGTAAGTATATAATTATTAATCTTTATTTCTTTATTTCAAATATATAATGGTTGTCATGTATCGTAAAATAGATGTAATCGGAAAACAGAAATATGATATAATTTTAGGAACACGTCAGAAATCGGAGAAAGGTTGACAGATGAAATAAAAAGCAACTGAAGACATTTAGGAAATTCCTGAAAATGAAAACAGTAATAAGGAATAAAAGCAATAGCTTGTGCTGCAAATGTAAACAGTGAAAAGACGTAGACTAATAAAACATATGGGCTATTATTAGGTTGGTGCAAAAATAATGTCGTTTTCTGACATAGTAACATATGTGAGAAAACGACATTATTTTTGCACCAACCTAATAGCAATTGCTATTGTTAAAAGTAGTATTTTTTCATGATCTTTGAGCAATTGTTTCGAAATTTATCATTAACCTTATTGTTTCCTTCAAATTGCTTTTTATTGTTATTAAATTCTTTACATTATCTGAAGAATTTTAAAAAATCAAGTGACAACAAATTTCTTGACCGTTTAATTTACTTCAGTAATTAAGCCTACTTTAGTCACTTTCATATTCCTAGAAAAAATTTGGTTCTATTTGGCTGGAAAGACTTATTTTGATGTCAGCAGGTTTTGCTCAATATCTCTTGTGCAATATACATTTTTTTGCTGTTTAGTAGATTTTTTTCGTTTTTCTTTGGATTTCCTTTGCACAAGTTTTCCAGTTTATACTCACTTGATAGTAGGAGGTAGCGTAATGGTTCGAGTTCCAGTCGAATCCGTTACATTCATTTACGTGCTACGTGGAAAGGTATGAATCCTCTTCTTCTTCTACCAGCCATGAGTAAATAGCAAGGCCGGTTTCTATAGCCTTGGTCTATCGCAGACAGAAATGGCAACCTACAGCGGAAAAAATATGCCTCGTCAGTCAAAAGATACATGTTCGCATAAGCGTGTATCAGGCATGGCACTGTTAGTTTATCTGTTTGCGTTATCATGACAGAAATGACGGGTAAAGAAGCAGAAAAGGCAACACATTTTATTATTTTTAAAATTTGTATATCCTGCATTGACATGTTTAGACAAGGTATCCGGTGCTGATGACTGAGTGACATCAGATTTCAATGTTTTGTTTTCTGGCCTATTGCTCCTGAAAATCAAATCTGATCATTTTGTTTGGATGGAATGAGCCAATGTGAATGTTATCTGTCATCTATGTTAATTTTGATCTATTTCTGTCTTTGATGTTCTCTTTTGATTAACATTCTCTATTTTGCAACATTACCATGTGTTATTGTCCACCTTTCATTTCTATTGTTACCTGACATTTTATGAGTCTTTCGCCGCTCTGTTGTGCAGGTTTGAAAAATACTATTTTCGACGTTTTAATACAATCCGTTTTAAATATCATCTGTCATCTTTTGGTTTTAGAGCACTGTGTTGTAGTTAAAGTAATTAGTAGCGATTCTTTGTGTTTCTGTTTTCCAGCAGTTAAGTTATTTCTATTATCGTGGCTCTCTCTTTGTGCATCAACTGCATATTTCCCGATGTCGAAATTCATTCTAATGTCATCATTGCAATTCTTATTTTTTTATCAACGTTTTCAGTCCTTTTTTGATTGTAAACAAATTTATGGTTTTATTATTGATTTGTTTGTTTACAATTTATCAACTCTTTGCAGGTTATTTAAAGCCATAAAATATTTTGGAATGTAAGACATTTTTGGAGATAATAAAGATACAAGTATTACTAATTAACCCATCGCTAGGGAGGAGAAAAGGCGGATTCATACCTTTCCCAATGTTGTTTGAGCGTTAAGTAAATATAACGAATCTGACTTGTATTCGAACTCGGTTCTCCGATTTCCAAATACGTGTCGTTATCCATGACATCACTCGCACATGCAAGTTTACAGCCCCTGGAATTCTGAAGCAGCCACCTACTGACCAGACTCGATTTTGTGACAGTAAGAGAACTGATGTCTCAACGTGATGTGGCCGTAAAGCCATAAAACAAATTTGTCACTTGTTTGTGAATTGGTATCCTCATTTACAGGTTTTCGAAAATACATTCATGTGTATCATAACAAATGGAAACAGCATGCCTAGAAGATCGCCTGTTTCATGCTTGTTTTGATTCGGCTTTTAAGTTCATTCACCAGATAGAAAATTATCTATGAATTTTACTTAAGACAATCAATGATTTAGGATTCGGATGCATTTCTATAGTCCGCGTTTTTACGTTTTAATTTTAATTTTTTTTAGAATCATCTTGACGATAAAACCTGGGTTTTTGATCCTTCTCTTCTGTCAATATTAGTCTTTTGCTTTCCAAATAGTTGCTATATTTTCATTTGCTCTTTGTCCAGCTAGATAGATAGGTGATAGCTTCCTTTTTCAACGTTTTCAATGTTCATCTATTTTTCAGTCAGTTTTGAATTTTTTTGAGTCAGTTTATTCCGAATCCCTTCAACTTAAATTTGTTGATTCCATGTAGGCATTATCTTTTGTGGTGGCTATTTTCCTGGAGGTCATTTTAGTGAAATATTTTCGATGCTTCCTGCCATTTTATATCCAGAAGGTATTTTGCGATTTTTCCAGCCACTAATATTTTGTTCCAAACATTTTGGTGAATATAGCATTTAATTTATTCTTTGTCACCTTTCTCTGTGTATATATTTGTAAAGCTATAAAACCTGTCGTTGGTTTGTGTTTATTATACAGTTCAATGTCTGTAGATTCCTTCAGTCTTCCTTCTTTCGTCAATTTTCTTTTACTTTATTTGATCCTCTTTAGCGAGGGGAGATTCTTTCAGTTTTCGTTTGTATTTGTCCCAAAGACTAGTTCTGTATATTATTTTTAAAATCTGATCTTTTAAACATGTTTCTTATTTTTATTTACTGTAGCTTTTTCTTGACTTATATATTTCACTGTTGTCATTTTTGTTCCAATTCAGATCAAATTCATTTCTGTAGTTGTTCGTTTCAATACTTTCTAGAATGTTGCTGGCGTCATCTATTTTGAATTTCTCTCGTCCTTGCTTCTAACCCATAGTCATATATTCATCTTTTCTTGCATCAGTTTCCTTTACTTACATTGCCTCAATTAAGATGATAGACTTTTCCATTGATCCTTATATATACTGTAGTTCAGTTTCTTCCCAGAACTTAGTAAACTTATTTTTTCTATCTGAAACATTTCATTAAGCGTTATCATTGTTGTTACGAAATGTAATGGGAATAGAATTTAGCTTTAGTTTTTCTATTATAAATAGTAATATGAGAAATAAGGTTTTTGTTTCGACCCATTAAAGCGTCATATGAGTAGTAAAAATTGCTTTTTCTCTAAAATCAAGCAACAGCTTGTTTCTTCACTAAACTCGTCAGCATTCTACTTGATTATAATAATTTTTTCTTCTATTCTTCATCAGATTTCCAGTTCTTCTAAGCTCCTTACAAGCTTTCTTACAACGAATCTAAGCTCACCAATAGTGATGAATACAACACTCACAGCCTCATACCCCATGTTGTTTAACAGTTTTCTAGCAATGTCAAGATATTTTCCAAATTATTCTCTGTTAATGCTTGGTATCGAAGTCAAGAAAACTTAGGAAAACACATTTGAAAATGAATTTATTACAATTAGTCGGATACCAGAGGAATTATTTTGAAGAGAATCTATTGTCATTGCGAAAAACTAAGTAAATAATTTAATATTATTTCTTTAACTGATTAGCAATTAAAATGGTCGAAAATTATATTAGTCATATAGATAATATTCTCCTAACAGAAAATGTTTCTCATAGAAAAATGTTTGGAATTATATAAAATAATTGGATCCAATTCTCAATAACTTTTTAATTCCTTCTTGCAAAGTTGATTAGATGACGATTACATATTTTACAAATCGAATCCTATTTTTCTACACTTTGTTTTATCTATATAATTTATAATCTTGAGCTTCATGTCGGCAACTATATAATAGAACAACTCACATCATCTCTTCTCTTCGCCATTTTTATCTTGAAGTTTATGCTTATTTTTGTATTCCCAAAGCCTACGATTTTTGTGTAGGAATTTTCTATTATATCTCTTTTTTGTAATCTATCAGTTTCTGAAATTAAATAAATCTGCTGTGTATTGTATTTAATTTAGAATTCATGTTTGTTTAACTTCACTATTTATTCCGTCCGTTAATATAAATCGGCCCTTCATTTTGTCTATATTACAAGATTTGCTACTTTCAATAAATACATTCCTGTGTATTCTGGCTCTATATTTACTTTTGGTTTGTTAAGTAACAATACACATTATGAAGAGAAATTTAGATATGTATATATATTCCTTTTCCCCAAAATTTTAGCCAAGCTTGAATTCTTTTGAGTTAAGACTTTGTGAAACTGTTAAACTGATAACTAACTATAATACTATTCTTCTGTAGCCTTCAATAGAAACAGAAAACTTTGATTTGATTCCTGGATGGAAATAATATTTTTCGATTCATAACACACTAAAATCTAATCTTTACTGCTGGGAATTTTGAGATCACCGCTCAACGGTAGACGATAACATTTACACTTTTATAGAATTTGTATTTCATTTTGTTTGCGTAACATAAAGAATTATGATAGAATAGTATAAGATGGATTTCATATTTTAATTTGGTTGAATCCTCAACATAGATTCGCTCACATACGTGTGGATATTTTGTGTCTTTTGGTGAACATGGATAAATATAACTGTGCAGTTGTTTTATGAAGGGGTTTTATTTTCGTTCGTGTGTTTTTTTTCGAAATCTGTATTTTTATTTCCTCCTTACATATATTTCCATGAAAAGTTAATTTGACTTGTGTCCTCGTCTATGAAATACACAAATTGCATTATTGAAAGCTTATTATTCATCTTAATTTAACGGGACTGCCTGAGACTTTTTTCCAAAGCAGATGCCTCTTCGAAGACTAAAGACAGTCACAATTTGATATAGATTCAGTTTTCTACGCGTATTTGATGCTATTATATAAGCTATTATATACACTCACAAAAAGTGTGCTAGATGACAGCCATATGAAAATGTTCCTATTATAAATAAAACAGTAATTTCATCCTATATAAACTTTGTGCCATAAAAGATGAGAGACTGGAGGACATTTTGATACAATCCAGAGACAAATTTGCATTTTAACAAATTTTGATTATAATTGTCAAAAGTACTCTAATCGAAATTACTATTAAAACCTTTAATGCTCAATATTTTAAAATAATGTAATTTTAAATGCAGTTAATTGAGTCAGTTATATAAAAATACAACCTTTTTCTTCTTTAGCGAAAAGTAAGTTATTTCTAGGCGACTATCTTTCAATTTTCTATTTAACAATGTAGCAATATTAATTTTTTGTTTAAAACTTCATTTAATTAATTGAGTAAGGGAAATTCAATATGCAATAACGAAGTAATTATGTCCTTTTGTTATCCAAACTATGGAGTTGATGAAACGTTATTATACGTTGTCATTAGCCAGTACTTTATTAAGAAGGAATAAACAAAAGAAATGGTCAATAAATCAGAGGAATTAAACTGTCCGTGTCAATGATGAGACAGCTACTATAAGTCTCCTTTAACTTTCAAAAAATTTGATTATTTAAAACGATTTCTTTATCGTACTGAAGTTCAAATTCTCACGCACACAAATATATTTAAACGTTTTAAACAGATTCGATGTTAGAAATCAGAGTGCATTTAAATGCGATGCTTAAAAAATAATTTCCCTTCTTTCAGATTTAACTTAAGATCACGCGGAGTAACCTTGTTTAGGTTGACTTATTTTTATTTACTTATTTTTTTAACAAGAAAACACACCACACTAATAATAGCGATCAAGTAATTTTCAAATTTGTACCGGCAAAATCGAAATTATATTTAATAAAAACAACCATTAGTTGTAGCTGTAGAAGGAAAAACGTCAATGTATCTTTAAAGATGGTTTAAATTCTAAATTGCTGGATACAAAATAATAATAATAATATGCCTCACTTCTATAACGGAATTTTATTTCTCTCTAAGTGTGTTTTTTGTTTTCTTTTGTTCTCTTTTCTTTATTTGAATTACTTGGAGCGTTTTAGGATTTTATTTTATTTTATTTTTTATGTACCTACTTTAATATTTTCTTGCCATTTATTTCAGTGAATTTTTATTTTTGTTTATACTTTTCTTAAGCTTTCATTTCTTCTGCTATTATTCATTGCTTCTTTACCTTATTTTCCACATGTATCCTTTTAGTATGTTTTTTTTAGCTTTCTTTTTTGGCTTTTTTCTTTTATCCTTTCTTCGTTTCCTTCATTTTTTCTGCAAATTTGCTTAGGCACTTCACCTTCTATTGGGTTCTTAAACAATTTTATATTGTATTTTCATTAAGTTTTCATTCTTCGTTTTCTTATTTTTTACAGATCTCAGTAAATCTATGTTTTATTCTTTTTCTAATTGTGAATACCTCCACTTTTTTGTTATTCACTTGGAATTCATCTTTTTGGCCTGATTCCTTTTCCTTATCTTTAATTTTAACCTTTTTTTTTTGTTACTTATTTGTTCCATTTTCGCTTTTTATCTTTTTCATCAATTTTCATCCTTTATTCATTTTTTCAAATTTACTTCTCTGTTTTAGTCTTCTCTCTCTTCTTATTTCTTTCTTTCTCTTCTTTCTTCTTTGTCACTCTCTCTTCTTATTTCTTTCTTTCTCTTCTTTCTTCTTTGTCACTCTCTCTTCTTATTTCTTTCATTCTCTTCTTTCTTCTTTGTCACTCTCTCTTCTTATTTCTTTCATTCTCTTCTTTCTTCTTTGTCACTCTCTCTTCTTATTTCTTTCATTCTCTTCTTTGTCACTCTCTCTTGTTATTTCTTTCATTCTCTTCTTTCTTCTTTGTCACTCTCTCTTGTTATTTCTTTCATTCTCTTCTTTCTTCTTTGTCACTCTCTCTTCTTATTTCTTTCATTCTCTTCTTTCTTCTTTGTCACTCTCTCTTGTTATTTCTTTCATTCTCTTCTTTCTTCTTTGTCACTCTCTCTTGTTATTTCTTTCATTCTCTTCTTTCTTCTTTGTCACTCTCTCTTCTTATTTCTTTCTTTCTCTTCTTTCTTCTTTGTCACTCTCTCTTCTTATTTCTTTCTTTCTCTTCTTTCTTTATTGTCACTCTCTCTTGTTATTTCTTTTATTCTCTTCTTTCTTCTTTGTCACTCTCTCTTCTTATTTCTTTCATTCTCTTCTTTCCTCTTTGTCACTCTCTCTTGTTATTTCTTTCATTCTCTTCTTTCTTCTTTGTCACTCTCTCTTCTTATTTCTTTCATTCTCTTCTTTCTTCTTTGTCACTCTCTCTTCTTATTTCTTTCATTCTCTTCTTTCTTCTTTGTCACTCTCTCTTCTTATTTCTTTCATTCTCTTCTTTCTTCTTTGTCACTCTCTCTTGTTATTTCTTTCATTCTCTTCTTTCTTCTTTGTCACTCTCTCTTCTTATTTCTTTCATTCTCTTCTTTCTTCTTTGTCACTCTCTCTTGTTATTTCTTTCATTCTCTTCTTTGTCACTCTCTCTTCTTATTTCTTTCATTCTCTTCTTTGTCACTCTCTCTTGTTATTTCTTTCATTCTCTTCTTTCTTCTTTGTCACTCTCTCTTGTTATTTCTTTCATTCTCTTCTTTCTTCTTTGTCACTCTCTCTTGTTATTTCTTTCATTCTCTTCTTTCTTCTTTGTCACTCTCTCTTCTTATTTCTTTCATTCTCTTCTTTCTTCTTTGTCACTCTCTCTTCTTATTTCTTTCATTCTCTTCTTTCTTCTTTGTCACTCTCTCTTCTTATTTCTTTCATTCTCTTCTTTGTCACTCTCTCTTCTTATTTCTTTCATTCTCTTCTTTGTCACTCTCTCTTGTTATTTCTTTCATTCTCTTCTTTCTTCTTTGTCACTCTCTCTTGTTATTTCTTTCATTCTCTTCTTTCTTCTTTGTCACTCTCTCTTCTTATTTTTTTTTTCTCTTCTTTCTTCTTTGTCACTCTCTCTTCTTATTTCTTTCATTCTCTTCTTTCTTCTTTGTCACTCTCTCTTCTTATTTCTTTCTTTCTCTTCTTTCTTCTTTGTCACTCTCTCTTCTTATTTCTTTCATTCTCTTCTTTCTTCTTTGTCACTCTCTCTTGTTATTTCTTTTATTCTCTTCTTTCTTCTTTGTCACTCTCTCTTCTTATTTCTTTCATTCTCTTCTTTCTTCTTTGTCACTCTCTCTTCTTATTTCTTTCATTCTCTTCTTTCTTCTTTGTCACTCTCTCTTCTTATTTCTTTCATTCTCTTCTTTCTTCTTTGTCACTCTCTCTTGTTATTTCTTTCATTCTCTTCTTTCTTCTTTGTCACTTTCTCTTCTTATTTCTTTCATTCTCTTCTTTCTTCTTTGTCACTCTCTCTTGTTATTTCTTTCATTCTCTTCTTTCTTCTTTGTCACTCTCTCTTCTTATTTCTTTCATTCTCTTCTTTGTCACTCTCTCTTGTTATTTCTTTCATTCTCTTCTTTCTTCTTTGTCACTCTCTCTTCTTATTTCTTTCATTCTCTTCTTTGTCACTCTCTCTTCTTATTTCTTTCATTCTCTTCTTTGTCACTCTCTCTTCTTATTTCTTTCATTCTCTTCTTTCTTCTTTGTCACTCTCTCTTGTTATTTCTTTCATTCTCTTCTTTCTTCTTTGTCACTCTCTCTTCTTATTTCTTTCTTTCTCTTCTTTCTTCTTTGTCACTCTCTCTTCTTATTTCTTTCATTCTCTTCTTTCTTCTTTGTCACTCTCTCTTCTTATTTCTTTCTTTCTCTTCTTTCTTCTTTGTCACTCTCTCTTCTTATTTCTTTCATTCTCTTCTTTCTTCTTTGTCACTCTCTCTTGTTATTTCTTTTATTCTCTTCTTTCTTCTTTGTCACTCTCTCTTCTTATTTCTTTCATTCTCTTCTTTCTTCTTTGTCACTCTCTCTTCTTATTTCTTTCATTCTCTTCTTTCTTCTTTGTCACTCTCTCTTCTTATTTCTTTCATTCTCTTCTTTCTTCTTTGTCACTCTCTCTTCTTATTTCTTTCATTCTCTTCTTTCTTCTTTGTCACTCTCTCTTCTTATTTCTTTCATTCTCTTCTTTCTTCTTTGTCACTCTCTCTTGTTATTTCTTTCATTCTCTTCTTTCTTCTTTGTCACTCTCTCTTCTTATTTCTTTCATTCTCTTCTTTCTTCTTTGTCACTCTCTCTTCTTATTTCTTTCATTCTCTTCTTTCTTCTTTGTCACTCTCTCTTGTTATTTCTTTCTTTCTCTTCTTTCTTCTTTGTCACTCTCTCTTCTTATTTCTTTCATTCTCTTCTTTCTTCTTTGTCACTCTCTCTTCTTATTTCTTTCATTCTCTTCTTTCTTCTTTGTCACTCTCTCTTGTTATTTCTTTCATTCTCTTCTTTCTTCTTTGTCACTTTCTCTTCTTATTTCTTTCATTCTCTTCTTTCTTCTTTGTCACTCTCTCTTGTTATTTCTTTCATTCTCTTCTTTCTTCTTTGTCACTCTCTCTTCTTATTTCTTTCATTCTCTTCTTTGTCACTCTCTCTTCTTATTTCTTTCATTCTCTTCTTTCTTCTTTGTCACTCTCTCTTCTTATTTCTTTCATTCTCTTCTTTGTCACTCTCTCTTCTTATTTCTTTCATTCTCTTCTTTGTCACTCTCTCTTGTTATTTCTTTCATTCTCTTCTTTCTTCTTTGTCACTCTCTCTTGTTATTTCTTTCATTCTCTTCTTTCTTCTTTGTCACTCTCTCTTCTTATTTCTTTCATTCTCTTCTTTCTTCTTTGTCACTCTCTCTTCTTATTTCTTTCATTCTCTTCTTTCTTCTTTGTCACTCTCTCTTGTTATTTCTTTCATTCTCTTCTTTCTTCTTTGTCACTCTCTCTTCTTATTTCTTTCATTCTCTTCTTTGTCACTCTCTCTTCTTATTTCTTTCATTCTCTTCTTTCTTCTTTGTCACTCTCTCTTGTTATTTCTTTCATTCTCTTCTTTGTCACTCTCTCTTCTTATTTCTTTCATTCTCTTCTTTGTCACTCTCTCTTGTTATTTCTTTCATTCTCTTCTTTCTTCTTTGTCACTCTCTCTTGTTATTTCTTTCATTCTCTTCTTTCTTCTTTGTCACTCTCTCTTGTTATTTCTTTCATTCTCTTCTTTCTTCTTTGTCACTCTCTCTTGTTATTTCTTTCATTCTCTTCTTTCTTCTTTGTCACTCTCTCTTGTTATTTCTTTCATTCTCTTCTTTCTTCTTTGTCACTCTCTCTTCTTATTTCTTTCTTTCTCTTCTTTCTTCTTTGTCACTCTCTCTTCTTATTTCTTTCTTTCTCTTCTTTCTTTATTGTCACTCTCTCTTCTTATTTCTTTCATTCTCTTGTTTTTTTTTCTTTCTCTCTCTTGTTTTTTTTTCTTTCTCTCTCCCGTTTTTCTTTCTTTTTTTTCCTGTATTTGTTTACAAAATTTTTATTATTTGCCCTTTACCTTCTATTTTCTTGCGTTTCCCCCTTGCCAACGAGAACGCTCCGTACTCATAATAAAATAAAACGTTACTCGAGGCGCAATATATTTGTTGTCATTATTAAATATTTTCCGTTATATCGATTTGTTTCTATAAACTACAACGTAAAAAATCTTTTTCTGATTATTGACTTCATGGAGAAGAAGGGGAAATATAATCAATCCAACACGATTAAAGCAGAAGGTTTTTTTTAGAGGAGGAGATGATATAGGCATCATTCACTCCTTATTCGTGCTGTATTTCAGTTCACTCTGAAATACCAAGCGTAAATAACAGTTTATATACATGTAAATATGAGTGTGATCAGCAGGTGACCTTGCCATCCCTTGATGCATTTAAACTGCCTTTTCTTCATTAATGTAAATAAAATGTATTTTACCAATTTATTCAGAGATAGTATTACTTCTAAGATCTGTCTGCACAATATTGCCATATTATGAAGACGGGCTGACAATTACCACGACAAATATTCAATTAGTATAGCTTGTCTGTTACAAAGTAATCTTTCTAGATTTAGGAAAGGTGTTCGAAGATATGAAAAGACAATTGCTATATTTTAAAAAATGTTCAGTTTGTCATTTTATGGAAATATTTCCACAGTCTTTCTGCCTAAATATTTAGAAATTCATATAACCATTACATCGATTTTAAACTTTTGAGCTCTAAAAATGACCACTTCCGTATCACAAATCAAAATAACAAAAATTTATATTCACTTTTCAAGTACTTACTCATATTCATACATATATATATACATAGCTATAATTGTTTGCAAACTCATACACATATGTATATGTCTCCATTTAAGAGAGCCGAACCCACAGAATTATAGATCTATATTCACTTTAACACATGTCCATATATGAAATATTTGATTGGAAAATTTATACCAACATTGATAAAGTGCATTATGACGAACTAACATGCTAGTATTATGAAAATTTGAAGGTTGTAAGAATATCGTATTTAATTTAACCAAATTTAATACAATGTTATAATTAAATAAAAAAAAAAAAACAAGCCAAGGATAAAGTATCGTGGAAATACATTTTTTAAATTAAAATATATTACTTCTTAGTTGCTAATGACATTAGGTAGTGTATAACATTTTGTCATATTACCAAATTCATCAATTAATATGAACTCTGATTGAAACATGGCTGTGTCGGAAATAGTTTTTTTGGTTTGTCTACAAAAGAGTGTTACTAAATTAGTCAATATATGATTATATCTATCCCCATATATATATATATATATATATATATATATATATATATATATATATATATATATATATCTGCTATTGTGCTTTCTAATATAGCTAATAACATGCCACACCCTTAGAATTATTATTATCATTATTTCCTTTGATTTCCTTCTGAAGTAACCAGATACCTCCGATCTGAAATGACTTCATGACATTTCCGCCGATCATTTTTTGTAAAAATCAAATAAGACCCCACATATTTTATTAGGTTGGTGCAAAAATAATGTTGTTTTCTCACATATGTTACTATGTGAGAAAACGACATTATTTTTGCACCAACCTAATACATCGTAATGTGTAAGCTGCATTTGTGAGTACGATTTTTGTATTTCTTTAATGCATGGGCTACCAGGAATTACTTCAATGAGTCTATCGGAACATTTTCCAATCAATCCGAGAAATGCAACTATATTCTGACTTGTGGTCTTTGATCATGTTGTCTGGACATTTGATTGTTCTGTCTGTGAATATTGTAAAGTCCCATAAAATTGTTACAGGTCCTATTTTTGTAACCGGATCTAAGTGATGTTTACAACAGAATTTTTTAGTTTCCTTCACGTAAAAATTGCATATTTTCCGGTGCAAATATTGGCCTACTTTATCATGCTGAGTTAATATTCAGTGTGTGCTAACACCGTGCAACCTGATACAAGATGGTCAATTGTTTTTGGATATTTATCACAGAATCTGCATTTGGAATTAACACAATTTTCAGTATGCGTGTTTGATAATTTCTATTTAGCAAGCATTTCAGATTTTAACCCTGCACTGATGGGTATGGGGTTTGTGTGCATCAGCTTGTTTGGTACGAGTAAAATATTGGCCATGAAGCGACTTATCCTTCCATCTTTTCTGCATTTGACAATTTGCTTTTGCTTTCTTTTGTAGGTTCTTTGTCCATACAGTAGGTGTATTAAGGTTTATTTTCACTTTTTCACCCACTTGAAATTTCATTTTTGAAATTTTTGATTTCCTTTATTACTAAATAAAGTTACTTATTTCTTTCATATTCTTTAACACAGCTCATCATCCATTCTATTGTAGTTTCCAGGTATCTTTGAAGACCGATTGTTGTGATTTTGTAAGACACTTCCAGTTAAACTAATCCTCCGCCTCCTTCGGATCTGGACACATACAAACGATCAGAATCAGCATTGAGGATGATGCATGCGACAGCAAGTGAGAAGCTTTTTCGTTTTGACATCCATTCACTTAATGTCAGCTATAGTTCATTTAAGGATGTTGAAACTGCATTGCACCAGGCTACAGGGAGTTATTATTATTATTATTATTATTATTATTATTATTATTATTATTATTATTATTATTATTGTTGTTGTAGTTGTTGTTGTTTTTGTTCTGTTCCTTTGTTTTTCGACTAAATTCAAAATACTTTTACTGCGATTAAAAAATATGTATAGTTTAGTTAAGATTAAATTCCGATTTCTGATGATTCCAGAAATTCCTAAAAATTGGAAATTATTCATTTTTTATGTAACGTGTATCCATTATGTATTTAGTCTATGTGCAAACGCATTATTTGTGCAATTAGCACAGTTCTAAATAGTTTTGCAAAGTACCTTCAAAATAATTGGAAATTGAAGAAAAAATTCAAAACATTCAAAGTAAAGCAGCACTAGAATTCAAATTCGTTAAATTCAAATGTTAGTTATATCATTAGCCTTTCTTTTTACAACATTTAAGTAAAAAGACGAAAAGAAAATAATTTTCAAATTATGGTGATCAAAACTGCCGTAAACAAGAATGAAATTCTTGCACGGAGGTAGTTCTGTAAATAATCTTGGTTTTATAGATATAAAAAATAATATTTATTGTTGTTTATCAAATATTCATTGACCAACTTTTTAATGGCAGTTACTTTGGTCCTTTACATGCAACTACTATCAATAATAATAATAATAATTATTATTATTATTATTATTAACCCTGATATTTGACCATAGCCAATTTGAAATGTCCTCTCAGGGATGATGTACTGTGCACCTCTCGTCATGAGCGGGTGTAGTGGGGGAGCATTGTAGTCGGGTGTTGAGAGCATTCTTTCAAGGATGTAACAGTAAAGATAGACTTGGGATTCATAACTCGATACTTGAGAACCAAGCTCAATTGGCGATCGTCTGAGTACACTGTGTTACTCGACATTCACGTATTTGTAAGTGGGCTTATATTCAAACTTGTCACCATTTTGCCCACATTTGACTCTGATGCATGTGCTTGGTATACCCTTATCACAATTTTGAGTTATTCTGTAGTTTATTGGCTATCATGATGGGTCTATTGGGGATTCGTATATTTGTTCAAACATAAAAACTTTTTAATGCTTGGGGATTCACGAAGCAAAACAAAAAACAGCAGAAGGAATTCATTTAAACATTTTGAAAATTATCAGAACGATGAACATGCAATACGAAATGAAGAATGAAATAAAAGTTTATAAAAGACTTCAGAACAATGTTGTTAAGTAGAATCAGCAGCAAAGAATATGATCAAAGTTATAAATATACGGATAAGATCAATGGTAATATACTCGATCCCCTTCTTAAACTGGACAAGAGAATAACTATGACAATTAAAAGGAAGAAATGTTGACTAAACACAAAATCTTTCATCCTAGAGATCCACATTATGTAAAACAAAAAGAAAGACGAAGAAGTGTTATTAGAACTGAAAGAGTACAAAAGAAAACTCCAAAACGGTTATGAGATGAATAACAACGACACTGATATCTCGAAAACTAAATGAAACTGTAAACGAAAATATGCGAAAATAATTGCGAAGACGGCATTTAAAGAAAAAATAAATCATCTTAACTAATAGCGATTCCCGAGAAGTGTTTGAGAAACAATTTTGTATTGAAAGGCAGAATAAAAGATACAACAAAATAGTGAAAACTGATAAGAAACTTTCAGTCATATAACAAGCAATTTGGCTGAGAGAGAAAGTTGAAAATGAACATGACTTGGCAGAGAAGGTAATCTATTGGTACTGCGTAAACGACAGAAATTTGATCCGACAAAAAATATAAAATTCTCTATACTTTCGAGTTCAAACGAATCACCCAATCTAGGCGAGAAAAGCGGATCTAATCATCGCCAACAAGAGAAAAAAAGTTTTAGATGATTTCTATATTCAAGTAAACGAGAGAATAAAACAAAAAGAAAGAAAAACCTCGAGAAAAAAAACCGCGAGAGAATTAAAGACCTTTGGAACTTGAAGATGACAGTTGTATCCATCATTATTGGTGTAATTAGAACAGAGTCCCAAAGAACTTTGTAAAAAGCCTTGAAAATAATTGGAAATCTGAAGAAAAAATTGATAACATTAAAATAGAAGCAGAAACGGAATTCAAATTTGTGGAATTCAAATGATAGTTATGCATTATATTTTCATTTTTACTACATTTAAGTAAAAACAAAAAGGAAAAAAAACGAAAAGAAAATGATTTTTAAATTATGATCAAATAGGACTAAACTCAGTTACAAAGTTGAGGAAGGTATTGCAGAGTATCAGAGAGACATATCTGTCATTACTCGATTTTATATTGTTCTCAAAAGGAGGAAAAATCTTTAGTCCTCTGTTTTCATCTTTCTTTTCTTTTCTTTTCTAGCGCAAAGTCCATTAATGGTTTTACTTTGGTGTAAATCATTGTCATTACATCTGCAGTCTTTGATCTTATTTTCGTAGTTTAGTATTTTTAATGTATTTATGCTTTTAACGATCTTTTTTCCTTTTTTGTCGGGGTGGGGGCTGATGGGTCAGATTTCTAAACTCTTCCTTATCTTGAAATATCTTATAACTTTTATTTTATTCTACTTGATTAAAATTATCAAGGAAATTAAAATTATCAATGAAAATTATCAAGGAATCCCGATAGCGATTAACGCTATCGGGATTCCTTGATAATTTTCATTGGTTTTTTTTTTCTCAATAAATAGTATGTTATTTCTTTCTCGGTGGTTATAAGTACTTCATTTTATAACGAATAATAAATTTCATTGATCTGAATGCCCTGGAATGTTTTGATTTTACATATTTCTAGGACGGCTTCTGATTTATGCATATAATGTTTTTACATTGTAGGAGCTACTTTCTGCATTCACATAGTGTAGATTTGGTCATATAGATAGGTGTATGCGTGTATGCGTGTGTAAACATGTATGTCTATATATATATATATATGTGTGTGTGTGTATATATATATATATATACATACATACATATATATATATATACATATATATATATATATATATATATATATATATACATACATACATATATACATATATATATATATATATATATATATATATATATATATATATATATATATATATATATATTCCATCTTTTCTGCTTATTTCTATTTTTACCTTGGCATGCAGGTTTTCAGGCATTGGTTTGAGGCTTAAATTACAAGATTTCTCTTTTGATCTCTACTTTCCCTTATTCATTTCATGAATATTTCATTTACGGCCTTTTCGAGTTTATTTTTTAAATTACGTTTCCTGTTTGTCTTAGTGTTGTCTTGTCCTTTTATCATTGACGTCCAATTATATTAATCTTTTCTTTAGTTTCTTGTTCATATTTTGCTAGTTCCATTACAGCCGAAGACCAATTTTCAAAATTGATGAAGCCTCCACTTTTTCTGCTTACATATCGTCTGTCAATGTTATTTTGAGATGTTACAGTTTGTGTGTCTTTATTAACTACCTGATTCATTAATCAACTGATTTAAATGCCTTTCTTGTTGAGCTTAGGTATGATACTGAGTACCTAACAGTTGATTCTGCCCATATAAATAAGTCTTTTACAATTTTTTACATTTTAATCTTTAAGATCTTTGGAATCTTCTATATCTTCTGTAATATTTTTTATCCTTTCTAATCGAATTTAACTTAAAATGTCTGTCATTTGTATTTAATACTCTGATTCATTTGTTATCTTTCAATTTCCGTTCATAAGTTTTTCCTGCCACATCAACAATTTATATTTTACTATTATATTATATTATAGCCATGTCTTTCACTATTTTTGGCCTTCTATTTTCCCTTAATATTATTAATAGATTATTTTTGTAATAATTCAGTCCATTGATTTTCTTCTTTTTTCTTCTTTCTTTGTTCCAAAATATATATACGAGTATATATATATATTCTTTCTTTCTTTCTTTCTTTCTTTCTTTCTTTCTTTCTTTCTTTCTTTCTTTCTTTCTTTCTTTCTTACACCAACCTCTTTTTCTTTTGTTTGTTTAGTAATATAGATTAATATAATACCAGATGAGGATTTACAACTCACCAAGCGCGTGAAATGATGAAATAATTGCTTTTCAATGAGAGCAAAAGTTGCAAAAAAAAAAAAAAAAAAGAAAAAAAGCAATAGCCCAAAGCGAAGTGGAAGTTGGTCACAAAACTGGAGGAGGCAGATAAAATTTGGCTGCAGGTGCTGGCGGTACTTAGCTAAGGTGCTTGGGCTGACGGGTGCGGCCAGTTTAGCTTTTACTTCTTCACATCCCAGTTGATGATGGTTGCCTGAAACGATAAAAATGATTTCCTTGAATAAATATCGAACAACATAGTATAAGTAATTAATCTTATAAATTTGCTACTCCATTTCAAAATGTCAAACCTCTTAAAAAATAATAACGTCAACCTTAAAATCAATAAAATATCTGTTTTCATTCATCTTAGGGGCAACTAAAACATTATACAAATAATAAAGAGCAGAAAAAGCAGTGTTTTTGCTGTAATTTTTATGATTTTTATATTGTACATAAATGGGGTTATCTCCAAGATTTCCAGATGACACCAAATGGCTTCCTAAAAAACTGATAATTTTTTTTGTTTTTATCTCCATTTTTATTTCGGGTACTATATATTATTATACATCCTACTATATATATATATATATATATATATATATATATATATATATATATATATATATATATATATTTGTTCCTCACCGTTCAATGAAAGCTTGAGATTTATTCAAGTAGAAATAATCAGACAGGTACAAATTTAAAAAATACAAAAAGAACGACCGTATTAATACGTCAATATTTATAGCCTACTGGCATGATAGAGCAGTCCATTTGCATATTGGAAAAATAAATGAATTGGTAAAAATGATCTGATTAAAAAAATGAATTATTTAACAAAATTAACTGATTATCATTAATATAAAGATTAATTGATGGATTGATTTATATTTATATAAATATACCCACTACAGTTCAAATGTTTGAAGCCACACCCAGAATTAGCATATGATGAACTTGATTGAAGAGTGAAAATAAAATAAAAAAGAACTCTTAGAGTCACTGAAAAAAGAATGGAATTATGTATCAAAATTATACTTTAGAAAATTTTGCAAAGATTTGTGCTGCAGGAGGATATTTTGACGAGAATAAAATTTAATCATAAAATACATTTTTTTCTTTTTGTCATAATAAAATATCTAATAAAAAATCATGTCGCACCATGTAATATAATTTTCTCTCATATAAAGTAAAAAACAACTACTTTTAGGGTCAATTTAAAAAAAATCCAGGGGTTGCTTCAAACTTTTGAACTGTAGTATACATAATAACTTTTGGAGTAGTATGTAAATACAGGGTGTATCAAAAAAGACTTTTACAAACTTTGGGGGTAGTAGGTTCCTCACACCAAATCAAGTCCATATAAACATCGGCAGTTTGCGCAAGAAAACATCGGCAAAAGTTTTCCCGTGGTGACTGATCCTTTGAAAGACTCTGCACACGTTGCAAATGATGCGGATACAGGAACTGCTTTTGAAGTACACTCCATGCGAAACTATGATATGTACAACATGCTAGGGACACTTGACGTGTGCTGATACCTGGATCGTCTCCGACAGCCTGTAGAATGTATTCTTCGTGGTCAGGCAAATGAGCGGATCTCGGTCTACCTCAATTCATAGTTTGTGGTACCACGGAACCTGTCTCAGCAACGTGACGATAAACAGCAGCAAAAGTTGGATGACTCGGCTGCCTTCGCCTTGGAAACGCAATACAGCCGTCCACCCTCGCGTCCATTACCATTCGCGCGGCTGTATATAAAAATTATATCTGCCTGCTTATGGTATGAATATCCTGCCATTGTTAAACGGAACATTTATCAGTTAACTCACTGCTACACACGTTAAACGTTGAAGACAGACTTACCGTAAGTCTAGACGAATGACAAATGTAGCCTAGTCTTTATGACAACACAGCGCCATCCAGCGTAAACTTCCGTTAAACTTAATAACTCAAAAACGAAGGATTTGCAGACATATGTTTATACAGACTTTTGTCTTTGTTTTGGTGTGAGGAATCCGTCCGGAAATTTTGTAAAAATTTTTTTTACACCCTGAGAGCGATGGATAAATTGTCGTCTAAATTACGCAAAAATGAAAATAAGATTGACATTTCATTGCACAAAAATATATTGAAAATACTAAAAAGTAAATTTATTTAATCAAATCACTATTGACTTCAACGACGTCCCCCCCGATGACTTCGGAATCTCGTTCAACTCTTCTAGGCGGTCGCCTTGTTTAAGTTGGGGAACACTGCCATAATCCTTGCCTTCATCTTTTGTGTTACAATGAGTTTTGTTGTTCTCTCGCTCAACTGCACCCCATAATAATAATCAAGGGGGTTGTAGTCTGGGAGTTAGGTGGCAAGATGTAAGGAGTAGCATGGTGCAGAGTCATGTTGCCAGACATAGAGTGTTCCAGCAACCACCACTTGATCCAGGGCAGTATTAACTCCTCAATGTACTTCATGTAGGAGTCACACCATCATCATTAGACTCATCTATTAGGTTGGTGCAAAAATAATGACGTAATAACGTCGTTTTTTGACGTTAAAAATACGTCAAAAAACGACATTATTACGTCATTATTTTTGCACCAACCTAATAGCTTTTTCCGAATCATCTACACTTTTATCAGATTGACACCCAAACACACTGAATTATTCGTATTGAAGCTTCCGGTGTGAATAACAAGCAGTGCAGCATGCTGTTTCCAAATTTCTGGCGAGGTGAATTGCACCATAGTGCTATTGTTTTTTAGAGGCGATGAGAAGAGATTCTCGACATGATGGAAAGAAGACAGAAAACTCTGCCAAGATTCGGAAAGGAGTACAGAAAATTACACAATGAAATAAGGACAAAATGCAGGCAACCTAAAGAAGAGTAGCTAAACGAAGAATGTGCAGAAATAGAAAGATTGAGTACTACCAACAAAAGAGATATGCACAAACAAATAAAGCAACTAACAGGACAGACAACACGTCTACAGGCTGCTCAAAAAGGATGGAACGCTCATATTAGAGTAGGAAAAAATTCTTCAACGTTGGAGCGAATATATTGGAGAATTCTTCCACGACGAAAGAGAACAACCAGCAATATACACAATTACCGGCAGACCTAGAATTCTGAAAACCGAAGTAAAATCTGCACTGGCCAAATTGAACAGAAACAAGGCAGCTGAGCCGGACGGAATTGTAACGGAAATGTTGACAGCTTTAGATGACTTTGGCATAGACAAGATCACCGAAATAATAAATGAAAAATACAAACTTGATATATTCAGGAAAGATATCAGAATAATCAAGAACCTATACTGGCGGCAATACATAAGCATAGGGAACGAGTTCAGTGAATATACAAAAATAGAAAGGGGCATAGGGCAAAGGTGCGTCTTCTCACCCGACCTGTTCAACCTATACAGCGAGGCAATTCTATGAGAATTTGGAAACCCTATCGGGATTTAGCATTGGCGACCGCAATTTCAGCAACATAAGATACGCAGATGACACAATATTGATAGCAGACACGGAAAAGAAATTACAAAGTATCCTACGTATAGTATAGTAGCGACGGAGAGAGTGAAGAAGGAACTAAGCATAAACTACAAGAAAACAGAATGCATGGTCATCTGTAAGAAGAAGAGCCCGAAATGCGATTTGCAGGCCGGGAACACTAGAATCAAGCAGACGTAGAAGTTTAAATATCTGGGAAGCGTTCTGACGTTAATGTGTCGCTGAGATCCGTAGACTTATTGAGATTGCCAAGAACGCATTCCAAAAACTGGGCAGAGTATTGCAAGACAGGCGGATTTCTTTGGCAACGAAGAAAAGAATATTGAGCTGTTACGTGACATCTGTCCTTCTTTACACAGAATGTTGGACGATTTCATTAAAGATGAAGAAGAGACTCGAGGCAACGGAGATGTGGTTCTGCAGAAGGAAGCAAGGATATAATGGACCGAGCATATGAGCAACGATAAGGTCTTAGAGAGAATACAAACAAGGAGGAAGCTTATACTTAATATCAGGAAGAGGCATCTGAAGTTTCTGGAACACATAATGATGAATGAGGGCCTGAGGAATCTGATACTCATGAGTCGAATAAAGGGAAATAGAGACAAGGGAAGACAACGCATGACATACCTAGCGACAGCAAGTGGATGACTGAACGTGGTCTGGGTGAGGTGGCAGAGGGAAGGGACTTGTTCAGAGATACAACGGATAGCGAGAGTTAGAGAGCCTTGATCGCTTACGTCCTGAAAGGACATGGCACATAGAAAGAAAAGAAGCCTAACTGATCCTCCTATTCTGTGCAGTCTACAAAATCAAAAAGAAACAACACGAATACGCGAAATTGAAAAATAAAATGGCGACAATTAATAGAATATAAATAATTAAATAAATAATAAAAATAATGAATAAAGAAAAGTTAAACATAAACAAAAATAGAAAAAATGAAAAATAAATAATTAATAAAAAATCTAATAAAAAAATACTAATAAAAATACTAATACTAATAAATGGGCGTGCTGAAAATTTATCGAGCCGAATAAGAAAGAATTCTCCACTGATGTTACATGTGTTTAAGAAATTTTCAGCCCCACTCTCTCTCTCTCTCTCTCATATATATATATATATATATGTGAGAGAGAGAGAGAGAGAGAGAGAGAGAGAGAGAGAGAAGGAGATTGCGGCAGAAATACCTCTGTCTCTTCACAATGGCAAGATAGCTAAATGAAGACACAATTGCCACTAATAGCTTACCACTGTGTGTAGAGGAAATGTCTACTTGACAAGCTATGGTTCTATCTACGATAGATATATTACGCGCTCAAAAAAACAAAATAACAATTTATATACATTTTATTTTTATAAGGGCCTTGATCTTTTAAGTCATGAAATATATTTCTGTTAACATTAATTGCGAAAATTTGTAAATTCTGCTTAATATAATTAAAATGGAGATGGTTAACATAATCGGCTTCGATTTTTAAAGATTCTTCTGATATACACGAACTGCACCTGCAACAATTCATAATCAATTCTTTGTTTGATGCAAGGAAAATAACATTTTAACATATTGTCCCGTTTAACATATTTTTTCCTGTAATTTTGGATTTGGCTTCTAATTATCTTTTTGTTTTCATCGTAATTTTCTTCTTTTCTTAATTCTACCTTTTTCTTTCGTGTTTCTTCTCCATCATCATCGTCCTCATTTTCTTCTTCTTTAAAAAGATTAGAAATTCTTTATTTTCTCACTAACAGAAAATATTTTCTCTTAAAAGATTGTACCATTACTACTGCTACTTACTACTACTACTCTTACCTTTGATATTATTTTACGCTTGAGCCGCCTTTTATCGCTACAAAATACGTGAATCACACAGCTTCATTTTTCTTCTTTTACTACGATCATTTCTTAATCTGTATTAGTATAACCACTACTATTAATACCAATATTAACTCAATGCTACTTGTAATAATATTATTCTTCGTATCGCTTTTCTTTACTCTTTTGAATTTTCAGATTGGCTTTGAAATCGTGCACCTTGATCTAAACGACATTTAACCTGTGACCTTCTACCGATTGAATGTCACTGAAGCAAATATTCAAGTTCTGAGAAGATATCAGTACGTCCATTGATCCAAACAGATCTAGCATAATAGCTCATTAGATGTGTGCTTAACGGGCCAATAGCCAGTCACCTCGACTAAACTCTTGAACGATAACGTTGACCGTGTCAGTGTTTAGCACAAACAATAGAAATGTCTAACATGATAGACACAATTATGGTTGCAAAAGATCTCTATTCATTCTTAGCCTGAAGTTTATTGCATTAACAATGGGATGTTTTTAGTACATTAATGAAAGGCCGCTTTATTGGTCTAGTGTACAGCCAAGAATTTGTTGATCTCCTGACGCTATTATATTGTAGAAGAACCGACTGAATGCTCGCACCATTAACAGACGGCACACACACTCTTTCCCTTTCGCTCTTCCTTTCTCTCTTTATATATATATATATATATATATATATATATATATATATATATATATATATATATATATATATATATAGGGGGCTGTCGATTGCTGTGCTAGCATGAAGTCACAAGTCATAGTGACCGAGAGTTTGAGCGGGCTGGCCTTGTTCAAGATTACTGATCACGCTAGATAACATACTCTCCTCCAGAAACTGTAACATTTTGATGCTAGGGCATCATAAAGAAATTTCGAGTCGGAAAAGTGGTTTGTTCAACTTCTCACTCCTAATTATTCTTCTCCATCAGCCGTTGTTACATGCCGATAATTAAACATTTTATGAATATCGTTAAATGGAACATGAAAAGATGAAATGGATCTATGCTTTTTTCAAAGAACATTATGATAAATAGGCATAAGGAAACACAACCGAATTTCGAACTCAGTTTACTGACCCTACTCTACCTAGACCACTCCGGCCTCCATATATATATATATATGTATATATATATATATATATATATATATATATATATATATATATATATATATATATATATATATATATATATAGATTGTTTCTCACAATATATATATATATATATATATATATGGTTTCTCACATTATTAGCTACTTCTGTTTTAACAGCTTTTTTCGCACTAGAAATAAAGCCATTTCGTTCTGCGTGTATTAGATATTTGTTTGAAATTTTTCGAATTTCGAAACTCCAACCTTTAAAATGGTCTGGAATGCAGATTTCATGGATAAAAGAAGTATTTAATGTCTTCAGAGCTTGCATGAGATAAAACAACGCATGAAATGAGCATCAGGTATTACCGAATTCATTGAAGACACTGGACAACATTAATAAATTTAAATTATATATTTCTTATTGATAATTTTGTATCAAGAGAGAAGTTATAAAATATCTGCTTTTTAAGCTCTGAAATTTTAAATCGCTTTGGCAGCGATAAATTGTTAAAATAAACAAGATGTCAAGTATTAAATAAAGTGGCCAGTCATGTGAGACAGATCAGTAAATTCTTCTTTGATAGACATTACATAAGGAAAATCTGTAATGTTATTGGCAAAAGAATCCATGAATAACGAATTTTCAACTATTCTTTTTATTGACTTAGCCAAACAAAAGAACAAAGAACCTTAAAAGCACAAATGCAGTAACACAGAAAAGAAAGGAAGAAGTTATCCACTGATCGTCTCATCCTGTATAAATTCCTCTCCACAAAAACATCAAATAAAAAATAAGATACTTCTTTCGAAATTTCTCCTAGCTCTTTTGTGGTGAATCCATTTTCACCATCACCATCATTTCCATGATTTTACACTAAGCCATGCATAGACACAAGCTGTAAAAGTTATTAAAGACGACGTACGAGCTATAAGGATCAATATAGATCAGTTCAAAGCGTTTAATAAAAAGGAACAATTTGTACTTTGATGCTTACAAGCCCATTAGTGGATTCTTACTGAACTGTCATACTTGGACACGTTTTTGTATGTATCTCTTATCGCCATACTACAGATGAAAGCGATGAGATAGAACACTTTCCCAGCGTCTTAATAAATTCTTTAATTGTTCATTTTCGCCTCAAGTTTCTTGGTTCACATTCCTTCCTGCTGTTTACCGCTTCCAACTCAGCAACGTGCGTATCTATACTTTGAATCATCAATGACAAGAAAATGTTTTCAAAAGAAACTGGAATGCGTAAGATAGTAAGAGGATCTGTGACAAATCTATCTGGTTCGTATATTTACTTGAAGAGATAGAATGAGAAATATACATAGTATCTGGTTTGGGTCCAAATTCCACTTGGAGAAGAACATTCGATGGTTAGCTCCACATTGTGGTCTAAAGTAACTCTTTTCCTAAAAAAGTTTTCAGGTGAGAAAATCGATCATTTAATGATTCTCATCAATTCCATACTGCATAAAATGCTTTTCTTTTATGGGGTTCCTTTCATTCGTTCTAGAATCTGTAGCTTTGTATCTTTCCCAAGGCTAATTATGAGGTTCAGATCAGAGAAGTTATATTTGACAGTTTCTTAGAATAGATGTTGAGTGAATACAACAACACTGGTGTTTAGAAAGGACATGTCAAGAGACAAAACCCACTAAACAACAGTCTAAATAGAATGCATTAGATCAGATCTTAAAAGAGGATAGAAAGCTAGAAATTGGGTGACTTGGTCTCAAAAAGAATTATTGTTGGTGCTCAGCAATTCGATTTCACTAAACATGTATTGAGTAAAAACTTGGAATTCAGATCAGCAGATTGATGTGTACATTTGAGATTCCCTTAGACAGGAAGTAATATTGGCTGTTTTTGCGTTTGCGAGCTGTGACAAAAGTGAAACTATGGATGAATAAAACCCAGGTCTTCTTTATTTGGTTCAGGAAAAATTCTGAATATCTTACTTTGGGAATTTATCATACTGGATTTTCATAAATAAAATGAAATAGGAATAGTAAAAATATATATGAATATATATATATATATATATATTTTAATCCAACTTGCTGCCAATACTCAATGATCATTTTTATTTGCACATACTTTTTTGGCAATACCTTCAATTAAATTCAAGTGAGAGCAAGTTTCCTTTTATTATTTTGCTGATTTGTTAGTAATATTGTTGTCTGAATTATCACAAGGCCAAGTGAATAAAAGATATCAGGTTTTCTGGCAGTTGTGAGTTCAATACCTGGGATTTGTAATGATGAAAAGTCATATGGTCAACTTCAGTGGAAAAAACAAACATTAGACTCAAACGTTAATAAATCAGATGTTACGAAATCAATCTATGGGGTAACAATCAAGACGAATATGTTGGTCTGAATAGTGACACATGTAATGATAATTTTTCTAATAAACCCCGTCAAAAATTAATTCAGTTTTCTTGTGCATTCTTATTCCATCAAAATTCTTATTTTTATTGGATTAATTCTTCGGGGAACTTTTCGATATCTTGTTGGAGTATTGCATTGGATTAAACACATCATAATCGGCTAATAATTCGAATGCAGAATAACTTCCCAGCCTGGCACCATGATCCTTTACTTTGTTGTATAATAAACTTAAAGACATGCGATTTCATGTAGCGAACATCACCAACCGATTTCACTGCCTAGAAAAACGTATTTTCTGTTCCGAAGCATCATTCTGATGAATTAATTCCCATTTAATTTATCTGCAAATGTATATATTGTTTTCAACTATTTCTATAATCAATTTCCTTGTTATGTCAGGTTTTTGTCTTCCATGTCAACATTCTTTTTTAAGCTTTACAGATTATTCATGATACGGGATTTGGACTGACTGCATAATTATCATAAGATTCAGCGATCCATTGTCTAATTCCTGTCCCACATTTTAAAAGGCTTAACTCGAAGGGTATACAGCGTTGAATGTGCTTTTTATATTTGGTTTTGATTTCACCAAAATCGAATAAGATTAAAAGATTTCTGCAAATATTGTTTAATTTTATTCACACCTAATCAATAATGAAGTGATTAATAAACTTTTAACATTTCTCTAACATTGTAAAAGATGGCACTGAGAACTTTTGCACCAGCCTAATAATAATAATAATGTAGAGAGAAAAATGTTATTTATACCAGTATAAATATTTTTATTTCTCCTTTTTATACCAACAAATATTTACAACAAACAATCGCTATTATGAGGTTGCTAAGCCATGTTTTAAGCCGGTTTAGATGATGTACCTGCAATTAAGCACATTTCGATAACTTTCACGCAATTTCCTTACACTTATGATTATGGTTAAAGTTTTATCAAATAATGTTTCGACATTGAGAAGTATGTTATGGTTTCTTATTTTATATCTTGTAAAATGATTTGAAATAAGCGTCACAATTTTTGTCTAAGGTCGATTCTTTGTTATGGTTAGCGCACCTTAGATGTGGCACAAGGCCGAAAGGATGGGACACCTAGTGAGGATCGAACTCATTATTCAGTCGCAATGGTCCTAGCAAGACAAGCATTACACCATGTCGAGATGTCAGACAGTGCTTTTTTATATGTTAATTCTTTGACTCTATGACACCATATACAGCTGAGAATACACTGAGGCTGCGCAAACATTTGATTTCACATTGTCATTTATGATCAAATCAATGTGAATGTATCATTGGGAAATTTTCTGATTCGTCATTGATTAATTGCTTCAAATTGTTCATTCTAGATGTGGGCGTCAACATGGACGACTTGGCACGAGTGTCAATGATTGGTGCGAGGCTCTGCTGGTAATGATGCTCAAGTGTATATGCTGAGAACGCTGAAAATCTAAATATAACTCTGTTAATAGTAAATTTTATAATAACAATGTCTGCTTCACCTGCATCGATCAAATTGTTAACATTATGAATGTTCCTAAAAGTAAAGGAAAGATTAAATATAAATATGAATGAAACACTTCATTTACTAGAACTGAATTCTCGGATTTTAGCTGAAGAGCCTCTTGCTAAAACTTGGGTATATTAAAACTCATCTACAGTTTACCCATCATCCTCTGCCGATGGAAGTAAAATAATTTGGTTTTCGCCCACGGTCAAAGATATTATAAAAATATTATAAAAAGAATATTTGATAGTATTACGTATCGCGAAGTAATGGAGATGAACATGCACCCATCTCTGAAATTTCTCAAAACTGTCGGTTTTTCTCAATATAACAATATTATGCATATCTCAGTGAAAACTAAGGAGTGGTTCTAGTTAAAGAAAATAAGTCCACGAATGTGACTTAGAAATAAGGTGGAATAATATTTGATAGCAGTAAAATTATAGTTCCCTTCAAAGTTAATAACTGTGTCAAGATAAATGAAGAGAATTATTTTAAGTTACTGTAAAAGGCGATGTTTTTAATAGGGTAGAGGACACGGCTAAAACTTTTGATTTTATTTATCAATAAACATTTATGTTGCACTTTGTTTGCATATTAAACATGACGCACCTCCCCCCCAAGTTATAATCTCACATTTTTAATAAGGAAGTATACTACCACTAATAATAATATTAACCGTTTCCACATATGGAAAAATTCGCCATTCATTGACCGAGCGGCCAGTGCCAGAATGCTGAGAACGCTGAAAATATGACCCAGTTGGATCATTTAACGTATTCTGTAACTTTAGTTCTATTTCATTTGACTCCAGTTTTTATTAAAAGCCTGAGAACAAAATAAATTTAAAAATAAAACGCTTTACTCCGAGAGCTTACAAATCATTTCTACAAGCATACTTTTATAAATCGTTTCGACTCTAAAATATTTGAAAGAAAGATGTTTGTATATTTTGTATTTTGTAAATTAATGTCTCTGTATTCTTTCTTTATCAGTCCTAAACATAGTAACTTGGATTTAAAAAGAAAACATTTTTAGTATTTCGAATTTTATTTATTTTGTCTAACTACTGTTCAACATCCCTGGTAATTTAGCTGCAAAGATTCATGTTTAATCGAATATATTATAAAATTATTTTAGACCGTAAAAAGAAGTTGGAAAGGCAAAATAACAGTAAGAAAAAAGAACGAATTATATAACCTAATACCATCACGAGCACAACTTACATTTTCTTCTGTTTGCCTTTTGCAAAAGTAAGTTAAACTTACTGTCGGTGTGCGCACGTGTATTTAGACACACAGATTTAAAACATTTCAATCAGATAAACCGATTTTACATAATTTTTTTCGTAATTTCTATGTATATTGAATTTTTAAAAACCATTACATCAAATGCACACACAAAATAGCAAATTCTAAACAGATTTGAAACTTTATTTCGCTTATTTCCGCATATGGTTTTGTTCCCTTTTAAATTTAATTTTTCTGTACACTTTACGCCATTATAGCTTTAGAGAGCCTTAAATAATTCAATAAAAATTATTCCTGTTGGACTTTGATGGATAAAAGCCAAACAGTGTTTAGACACGATAGTTATCGTGAACAGCAGTTAAATGTAAAAATCAATTTACAGATGCGTAAAGAAGGACCTCATTAAACTAATGAAATATTCGACAATATGCTTGCCTTATGTTCTTGAATTGAACAGGAGCAGCTATATACAATCTGTTACATATATATATATATATATATATATATATATATATATATATATATATATATATATATATATATATATATTGTTTGAATAAAAACAGACCACGTTAAGGTTCCATGTAATAAATTATTTCACCATAACTCCTTTAACAGGGCTCTGGATCATCAGACTTTACTTCCAAAAATTGAAATGAAAAATGAAAAATGAAAAATGAAAAGAAATTCACACATTTTTGACGGACCCCATCAAGTATACGTAAAATTAACGAAGTGAGGAAGTGAGGTGGGAAAGAGGATATGAATGTGTCATATGTATCATTATATTAGCCATCTATATCTTGAGACTAGACACGATAAATTCGAACAACATCTAGCCGACAAATTGGAGTTAAAAATTAAAAATAAGAATTTGAAATGATACATATGACACATTCATATCCTCTTTCCCACCTCACTTCCTCACTTCGTTAATTTTACGTATACTTGATGAGGTCCGTCAAAAATGTGTGAATTTCTTTTCATTTTTCATTTCAATTTTTGGAAGTAAAGTCTGATGATCCAGAGCCCTGTTAAAGGGGTTATGGTGAAATAATTTATTACATGGAACCTTAACGTGGTCTGTTTTTATTCAAACATATCTGCTCTGAATTTTACATTGAGCTCTCCGGATATCATCCTCCTCGTGTCTACCCATACGGATTACCTAAGTTTGCATAAACTATATATATATATATATATATATATATATATATATATATATATATATATATATATATATATGAGTATATATATATATATATATATATATATATATTGTGTGTGTGTGTGTGTGTGAGAGAGAGAGAGAGAGAGAGAGAGAGAGGGAGTGGATTAATTAGATATATACGTATACTTATATATGACTCATTAAAATTTGTGAAAACAACCTGTAAATGATTAATAACAAATATCTGCGCATGTATGTTTGTTCGTGTGTGTATATATTCATGTATTCAAACGCGCTAGCACAGACACACACACACATATGTATAATAATTATATATAATTATGTGTATATATATATATATATATATATATATATATGTGTGTGTGTGTGTGGTCATCCACAGACAGACTGTTTCACTGTATCACAGCTCTTCAGTGTAGCTATATAGATAGTGAGAGAGACGAAGAGACGCAATGTGTGGATATGTGTTAAATTTTCATAAAACATTTACCACCTATTTTCGCAAACTTCTCAATCATTTTATTGCATTCATCTACATTTACCCAAACGAAGTAATATATTAAACAAATTACAGAGAAAACTGAAATAAAAACCGGATAATACATGGATATACCGGCTGTGAGAGTTACAGTCAGTATATGTAATTACACGAATTGCCGATTAGTTGTAATATCAGTAAGTTAATCACTTATCTGCGAATTTGATAAAAACTAATTTGTGTGGCATTGACAAATTCCTATACTGTAGAAATGGTTGAATTTCATTCTTCAAAAATGTCTTTTCAGGGTATGACTATATCTTTAGGCCGGGCTTATCATCATTACTCATGCTATCGTCAAGATTTGAATATGCCGGGTGAATTTCCTCATATAGTGTTGAATGTAACTGCCATATGAAACAAATAGAGATTTCATTCTATTTGTTTCATTGGTGGTTAGTAACAGTTAGAGTAGTTATACAGTTATAGTTTTTACAAGATTTCAAAATAGTTGATGATTTAATCAATTTAATATTGAGGAAAATATATTTATTCTTTATAAGTATCCTTTTCTTTCTTATTTTACCTTTTTATTTATCCTGTAATCATAGTAGAAGAAATTAAAATAATGAACATTTTTTCAATTAAGGTTTCAAACTTGTTCTTGTCATTTGAACAAGGTAGAATTATACGATGTAAAACTTACAAATTTAAAGCCACTTTAAACAGCTTTCATTCACGTTCAAGACCGACAATTTCGAAATTATTCTTTCTTTACAGATTTGAAGTCAAACGGATTTCTAGAATGAGCATTGCAGTTTTAACTTGCTTCATAAACGCATTCCAGTACCTGATTTTCTCATCATGTACAAAATCTAAACATATATTTATCAATATTTTTAAAACCGCACTTATACGCGTGTGGCAAAACCAGTTTTTCGTGTAAAACAAGTATTGATTTGTTAGGTGAAAGCCAGCAGTATCAAAGATGAAGAGTAAGCGGTTGGGATTGAAATCGTTATCATTGACTCACACCATAGATGCAAGCCAGCAATCATTTTACTAATAGGCATCCAAATTCTAAATTAGACAAGGATTTATTACGTGAATTTTATTGTATGTTTTACAGTGAAACCTTCAGGTAGGAAATAAATCATCGAATTATAATTACGTATATGCATTTCCTTCGTTTTTAGAAACCGCTGTGCAATATCTAATCATGAACATTATATATTTTTGTATAGGTCTCTTTTTGAATAATGCGTCTCTTTTCGCTACTCATTAACACGAGTTGGCTACGGCTTGTGCAGCTTTGCGGAAGCGTATCGACGCGGTTGTTGAGCAAAAAAGAAAACAAAAAATAACGAAAAACAAACGATTTGAATATATATTCCAAATTTCCGTCACCAAGGACTACATTGATTTTTCCCCAGTCTTTTTACCCACTCATGAATTATTTTTCGTTGGCTATGTCTGTGCAATTTGAGGCTGTAAAAAGAATGAATGATGATGAACTGCAAGGACATCCAATAGTGATAACCACCTGAGCGAGTGCAGGTTACAAAGATCAATCTACCTAAGATTCATGTATCTATCAATCTGTGTAGCTGCATATAGAATAGAGAGAAAGGAAGAAAGAAAAAGATAGATATATATAGAGAGAGAGAGACAGAGAGAGAGAGAGAGAGAGAGAGAGAGAGATTGAGGGGGAGAGAAAGATCCCTGGTTGGTGGTTAAATGAGTATCAGATTCACAAGCGCTGCAATTAGTATTTTTCTAATCCAACTTAAGATTATCATGAAATTATAAATTGTCTTTATCTCTTTCTTTTTTGCTCTGTCTCTCTCTCTCTGTCTGTCTGTCTGTCTCTCTCTCTCTCTCTCTATATATATATATATATATATATATATATGTATGTGTGTGTGTGTGATAGGATAAGAAAAAAACCAGATATATAGTTAGAAAGATAAAAAATAAAGTTAGAAATAAAAATAGATCTAATGCATCTAACACACATAAGCTGAACAAACCATAACTTTTATAAATGCCATCCTAATTACATACTTAGAGGGAATTCTGATAAATATTTTGCCATTTATAAGCACACATTAAACAGACTTTATTATATCCCCAACTTTTATAAAATCCCTACTTAAAGAATCTAAGATATGTCTATCTACAACTACAACCGATGTAACTTAAATTCTTTCACTTTCACACAAGATATTCCCTTTAATCAATATACGGACAACCAAACATAGATGAGAATGCCTACTAGACGCTCAAACACACACAGGCACACAAGAACATACATATTATCAAATGCCACATAGATAAGCTAGAATTATGATACGCATACGCATAGATGAATTATACACTCGAATGCTGCTTGACAGGACAGATACGCACGAAGTCTGCTTAATGAATGAAAAATCATGCAAATAAAAAAAATACTAGAAATTTATTTTTTCCTACGTATTTCATTTTAGGATGAAACAGAAACGTTCAAAATATAAACGTTTTCTATTTGTTCCTTATTCTATCATTCTGTCGGATTCTATTCCAATCCATCACTATATATATATATATATATATTATAAACTGTTACATTGGAACATGCAAGTTACATATATATGTATATAGATATTATTCAATATATGTTTCTTTACTTTTGTTAATATGTATTTCTCCTTTTGCTACTGATATCTGTCCTCATTTATTAATGTCTCAACTTATAATTCAAACTAATCCCTATTAACATTTATACTGACAGCTTATTGCGGTTAAGCTTTTTATTTAATTTTTCGTACAAGTACTTTTCTGGACACAAAGTGTGTAAAAACTCTCCAATGATTCTGCATATCAGACCGCTTTCGGCTATTCTTTAAGCCATTATCAAGAACGATTTTTATTTTATTCAGAAATTAACACTTTCACCACTTCATTATGCAAAAAACAAAGACTATATGAAACTATTGCCACCTTAATTTTAAGAGTGAATACCCACTTAGATGCTAGACTTCTAAGATCGACAGTCTACGTCAATGCCTTCAAGTTTTCAACTGACTTGAAGAGGAACGACCACATCGAATCAATAGTTGAATCTACTGCAAAGAAGGTTGGGTAGAAGTTATAAATTTTTTTTTCTAAAGTAACTAATAACAATACTGAACATACAGATGAAAACAATAATATTAACATCTTCTACAAAAGCCAAATAGACGTTAACTAATTTAAGTTATAACGTATTTTCCCTTAAAGATATCATAAAGAAATATACAACCCCAGTCGACCTGAACAAGAAAATTAAATTATCTATTACAAAAAATTTAAAACAGCTAACCTTATCATAAAAATAACAACACACCAGCAAAATCAAAATTACAGAGAACCAATATTATTTATGAGTTCAAATGCCCCTTAAGGAACTGTGTTCCTCATCAAACCAAACTCATAAATAATTGGTCTACTACACGCCTATCTAGACGACTCACGTTACACCTACCCGACCATAGCTCAATTAAAGCTCATTTAAACTCCATCCGAAACATACTAGTAGAAAATATAAGTATAATAGCCTCATCCACATGTAAAAAATATTAAAAGTAACAGAAGCTCTAATAATTAAGAGGGTAAAGTCAACACTTAATATAAACTACGAACGCGGCAACAATGTGCTGACCGTGTTTAAAAAATTAAAGAAAATCCTATAACTTCTGACAAATGCATAAACTTCCCACATATTCAGTTAAAAAAAACCCCCAAAAAACGTAAAAACCGTCCTTGATAAGGGCTAAAAGAATAACCGAAAGCGCTCGGATATGCAGAACGTTTGGACAGTTTGTGACCTGAAAATAAAACAATTGTACGAACACAAGAAAAACTAAATAAAAAGCTCAACCGAAATACTATGTCAGTCGCCTTTAACGAAACATGATAAAAGAGGCATTGCTGCTCAAATGCACATTTATTATCCTGTTGGAGCAATATATATATATATATATATATATATATATATATATATATATATATATATATATGCCTACGCAGCCAAAACCCCTAACCATACACACATCACTCTTTCCACCTCTCGAATATTATAATAAATTCACCCCCTCTCTCTTTTAATTTATCGTAATAGTCACTGACTATAAGAAAAATTAGGTTAGACAGACTGATGAACTTGTAACAGCTCCAGGAAAGAGCTAAAAATAGATTCTTACATATGTGCAGAACGACGTGATCAAGTAAGAAACGTTGAGCGGGAAAATATAGGCAGGAATCAGTTGGAATCCGAGTCTAGTGCGGACAACATATTTTTTTTATTTATTACCGTCAAGCAAACGAAATCGCACAATGAAGACGAGTTCCAATTCAACGCAACATACCATGCCGCATATAACAACTGCACGTGTAAATTACTAAGTGTGATAGACAGGCATGTGTGACCCTCTCAATTGGATGCAGGCTACAACTTATACAGTTTCGAATCTTCCTACTCGAAAGATGAATTCTACATTGCTGAATATGTGAAGAGAGTGAACGACCATCCCTTAGGGTCAATACTCATAACATTGAAAAAAAAATCAATATATCAAAAGATATTACTGCTCTAGCGAAAAGAACTGAACTGAAAGTAAAAAGAACAAAGAGAAATATGAAACATGAGAAAGAGAGAAAAGGGAAAAGAGAAAACCTTATTTTGTTTCAGGCGAAAGACTCAAGCTTAATTGTTTGTTTTGACTTTCCAGCTCAGACATGTAACAATACATCTTTCTGCACAGAAATATATAGCACACACCTTTCCACGCATTCCCTTGCAGTAATGTTTTCATGTATCAACTCATTATAAATTAAATCTTGTTAATTCGTATATTGGCGCTTGTTGCTCGTTACTGTTGGTTGTTTCTTCTCATTTGTGTATTTGATCCTGTACAGAATCCTTTCCACTATGGAATGGTAAACTTTGGTCATATCCTTTGACAAGTTGTTTCTTTTCTTTTCAAATTTTGTGTTGCGGCAGTTGTTTCGTAATATATATATATATAACAGCTAACATTCCTCAAAACAAAGTCGATATTTTGTTCCAACAGGATAATGCCGGCCTATTTGATGCTCATGAATTCAGCATTATTTTCGAGATGTTTGTTCGGTACAATCGCCATAGAAATTCTTTAAGTATGAGATTAGGTGGCAGAACGCTTGATTCGTCCAGTAAGCCCATCTACAATTCTTACTGCATTGTTTTAACTACAGCAAAAAATGTTGAATAATGTATCACAGTATTCTTGCGTGCATGTGTATAAGCCTGGGTAAAGACCCAAGGAGGTTATACAACGTATTAATATGAGGTCTGAGTACAGTTTCTGTATTTCCTATTTTAAAATACTTATGTATCTGTATTTGTGATCATCATCAGAGAAAACAAGTTGTATTATCACTACGCTTAAACTTAACTAAATTAAAACACACATTCGCACTGTTGCACTTATTTATATATATATATATATATATGTATGGATGTATATTTAATCATTTCACCTCATGCAAGGCAGGACTGCGACTAGTACTCAGGGGGTTACAGAAAAGTGAGAGAAAAGACTGGTTGTTAGTGGGAGTTAGGAACAGATAAAAATGAAAGAGATTCAAGAAGATAAAAGATGGGGACTGACATTTCATTTAAAGTTTTGAAGATTGTAGTTATCAGGGAAGCAAGGAAACGAGAGGGAGTTCCACAGGCGGGAAGTGCGAAAAAAGAAACTGTTGGAGTAAAAGTAGCGATTACATTTAACAATTTCAAATTTAACTATTTTCAAATACATTTAAATTCACATAGTTGGGACACCAGGGAAAAAAGCTCGTCAGAACAGTTTCCATGAAACTATTTGTAGAAAAGACAAGAGGGAAGCCATGTCACTTCGGTGAGAAAGTAACTGGAGTCGAGATGCCAAGTCAGGATCGATTACATTGCAGATCTTTCTTTGGATTTTGTCAAGAACCTCGAAATGAATAGCAGGGGCACCAGATCAAATATGGCAACAGTATTCAATGAATGGACGAATGGCAAATTTGTAAATGTGCAAGATGGACTCTGACGAAAAAACCCAACTTTTCTTGCAGGTGATGCAGCTATTGATTCGATGTCGTCGTTCCACTTCAAGTCAGTTGAAAAGGTGAGGCCAAGGCGCAATTCTATTACTCCCATAAGTCTAGCATCAGGCAGTTTTTCTATTGTGGATAAATGAGAGCAGTTTCGTTTTGGAGGCATTAACATTTACAAACCATTTTTTTCTCCCAATTAACCACTGATTGGTGGTTCTTGTTAATAGCAGCGGTCAGATTAACTTTGTCAGCTCTGATGGATTTGTTAAATGGTAGTGTCATCTGCATAAATGTCTACTTGGGAACTGTTGACATCACGAAGATCATTGATGAAGATCAGAAACATCGTAGGACCCAAGATAGGACATTAAACTGTAACAAACGAAACACAGGCAAAACTAGAAAAGCAATAATAAAGATTAAAAAAAACAAAAACAAATTCGACATAGATATAAAAACTAACCTAAATGAAGTAGATTTTCTAGAAGTCACTTTCAACCTAAGAAAAGGCACATATAAACCATATAGAAAACCCAATGATAAACCACTCTATATACACACATCTTCCAACCACCCGCCTTCTATAATCAAACAGATACCAAAATCGATTTCCGACAATTACTCTAATGAACAGGAAAAGAAACATCATATGGTTCAACCCACCGTACAGCAAAAACGTAAAAACAAACGTAGGAAAAATATTCTTCAAACTCTTACACAAACACTTCCCGGAATCAAGCACCCTACACAAAATATTCAATAAAAATACAGTAAAAATCAGCTACAGTTGCACCGAGCTACAGTTGCACCGAGCTACAGTTGCACCGTGAACTTGACACAAATAATAAAAAAGAACAACAGGAAAATTATCAACAAACCACACGAACAAATTAAACCCACGTGCAACTGTAGAATAAAGAACGAATGTCCCTTAAACAATTATTGTTTACAAAACAACGTAATATACCGAGCCACGATAAAATCACCAGATAATGAAGAAAAAGTATACATATGAGTAACTGAAGGAACCTGGAAACAAAGAAATTATACACACAAAACATCATTCACAAATAGTAAATATGCTAACAGCACAATGTCTTCTAAGTATATCTGGGAAATTAAAAACAAAACGCACATCACACCAAAAATATCTTGGAAAATAAGGAAAAGATCATCAGCCAACAACAACCAATCAAAAACTTGCAAATTTTGCTTGGAGGAAAAAATAGCTATCATTACTTTCCCATAACAAAATAAATTATTAAATAAAAGATCCGAGCTCATCTCAAAATGCAGACATGAAAACAAATTTTTACTACGTTACTTAAAAATCGAAAAGGGAAAAAATAAAAATAAATAAACAAAATAAATTAACCCAAACGAATTACCAAATCACCCCTCTTAGAAGAGACGAAATAGAATAAAAAGTAAGAAAACAAAATCAATGAACCCAAATAAAGTAAATAATAAACAAATTAGCAAACCGTTATGACCAAAATATTAGTTAGACTATAAAAAACAAACCAAAAATCGGACGAAAAAAATAGCTATGTTGTATAACGATAAAAAAATACTACGTTACTTAAAAATCGAAAACCGAAAAGAGAAAACAAATAAATAATAACAAGTAAAATAAATTGACCTAAATTCATCCAAATAAATAAATAAACCAACAAACTAATCCCGATAAAGTAACCGTTAGAAAAAACGAATAAAGATAATTAATCCAGATAAATACATGAATTAACAAATAAATTAAAAACTGTTCCCACCAAAATGAGAGTTAGAATAAACTACAACAATCAACCCCAAAATTGAATAAATAGTTTTATCTTCCCAAACCAAAACAAAACTATTAAATAAGCGATATAAACAAATTTTTACTACGTTAATAAAAACACGGATGAAAATAAAAAATAAATAAATGAATAAATAAATATATAAGATAAGAAATAAAAAAAAAATAAAAACAAGCAAAATAATTTAACCCAAATAAAAAAATAAACAAACGACTTCCGGTAAAATAACCGCCAAAATAGACTACCCACAATGCACTACGGGTCCCGTATATATAAATAGCCGAGAAAATAACAGCACTCGTGGCCTGACGATTGCATCTAGCATGAAACAGACTGTCGCCTCTAAGTGTTGACTTCTATGTTCAGTTTTATATATATATATATATATATATATATATATATACAAAGAGAGAGAGAGAGAGAGAGAGAGAGAGAGAGAGAGAGAGTGTTGCATTTGCGACATACTTGCGTTCATATGTATCTGCATTAGTGATAGGTATTTTTAAAACAGGATTATACTTTATTCTTACCTAATGTATGTACAAATACGTTTTGTACATATTATGAAAGTATTTATCCCATGGTATTTGTACATGTGTTGGTGAATGTATATGTATGTATTTGGCAATCTATGTTCTTCATACGTATAAGAATCGTGCTTGTGGGAGGGAGAGGAAATGGTGAGGAAACTGTAAAATCGAAAGATCTAAAATCTTATAAATTCTAGACGCCCAACATTTTATATAACATTTATTTACTTTCTTATCCTAAATCTATCTCCACATTATTCGAAATGGGTGTAAAAATATTTTTCAGCAAATGAACGGCCAGTTTATAAATTCAGTGAACTTCGATGAATTAACCGAGTCAAAATTGAAAATAAGTGGAGAAATCTCATAATAAATGCTTCGAATGGTTGTCTGCTTATATGCATGAAAGGATCTCCATTATTACACATAAAAAGGAATCAACAAATATTTAACATTTATTTTGAAGAGAATTATTAGTGACATCTTTATCATAAGCGTTTCACAAGATCTGCTGAATGTCAACACTTTTCAAGATTCACAATGACTTCAGTATTAGTCCGACAGTCAGTATACACGGTGTAATAAAACTCATGATTATTATTCAATTCTGAATGTTTCCAGAGTTTCAAAAAGTTAATTAATATTATCTGTTCTACATTATCGTTAAAATATCGAAGCTGTGAGAAAATGAATCACGACATGATTTAAATGAAATATTAATTACTTTTGTGTATTTTCATCTTTTAAAGGCACACAACGTGTACATGCGTATCTGTGCGTACACATACACATTAAGAATAATTTGAACTTATGCCTTTTTAGAAGTCAGCGTTTCTAGAGAAATCCCTATCTGTCACAGTGACAGAAATCTATAAAGAATTAGAATGTCTATCAGTTGGGAAATGAAACAAATTTTACCAACTAAAATAGGTAATAATAACATGTATTTTTATGGGAATGGCATCAATATCTGTTCCGTTTTATGTTCCAGAGTCAAAGTTCAGTAATTTCGCTAACGAAATAAATGACGTTGCATTGTCTCATATTTTTTTAAAGACTTTGTTGATTCTTTTATGGCTATTTCATTAGATAGCTAGTGTTTGTAGGAAATATATAAGTTCAATTTCTATGTTGTCTAACAATAAAATAAGTAGATTATAAACAAATTGTTTTTCTCAACAAAACACGTCAGTATTCGCTTGGTTGTACTAAAAATGGCAAATACCAAAATGTCAAAGAAGTTGTAAGACGAAATGGTGAATTTTTATTTCTATTTTAAAAAATGTTATATTCTGTTAGCAGCATTGAAATTCGGCTTATTTTCCTGCTAATATCTTCATTTAAGCATTCTTTCAGTGATATATGGGAAACGTCTATGTGCAGGTGAAAATGTTACGTTATCATTAAAACGTTGGCATCTGATGATCAGTCCACATGGTGTGTCAGTTGTAAATCCTTTTTCGATGCAGTTTTTGCTTGAATGTCTAATTTAATTTAATGGATTCAATGAGAAGAGTTGCTAATAAAATAAACAAATAAATAAAAATAATGATTTTTTTCGGAACCGGCGAAAAAAAGGGGAAAGATATTTTAACGTTTTCAAACTTTTGTATGTTTTATTTCATTTGAGAATTAAAAGATTATCGATCAGATTTTCATGACGCAAATTAGAAGTGTCGCAAAAACAGATCATTATTAACTTCAATGAAGAATCCCAGGATTTACCTGTGACGGAAATACGGAATTCAACCAACTAATTGCAAACTTTCACTCGTTTCCATGCTAAAGATTATATATTTTTAATAGCTTATCTATTCTTAAACACACACACTCTCATATATATATATATATATATATATATATATATATATATATATATAGAGAGAGAGAGAGAGAGAGAGAGAGAGAGAGGGGGGGTCGGGGAGAAATATATTATTAAACATTGATAAAAAGAATCTATCTTGCAACGGTTGTTAAAGTGCTACTCTAAAGCGGAACGGGTGATAAAATGGTTGTTTCTCCTACAAAGGAAGCGAACGTTCAAAATCTGCTGGAAAGCACATAATCTTTATTAAGCCTCTTGAATTCGAAGCTCAGTAGACGTAATTTACACTGTTTAAAAAGACGGGGCGTCTACACACACACATCGATTAAAAATAAAGTTTGTAGTAGTAGTAGTTATAATAATAATAATAATAATAATAATAATAATAATATATATATATATATATATATATACATATACATATATATAATTACTTATTTAAAAATTATAACATAAATATGCTATAAAATCAAATGATTTTATGACATATTTATGTTATAATCATATACTTGGTTATATATATATATATATATATATTAGGTTGGTGCAAAAATAATTTCGTTTTCTAAAATATGTTGCTATGTGAGAAAACGAAATTATTTTTGCACCAACCTAATATATATATATATATATATATATATATATATATATATATATATATATATATATATATATATATATATATATATGTTAATCAATTCACTCCACGCAAAGCGATAATACCACTAAGACGTAAGGTGGTACTGGAAGTGAAAAAGAATGAAAAAACCTTCGAAGGAACCGGAAAACAAATCCTAAACTAGAAGCAAGGGATAAACCTCTATTCCTGTTCTAAAGTCTAGAGGGATTATGAAACGGACGATAGGTGAACATATTTCCGCTTATCACCCCCCCATATATATATATATATATATATATATATATATATATATATATATATATATATATATATATATATATATATGTGTGTGTTTGTGTGTATGTGTTTGTGTGTGTGTGCGTGTGTGTGAGTGAGTGAGTGTGCGTGTGTGACGGGTACTGGAAAGGTTTGGTTCAACAAAAAGGAATTTCAAGAAATTTTTATAATTGTTCTGATTTGATAAAATTAGTCAGACTTAGAACTTTTCATTTCACGTCCTATATATTGTTATTCATTTCTATATTTAGTGATATTATTTGAATCATTTCTAATGAAAAGCTAATTTCACAAAATCTTTTTTATTAATTTCCCTTATCGGAACTGCATATTCGGTTTTAGATACGAATTATTCTGTAATTATATATATATATATATATATATATATATATATATATATATATATATATATATATATATATATATATATATGTATGTGTGTGTGTATGTGCGTGTGTGTGTGTGTGCATGCTATTTCTTACAACTATAAATCTCTCTCACTCTCTCTCTCTCCATATATATATATATATATGATATTTTATCATATATATATACATATGTATGTATGTATGTATGTATGTATGTATGTATGTATGTATGTATGCATGCATGCATACATGCTCGGCGGAATAATGGATCGCGGCTTTGATTGAGGAATCGGAGATCCGAGTTCGAATTCCAGTCGAACCCATTATATTCCATTCTTACGTGCTAATACCCTTGGGAATCCTCTTCTTCTCCCTCTGGCTATGGGTAAATAGCAAGACAGACTGGGTTCTATAGCCTTGGATGGTCTTCGAGAAGGACAACTCTGAATTCAAAACCTGCGGCGGGTCGTTTGGGGACCCTGTGGCATGTAGTGCACCAGGTCTCTGTATTCGGCCCTTCAAAAGTGTGGATGGTCTTGCACGAAACCTTCACCACTATATATATATATATATATATATATATATATATATATATATATATATATATATATATATATATTATAATCAAATCTCATGTGCTGCTGTTGGTCTGTCGGTTTCCTCATACGTTGAATAGATCTGCTAGACCCTCATATATATATATATATATATATATATATATATATTAAAAAATTAAAATCTTCAGACACACTGGGTTGTAGATTAATATTCTTTGGTTTTTTTTATTAATATTTCATTTAGATTCCTCGTCTAGTTTCGTCCAAAATGGCCATCATCAGTAAAAGAAATATTTCTGATTGCTGGTAGCAGTATACTACAGAAATGAATGTCTTGATGGAGAAAATGAACTTTTGTTTGTAGTTTTCATTTGTTTTTTTTTAACTTTTTAACATGAATATTTTAACATTCCTTGTATTGGTCAAACAGTCTCTTTTAAGTTGTTATTTGAGATAAGAGCTAGATGGATCTATGCTTCTCTGAATTCCCCTGATCAGTTTGACAATTTTATTGGTCCTGGAGAGGATGTGTCTCTGTTAAGTGTTTGTCTGTGTGTTATTTGGTTCTTAGGGAGTGAGTGAGTATGATATGTGTAAGTGTGTGTATTGCTGTGGGTGGGTGTTATCATTTGGCTCATTAGGGAGTGAGTGAGTATGATGTAAGTGTGTATATTCATGTGGGTGTGTGTATAAGTGTGAGGCCTCAACACCTCCGTAAGCATGTCTGTCTTGTGTGGGTGAGAAATGTGGGTAGGTTTTGATTTGTAAAGTTATATATTAGTACTATCTATATTGTTAAATTTATGGTTTAGCCCGGCTGGATATTGTGTTTTTAGACGTTGTATCCACTTATTTTCATGAACTCTAAAATCTTTCTAATGTTATCTGCTCTGAACTTTTCTATTCTCTCAATTATAATGAATTTGGCATGGGTTTTGAAATCGTGTTTTTCCAGGCGGAAATGTTCTACAGGTAATAATTTTTCATAGGGAGTCGACTTAATTCGATTGCGATAATTATTAATTCTGTAGTGAAAGAGCCATTCAGATTTTCCTACATATTGTTTCTGGCATAGTGTGCATTCTAGGAGGTAAATTATGTTATGACTTCTACAGTTAGAATCGTGGTAGATTTTGAAAGTAGATCTAGTGATTGAGCTAGTGAATGAATTCGTGTGTTTAATATGGTTGCAGCATAAACTTCTTTTGTTGTTACATGGTTGGGAAAATCCTGTTGTTTTGGTTGTTAGTTTATTACGGATTACCTTGTCCCCTGAAATGTGGTTACTACCTATGATTTCTTTTAGGTTCTTAGGTCTACGATATGCTAGAAGGCCGGGTCCCTTAAACAATTTTTTTAGGTCTGGTTTGATATGTAGTATTTCCCAGCGACGTTTGATTATTTGGGATAGTGGAGGCAGAGTGGGGTTGAAAATGGTTACTAGAGGGATGCGGCTAGATTTATTTTTTAATCTTGTACATTAGGGTGTCTTCTCTTGGTGTGGAAATTGCTTTACTTATTTGCTCCCTGATTAGGTGTTGTTTATAGCCACGTGCTGTGAAGTGATGATCCAGATTTTCAATGTGTTTATTTAATTCTTCATTGTTTGAACATATCCTTCTGAGTCTAAGTGCTTGTGAATAGGGAAGGTTCTCTTTGAGGTGTTTAGGGTGGGAAGACTTAAATGTAGATAGTTGCTGGTGTCGGTGATTTTAGTGTGTAGTGTCTAAAAATGTTACTGATGTGGATTTTTCATAGTCAAACTTAATTGAGTCGTGCACTGTGTTTAAGGTCAGAAGGAATTGGGTAAGTTTGTCATCACTACCCGTGTATACAAAAAATATATCATTGATATATCTTGCATAGAATACGCAGTCGCTACCAATGATGGGATAGATATGGGTCTCCTCAAATTTTCCCATGAATATTGTAGCATATGATGGAGCTGCAATGGTGCCCATGGCACAACCTCTTATTTGAAGGTAGTGTGCTCCATTGAAGTTGAAAGTATTCAATGTAAGGACATGCTCCATGAGTTTTCTGATAACTTCTGTGGGGGGGGGTCTTGTTTTCCTCTTTTAGTAAGTGCTTCCTGAAGGGCGGTTAGCCCTTCGATGTGTTTAATGTTTGAATAGAGTGACCTAACGTCCATAGTCACTAGAATAGCATTCTCTGGAACTGTTTGTATGTGATTCATTTTGTTCAGTAGACCTGTTGTGTCTCTGATGTAGGATTTTACTTCCTTAGCTAGCGGTTGTATGTAATCGTCTATGTATTTGGAAATTTTTGTCGTGTAGCAGTTGAACGATGAAATAACCGGCCTTCCAGGGTTGTTGCTTTTGTGTATTTTAGGAAGGAGATAGAAACGAGCAGGTGTAATGTTTGTGGGTGTAAGTGCTGTGCATGTTTCCCCGTCGATTAGATTGTTGCGAAGCATTATGTTTAGTGAGCTAGTTAATTCTTTTTGGTATTCAGGAAGGGGATCTGTACGTAAGCTTTTATAAGTTTCTTTGTCGGCTAGCTGTTTGTTGGCCTCTTTAATGTATTCTTAAATTCTCCAGATCAGTGTCGCACCCCTTTGTCAGCCTGTGTTATGATTAGGTCATCTCTATGTGTCAGCGTGTCGAGGGATATACGTTCCCCTTCAGTAATATTGTCACGTGGCAGATTACGTGCTATTTTTTATGTCATTTCCTACGGCTAGTTCAAATGTCTGTATAGTAATGTCTGTGTTTTGTGGGGTGTAGGTAGTATCCTTCTCTTTTAATGTATCAAGTATGGAAGGTGTGCGATCATTGTCCCCGTAGTGGGCTTTTAACCGTATTCTTCTGAAGAAGGATTTCAGGTCCTTTGCCAAGGTGTATTTATCAAACTTTGGGGGACTAGGGCAAAAGCTTAGTCCTTTATTTAATACCCTGAATGTATTGAGTGAAAATTTATTGTTACTTAAATTTATAACTCGCCCGTATGGGTCAAGTTTGAATTTACAAGGATGGAGAAGTTTTTTCGTAAAAGCTCGAAAGCTTGCATCATATCTCCTATTAGGGATGCTATACCCCCATTCAGGTGTCCTGGTTGTGGGCTTATTCCGTTTTTTTGAACGTTGAGTGTGTTTGCTGTTGATTGTCTACTAGGGGCTAATCTAGGTGGTCTGGGATGTTTAATGGGGTTGCGTTTTGTAGAAGGGCTGCTGTGTTTTGGTTTCTGTATGTTTGTACGGCACCCAAAGGATGTCCGCGTAAGTTAGTCGTTTGTCTTGTATGTGTGTTTGTATTGAGGTTCTAGCTATCGTTGATGGTGGCGGTGTTGTTATTGTTGGTTGTGGTGCTGGTGGTTGTCTGTTGGTGTATTTATTTGGTCTGTTTTGTGTTTGGATTGGTTGTGTGGTGGTCAGTGTAGTTGCGGTTTTTTGTTGTTTTCTTTTGGGGTATGGTTGTTCACTTTTTTCTGAGTTTGGCTTCATTTCTCTTTTGTTCCTCTGTCTGGAGGAATTATTCCATTTTAATTTTCTTTGTTTTTCAGTTTTTGTTTTTTGTAGTTCCCTCACTGTTTGGTCTGTGTGAGCTTTTATGACATTCTTTATGTTGGTATATTCTTCCGTATATATATATATATATATATATATATATATATATATATATATATATATATATATATATATATATAGGTACCTCCACTTTTTTGGCATAAATTTCGATACCTAAGTTTAAAATGCATTTTTTAAAATGAAAAAAACATGCTTGAAGATTTCATTTTAGCTTTACTTGAAAGTTGAATCATTAAATTTATTATTTCCATTAAGTAAACAATTCTGGTGTATTTCAGATAGAAACTATATACATTGGAATGTCAAATTTCTTAATTTTAAGAAATTTGTAAACAAACACAAATTTATCGATTTTAAAAATATTTAAAAAAAATTCTGACACATTATTTTTAGTAAAATTAGAAAATTTACTGTTAAATTAATCTGATTTAAAAAAATATTACTTAATTATAGCATAAAAAGTAATATACAACGAATTATTAACGATCGGTACTGTAATTTTGATCCAATATTTGATCTATGTGTTGATTGACGAGTGATGACAGCTACTACGGATGACCATAAATGAAAATTACTAGAAATCTGAGTGAACGCTTTTATTTTTAGTTTTACTGTTATGTTTATTTATTAGAATAAAGGAACAAAACTCTTTTTATAATAATGGCAATTTCAGTCTACCGTACATGGAAATAAGGAACGTATTAAGTAAAAAAATACAACATAAAAAATTATTTGAAAAAAAATTAGCACCACTAAGTTTATTAAACTTTGCAATTTTGAACTCATAAATTTTGTTTCTACTTAATTACTAATTATCACAAGGAAATAGCCTAATACAGAGTTTTGCACGATTTTTAAACTATTATAAATTATTATAATTAAAATGTAAAACAAATAAAACTTTCTCGTAAAATTTAATTATTCATCAGAAAAAATTTATTTCTTCAGGCAATAATGACCTTAATATTACTTATTTACAAAAGCAATTAAAAGCTTTTCTAATGAAGTAATATCATAGTTTTATTGGATTCATTATTTTTCAATTCAGAGCAGATTTTCAGATAGTTAGCACAAACTTGAAAAAAAAAAGTAGGTGATTTACCATCTCCAATGACTCTTACTTTAAACAAAAAAAAATTGAAAAAGGATTGAACGAAATTTCAGGACAATAAGTAAGTGGGGTGTAACATATTAAAAAAAAAAGTTTTACTAAAATTTACTAAAAAGAAATATTTCAAAAATAATTTCATTCATTTGTGAATAAGTCCTGAAAATTTCATTAAAATCGGACAATTACTTTAATTTTACAAGAATTTCCAAATCAATGTGTTTTCAACGGGAAAAAAGCGCAAAAAAAAAAAAACAATGTTATTTTAACAGCACCGCGATGGCGTAAAAAAAAAGAAAACTTTAACCAAAATTTCGAGCGTCTTAGAAAATATTAAAAAATTTCAAAAAATACTTAAAAATACTTTGGTCTTTCATCTTAATAATAACATAAGCATTTTGACGATAAAACTTTATTTTCGTTAAGTTTGTGGCATTTTTTTATTACGCTATGCTGTTTTTCCGCGAAAAAGTGGAGGTACTTATATATATATATATATATATATATATATATATATATATATATATATATATATATATATATATATATAATTATTTATTTAAAGATATGATTCCAACACGCTACATAAGAGGTCTCATGTTTCAAAACAAGAGCCGAAAACTTCAATATAATTATTTGAATTAAATTGAATTAAAGTAGGCTCTGTTCCATCTTCAAGCGAAATTTTTTTTTTGGAATAACTTATTTCTGAAATTTACGTGTTTTAATAGTATATTCATAATTGAAATAAAAATTTCCATCGTAACAGCCAGGGTGAATTGTTTAAAATAGGTAGGGGTGTTAATAATTTGTATCAGTATAGAGTTACTTTCATAGATGTCAAGTCAGGGTAAGGTGGGGGTGTCTAAATTTAAAACGGAAGATGTTTTCGCCTAGTCTGGTTTACGTGTCTATGGAGATTTATTTATTTTTTTTATTTTTTTATTTTATTTCTTTATGAAAGGGATTTGTGTATATAAAACTGCCGTAACATTTGTTTTTTGACGACTTCATAAAGGGTTATCTTTTTTTGTAGGGTATTTAAACTATTTATTTGGGCTATCGATTATAAAAGTTATTTTATTGTATGCTTGTTTTTAGCTAATTATTCAATGCATAAATAATTAGATGTAATTAGGTGTCCTATTTAATAAATATAATAATAGGACATGAGTTAACGGTTTTTTGCCGACATCATCAAATTTATGATCAAATAAATTAAAATTTATGATCAAATAATTATATTGAAGTTTTCGCCTCTTGTTTTGAAACATGAGACCTCTTATGTAGCGTGTTGGAATCATATTTTTAAATAAATAATTATATTTATACTCTACTTTTGTATCGAGCACTATTTTTAAAAAATAATAACAAAAATACTAAAGAACTTTGGATTATTTACCTAACCAGTTATTTCCTATTTTCTATATATTTTCACACACACACACACACACACACACACATATATATATATATATATATATATATATATATATATCGTTTCTGACAAGTGAACGTGTTGTGAGCGCGTGCGCAGAGAGCCTAACCCTGCCTACAGGGTTTGGTGCTTATATTGTTGTATATGAATAAACACTCGCGCACAGAGAATGAAATTTACCGACAAATAAGTGTACGGTAGTTTATTTTTTATGATACATTCTCATTTTTACCAACTGGGGCATTAGTGACAAGTTATTTTTTGGTTATTTTAATCAAATTAAACTGAATATTGATCAATCCAATCAACTGCCACACTGCTGATTACGGATGATTACTCATTAGACAATTAATTTACCGCTAGTAATATGTTTTTAATGTTAATGTGTAGACGTTTATAAGAATTTTGAACAAAATATAAATTTCGACAATTAGCGAAATGCCGCTTTTTGTAGGAATCGAATACCTACACAGTAATTAGCTCTTAGGAATGTCGGTTGACGCAAATTATAACAAAAGAAAATTAAAGTTGATGATTATGATGATGACAGGGAAAATATCTTAATGGAATCATATACTGACAATTTTGAATTGTCTTACATGCTTTATTTTCGACTTACGGGCCTATCACGTTTAACGATCGGTTCTCATACGATCACCTAAATTAAGCAACCTTGAGCATAATCCTTGTCCACTTTGGCTTTTTCTAAGTTTGGGTTTGCAGAATTGAAAATCGGAGAGTTGAGTTCCAAGTCCAGTCGGATTCGTTATATTCAATTACGCGTAGGTACCCTAGGAAAATGTATGAATGAATTCCCCGCCCCCATACCCAGCTATCAGTTGATTAGTGGGATTTGTATCGATAAACCATTATCTCTAAAAAAATTCTCATAAATAACCCGCAAAAATTGATGAAAAATACAAATCAAACAATTCTTTCTTTTTACAACATACTCTTGTAGTTTACTCACCTCCACAATGTAAACAAATAATCTTAGGGATTTATGACATGCAATTGATTCATCAAATTTTGATTCGGAAATAATATGGTGCTGGCCATTTTAACAATCTTATTTTTAAATGCAATTCAAGACTTTTGGTATTGAGGTAACTCGACTCAACTAAAACTTATTTAAAATGACTAGACCAAAACTTCTGGAATTCGTTCCATTCTAACATTATCAACACGTGATATCCATTGTTCATTTTTCCGTTTCCAAATAATTTATTCATAAACGAGTCAAATATTGATTCATATGATTGTGTATCCGCTTTTTTAGGCTTGAATTGCAAATGTTAATTTAATTTAAATAAGAATTATTAACTATTTAATATATGTATACACAACCATATATATGTATATATAACCAGTTTATTAATATCTACACATCTTATCAAATATATATTTATTACTTACTAAATTCTTCCAAATTGCTTTGACCGAACTGTTATATGTCATTGTTACTACCAGCAAATCGGATGGTATCAAAATTGACTTTTGTATAATCCATTTCGTATGCACCTTCAAAATCCATTGGCAAGTTAAATTAAAAAAGCACTTTTTTCATCTATATCCTTCATTTTAGTTGATAATGGTGCCCATAAAGTCTGTAAAAGATCAGAGGAAGGGAAAACGTCTCAGTAAAGCTTTATCTCATCATATCACTCGCATGATTATATAAGCTTGAATGCACATTACACACTTGAAAGATAAATTTACTTTTTTTTCCCTCACACTTTCTCCTCTGAACGATTCACATTACTTTCCTTTAACATTCACCAAGTGAATTTAGAGAATTCGTCAGTGTATCAGGGGTACCTTTTCCCCTTACAGTCAGTCATTCTTAGGACTGCAATAAAAACAATGTTTGAAAATTTAATTAGCCTTATACAAACTTCTACAAATAGCTTCATATCAGACTGAACTGACTTAAAAATATAACTGTTTCCACATTTAATGCATATTATATATAGTATATGTTTATGAAAGGACTATAAAGCATCTAGATACACAGGATAACCAATTTCTTTTGGATATTTAGTATTCCGTCAGTGAATTCAAGTGTATATCGTCTAGTGTTTCACTCTATATTCATAATATCGATTTCTGTTTAAGTTTTGAAATTCAGAATAATTTGAGAAATTCAGTGTTTTAGATTCCATCAATCAAGTAGAAACTTCGACAGATTAAGTGTTCATCAAAAACAGTGGAAGTTATGCGTTTCATTTTGATAGCATCTACATAAGATATGCGTAGTTTGATATTTTATTGAACAGAATTGAGACCAGATGGCAATTTAGATTACATATTCTGGTAGAAAATAGAAAGCAAATAATTACGTTTTAAATTTATCTGTTGATGCTAGCAGACATGTTTGACATTTATTGTCTATGACGATCTATCAAAATCACGCTTTTCCATATTAAATTGTTTTACTTAGGTTTAAGTGAATCAATTTTAAATGACTTAAATTGACAATTTTAGCAATTTTAAAATATGGGTGATCTACTACGTTGAAAGAATTTTTCTTTTACTGTGGATTTTTTTTTATTTTTGATGGAGGACTGAACATCCTTTTTGATGACAACGATAAACATAAGGGATTTCTGTAAGCAAAATTCCTGAATATATTACGAAGAAAAAATTACAATAAATTTTTCTATTTAGACTATTTATTATTTACATAGTTCGAAGTGTTGTCCTGATCTTTATTGTCATATTCACGACGTTTCGGCTGTTGTACGCTCCCAGATTCTTCAGGTGATAACAACGGCCTTCTTCTGATATACGTTGGAATTTCGAACCGAACCCTTTATTTAGTCCACGAGGGTAGATTGTTCAAGTTCCACGTGTCATGCCCTTCCTGGATATCTCAGTTTTCAATTAATTGCCTTTAGTAACGCAACTCTCCATTTTTTGTTCACTTCTGCAGTTATTGAACACTTCGGGTCAAGGAACTTTTGGATTACTTCAACCAAACCTTTTACCCACTGGACCAGTTGATAAAAGCGTTGGTTGAAACAATATCTCCTTAAGAAGACTGGACTGTACAACCATCGAAACGTCACGAATATAACAATAAAGATGAGAAAAAACATGCCGAACAATGTAAAATAGTATAAATAGTTACACTATCCAATCACTCAAGAGGAAGCAGGGAGTTCAGTCTGAAGTCAGGCGACCGGCTGACCGGCTGATCGGTTGAACTCTCTGCCTTCGGGCGAGGAGGAACTCGAACGAGTCTACGCCGAAGGGCGTAGTATCTTTCGGGGAGGTAAACCGACCCTGAACCCATTTATACGGGTTCAAAGGGCATCATTTTGGCCGAGCCCACGGGCTCGGAGATCCCACGTTAATCCGCCCTCGTGGGGTGGGGGGTGACTAAATACAGTTCAGTCTGAAGTCTGGAGTGAGGTCTGTCAGGAGTCTGTCAGTCAGTCAGAGCGAGCGAGTCAGTCAGTCGAGTCATAGGCAGTCCGAAACAGAGTCACGTTCAGACAATTACTACTAAACCTGATTGTTCGTACTAACACTTTCTACTTCTCTGTATATATTCCTGTTTGTAATATATCTGTGTTATTCCATATCCGTGTTCGAGTTCTTCTTTATTGGTTCTACCTTGGACTATCACCGTGGTAAAAGGAACCGGACTATAACAAATATAGACAGGCATTTTTGTACATTTATAATCCAGTGAGGAGTGTTCGCTCAAACAACAAGGTCTTATAACTAGCCTCTAAATATTAACGTTATATTGATAATATCAGAATTGTGAAAATATGTAAGAAGGCATGCACTGTTATCATCATTTTCATGCTGTATTAATCCCTTCTCTATTTTCTCCTAATAAATTATTCCATTATTCAAAAACCTTAGACAGATAACTGAAATACCAGAGAGCGAAGATGGGGTTCAATATGCAACGTGCTTTTGGTCGGGTGAAATATACGTCTATTTTTTCTAGAGAATTGAAACGCTTCGTTTTAACTCGACCTAAAATGGAAGTGAATTCGCACATCTGCTAATGCGTAATAAACATCTCTGATAACGGCTTGAAAAAAAAAACATCTTTCATCCTACCGTCTGGTAAAATTCGTTATGGGTGTTCCTCAGGAGAGAAACTGATATTGTAAAGAGCGATTGGAGTACACCATTACAGATTCGGTTTATGTATTACACGTATGTAATTAATTAAATATGTTAATTTATATTTGCAAAATTTATTGTGCACAAAAGCCTAAAATCCGAAAATAATTGGCTTAATGAATGATGAATAAACAATACATTTTATTTGTTTTATTTCTTGTTCTACATTTTGTTCTCTTATTTTATTTATTGGCCTATATTATACACTGTCTTCAGATGATAAACGAATCAACAAGTACGTGTGGAACTAAAAGGAAGAAAGCAATTTAAAAATTTTACGTAATATCAGGTCATTTAAAAAAGTAGCAGATAAACGTATCAATCCAAATAATTATTGTACTTAATCTTCAAAACTGTAAAAATACGAGGATATCATCAAATACATATATAAAGAATGGTTGACTCTGACCTAAAATACTGCAAGTTTTTCTTTAAAAACCAATTTGCAATCTATGCTCGTTTATCTGCCATAAAAATACATTTATATATCTTTAGTATTGAATGCACTTCTTTAACGATACTGTAAAATGTGACGACATATTTTGTTACGTCCTTATTGTCAGTGGAAGATTTTCACATGCAAGTCTTATAATTGTTGTAGTCATTTTTGCCCTCTCCACTTCTTAAACATGAAGGAAAAGTCCGGTACTGACATAGCAGACACACTGCTACTTGGCGTTGCCAGTGCAAGGACATCACTTTGATGCACAAAAAAATTACGAACACAAAACTTTAGCATAAATGTGCATACATTATTAAAAACTATATAAATTTACAGTCCGCCTGAAATTATGACAATCACATAAACCTTAATGAGCTGAAGTTACTTTTAAATTTTTCAAAATTTAAACGATTAAATGTCAAATCAATGTTTGACTGGAATTTTTAGGTAGTTTTAAGGCGTTTTATTGAAGTTATTGGATTTATTATAAAAACTGAAGTCTGAAATTATTATACGGATTAAACTAATAGTAGATTAAAACCCCTGAAATCTAATAAAAATATTTTCTTATTACTATGATATATGTTGATGCATGAGTAAGGGAAAGGCTATAAAAAATGCTAAAAACAGAAAATAACAAAGTTATTGAGTGATGGTATATTACATATTAGAAATATCAGTGTTTCGCAAAGATCATCGAACGATAAATAGCACTGTTGAAAATATAACAAAGCTGAGAAATAGGGGCAAAGGAAAATACTTCAGAATTTGTCTCCTCAATGGAAACGTAAATTAACCATTGATATCTTCATAGTTCATCGAACGAGAAAAACGGCTTTTGAAAATATAACCATACTGAGAAATAGCGGCAACGCAAAATCCTTCAGAATTGGTCTCCTGAAGGGGAACGTAAACTATACAATTGATATCTCCAGAATTCATCGGACGAGAAAAATGGATTTTGAAAATATAACCATGCAGAGAAATAGCGGCAACGGAAAATCCTTCAGAATTTCTCTCCTCAAGCGGAACATAAACTAAACAATTGATGTCTCCAGAGTAAGTCGGACGAAAAAAAGGACTTTTGAATGTATAACCATGCTGAGAAATAGCGGCAACGGAAAATGCTTCAGAATTGGTTTCCTCAAGGGGGACGTAAACTAAACCATTGATGTCTCCAGAATTCACTCAATGAGAACAAGGGCTTTTGAAAATATAACCATGCTGAGAAATAGCGGCAACAGAAAATACTTCAGAATTGGTCTCGTGAAGGGGAACGTAAATGAAACCTTTGATAACTACAGAGTTCATCGAACGAGAAAAAAGACTTCTGAAAATATAACCATGCTGAGAAATAGCGGCAACGCGAAATCCTTCAGAATTAGTCTCGTGAAGGGGAACGTAAATGAAACCTTTGATATCTACAGAGTTAATCGAACGAGAAAAAAGACTTTTGAAAATATAACAAAGCTGAGAAATGGAGGCAACGGAAAATCATTCAGAATTTGTCTACTGAAGTGTAGCGTAAACTAAAACATTGTTATCTCCAGAATTCATGGAAAGACAAAAAAGGCTTTTGAAAATATAACAAAGCTGAGAAATAGAGGTAATGGAAAATACTTCAGAATATTTTCTACTGAAGGACAACGTAAACTAAACAATTGATATCTCCAGAGTTCATCGAATGAGAAAAATGGCTTTTGAAAATATAACCATATTGAGAAATAGCTGAAACAGAAAAACCTTCAGAATTTTGTCTGTTGAAGTGTAACGTAAACTAAACGATTGATATCTCCAGACTTCATCGAACGATAAAAAGGCTTTTCAAAAAATATATCAAAGGTACGAAATAGCGGCAACGGAAAATCCATCAGAATTTGTCTCCTGAAGGGTAACGTAAAATTAACCATTTATATCTCCAGACATATTCGAACGAGAAAAAGGGCTTTTGAAAATGTATCAAAGCTGTGTAATAGCGGCAACGGAAAATCCTACAGACTTTTGTCTCCTGAATGGTAACATAAACTAAACCATTGATATCTCCAGACTTCATCGAACGAGAAAAAGGGCTTTTCAAATTATATGAAAGTTGAGTAATAGCGGCAACGGAAAATCCTACAGAATTTTGTCTCCTGAAGGGTAACGTAAACTAAACCATTGATATCTCCAGACTTCTTGGAAGGATAAAAAGGGCTTTTGAAAATATATCAAAGCTGAGAAATAGAGGCAACGGAAAATCCATCAGAATTTGTCTCCTGGATGGTAACGTAAAATAATCATTGATATCTCCAGACTTCTTCGAATGTGAAAAAGGTCTTTGAAAATATATGAAAGCTGAGAAATAGCGGCAACGGAAAATCCTACAGAATTTTGTCTCCTGAAGGGTAACGTAAACTACACCATTGATATCTCCAGACTTCATCGAACGAGTAAAAGCGTTTTTGTAAATATATGAAAGCTGAGAAATAGCGGCGACGGAAAATGCTGCAGAGTTTGTCTCGCGAAGGGTAACATAAACTAAACCATTGATATCTCCAGAATTCATCGAACGAGAAAAAGGGCTTTTGAAAATATATCAAAGCAGAGAAATAGAATCAACGGAAAATCCTACAGAATTTTGTCTCCTGAACTGTAACGTAAACTAACCAGTGATATCTCTAGACTTCATCGAACGAGAAAAAGAGCTTTTGAAATATATGAAACCTGAGTAATAGCGGCAACGGAAAATCCTACAAAACTTTGTCTCCTGAAGCTTGACGTAAACTAAACCATTGATATCTCCAGACTTCATCGATCGAGAAAAAAGTGTTTTGAAAATATATCAAAGCTGAGAAATAGCGGCAACGGAAAATCCTACAGAATTTTTTCTCCTGAACGGTAACGTAAACTTAACCATTGATATCTCCAGACTTCATCGAACGAGAAAAAGGCCTTTTGAACACTCTTGTGGTAGGATCCACCTAATTTGCATAGTGGAGTACCGACCATATAAATATGGTTGGTACCGGAGAGGAATCGAGGAGATCCAACCAGAGACTCTGCCCGACTGCGACTCAGTCAACCCATTCTCCAGGAACGGTCTTCCCAGGAATATACAAAAGACTATATGTAAATATTGTGTACACTTTCTTGTTTCAATACATTTTGTTCTAAGTACATTTTGTGTTGCATTATTATTCCATGCATTAGTCAAGTTTCAACAATGGCGACGAGGTAGAAAGAACCATACGAAAAAAAAAAAAAGAATTAATAATTGATAGCCTTCAACAATTGGGACAAGTCATTGAAGAACCCAGGCTGAAGGAAAAAATTATTAATTAAAAGTCCAACATCTAACGGAACGACGGAGGATTCTGAATTTCTGGATATTTAGAACTCGTTAAAGGACGACTAAGCATAAGGAACGTTCACTTAGAAAAATTTGAATGGTGTCGTAAACGAATAACGGTGATTTTAAATTGAAAAAGTTATCTACAACGAGACATCCGTTAAAAAAAAATACTGGCCGACTACGAAAACGTGCATGGAATTAAAAGGCACACAAATACACCGTGTCGATTTTGAAAGGTAACGAACTTTGAAAAAATTATTATTTGTTTGCTCAACAATATTTTATAGTGACGAATTTACTTCTGATCAGAGGTTGTCATTGAAATACGCGAACAGAAGTAATAAATATATATATATATATATATATATATATATATATATATATATATATATATATATATATATATATATATATATATACCAAAGTTGATTATCACGGGCTTGGATGTAAAAGCAAGACATAAAATAAAAAAGTCGTACGTTGTTTCGATTTTTTTGGTCAGCTTATATTATATCCATATATACACAAATTAAAGGTATATTCTTTGTTGCATGAACACTATCAGTTAAAGATGGATGAATTATCCAAAGTCATATCTGAATTATTCAAATCCCACAGTTGAGTCAGGCTAAATTATTCAAATCCCAGCAAAAATATCAAGAAAAGCAAGAGGAAAGACTTTTAGAAATTCAAAAGTTAATACTGGAGAAATTAAACAACAATCAGGCAAATGAGGGAAATTCTTCATATTCTAATAACACCATATTTAATTCGCTGGAAACTTTCAACTATGTTCCAGACGAAGAAAAACGTTTGAAGCGTACTTTAAACGATATGAAGATATTTTCTACACAGACTGTGAAAACTGGTCGAATTAAAGAAAAGTCAGTCTATTACTAAGAAAGCTAGGTACAGCAGAACATAGTAAATTTGTAGATTTTTTTCTACCGAGAAGAACGAATGAATTGGAATTCTCGGAAACAGTGAAATTGCTAAAAGAGCTGTTTGGAGCAAATATGTCGCTTTGGCATAAGCGATGGTTATGCATGAATGTCACTAAATCCGACGATCAGGATTATTTAACATATGCATCTATAGTGAATAGACATTGTGACAATTTCAGATTGGCAGAGATTACGGTTGAAGAATTCAAGTGTTTAATTTTTGCTCAAGGACTGGTATCCAGTAAGAGTGCCGAAATAAGACGTAGAGTTTTGTCTAAACTCGAATCTGAACAAAACCTTACCCTGAAAAAGTTAGCAGAGGAGTGTCAGCGGGCCGTAAGTTTAAAGAAAGAGTCTCAAAAAATCGAAGAAGCTGGCATTGCTTATATTAAAAAAATAAAAAAACAGTGAAATTACCCATCAGAAAAAAATTGGAGTAGAAATTCGGCGTATAAAATACGCCGAAAGTAGACAAGAAAAATTAAATAAGAAGAACGAGGGGGAAAAAAGGTTCCACTATATAGTTGCAGACGCTGCAACGAAAGACACTGGGAGGTAAATTTCCCATATAGAAATAAGAAATGTTTCGTGTGCCACAGGAAGGGACACAAAGGATCGTGTTGTAAAACGAAAAAATTCAATAGCCGAATTAGACAAACAAATTCGAATATCAAATCAGATAGAGATTTGAGGAAATATGTGACGACTGAAATATTTAAAAAGAATATCAAATTTCAACTCGATTCGGGTTCAGATTTAACAATAATGAACTATATAACATGGAAAAATTTAAAAAGGCCTACAATAATGAAGTCAACGAAACCCGCTCGAACGGTAACTGGAAAGGAAATTAACTTCGAAGGCGAGGTTGTACTTCCCATGAAATTGAACGGGATCGTTAAAAAAATAAAGGTTTTCATTCTGAAAAATGGAGAAAACTTGATGGGTACAGATTTTATTGAAACATTCGAATTGTGGGATAAACCGTTAAACTCATTCTGCAGAAAAGTAGAAAGTAATACGCAAACAAGTCAGGACATTAAAGATGAATTAAAGAAACATTTTCCGGGAACCTTCACACCTGGTCTTGGAAGATGTAACAAGTTTGAAGCTAAATTTGAATTAAAGGAAAATACTATGTCAATTTTTAAAAAGAAACGTAACGTGCCTTTCGCAAGTGTAGAGAAAATTAACGAAGAACTTGATAGGTTGGAAAAAATGGGAATTATTTCGAAAGTAGAATCTAATTCATGGGCTGCGCCGATTGTGTGCATTAAAAAGAAATCAAACCAAATCAGAGTCTGTGTTGATTTTTCGACAGGGTTGAACTCGGTAATCAAGGACTACCATTACCCGTTACCGAGTCCGGAGGAGATTTTTAACAAGCTAAATGGTGGAGTTATATTTTCAAAAATCGACTTATCAGATGCCTATCTCCAAATTCCCGTCGAAGAAGAATGTTCGAAGTTACTAGGGATAAACACGCATAGAGGGTTATTCAAGTACAACAGGCTTCCTTTTGGTATTAAAGTGGCACCATCCATTTTTCAACAAGCTATGGACGTCATGTTGAATGACTTAGACTTTGTGTGCGCCTACTTAGACGACATCATAGTAAGGAGCGCAACCGTCAACGAACATCGAGAGCATCTCAATCAAGTATTTAAAAAGATTCAGGACTTTGAATTTAAAGTCAAAGAGTCAAAGTGCAAATTTGGTTTGGAGGAAATTAAATATTTAGGTCATATAATCAACAAAAATGGCAGATTTCCAGATCCGGAAAGGTCCATTGCGATTAGAGACATGCCGACGCCCACTAATGTGGCGATGCTACAGAGTTTTCTGGGGCTCGCAAATTATTATCAAGCGTTCATTAAAGGAATGTACAATCTAAGAGCTCCGTTGAATGAACTACTAAAAAAAGACAAGGTATGGGAATGGACGGTAGAATGTCAGAAAGCCTTTGACGAAATAAAGAAAATGCATACATCAGACCTCTTTTTAACCCATTACAATCCAAAACTTGATATTGTAGTGGCAAGTGACGCCAGTTCATACGGGATAGGAACGTGTATTCAACACATAATGCCAGATGGTTCTAGAAAACCAATTGCACATGCTTCGAGAACTTTACTCCCAGGAGAAAGAAGTTACTCACAGATAGAAAAAGAGGCGCTGAGTATCATTTTTGCCATAACAAAATTTCACAGATACATCCACGGCAGACATTTTATTCTTGAAACGGATAATAAACCTCTGATCACTATTTTTGGTTCGAAGAAAGGGTTACCCGTTTATACGGCAAATCGTCTGTTGAGATGAGAAACCATTCTTCTCAATTATGATTTTCACATAAAGCACCTATCATCCAAAAATATAATTCATGTGGATAGTTTATCAAGACTCGTACCGAGTCAAGAAGAAAGATTCGAAGAATCAATTATTGCAAATATCAGAGCAGATTATGAGGTAAAAAGCATGGTAAACAACATTTTAAGAGAGCTACCGGTTACATCAAAGGAAATCAAAAAAGAAGCTGAAAGCGATTATTTCATTTTAGAAATAAAAAGCAAAATCGTAGCAAATGACCAAAAAGTGCAGGAGATTTAATTTGTGACGGAGTTTTATTATATGGTGAGAGAGTAGTAGTACTAAAAAAGTTGCAGAAAAGAATACTACGGGACTTTCATATGGGTCACCCGGGGGTTAATAGAACAAAAAGCTTAATGCGAAGCTTTGTATATTGGAAAGGAATGTATGTGGATATCGCAAACATGGTTCATCGATGTAAAGGGTGTGCGTTAGCAGCTAAGGCACCACCTATAGTACACAAACCATGGCTCAAGACGGATCATCCGTGGACAAGGTTACACATTGATTTCGCTGGTCCAGTAGAAGATTATTACTACTTAATAGTGGTAGATAGTTTTACAAAATGGCCGGAAGTACTACGCTGCAAAAAGCCTACGTCCAATACCACAACAACCTTTTTGCATGAACTATTTGCATGGTTCGGTGTGCCAGAGTGTATTGTGAGTGACAATGGTACACAATTCACTTCTGAAGAATTTAAGGAATTTTGTGAGTTATATCAAATTAACCACATAACGACGCCGCCGTATCATCCGAGGTCCAATGGACTCGCAGAAAGATTTGTCGATACTTTAAAGCGCGTGCTGAAGAAAGCCTCAGGAGTTCCAACGGAAAAGGCGCTTCAGAAATCCCTACAGGTATACAGAATTACGCCAAATCAGAGAACACACTCAAACATGGCACCAGCTGAACTAATGTTCCCTAGGAAAGTTAAGTCAGTGTTTGACAAGCTTTTACCAGGAAATAATAGAGTAAAGAATACTATGTATACAGCGAGAAAAAGATACACTTCCGGAGAGAAGGTGTTTTTCAAGTGCTACAAAAACAACGTTGAGTTCTGGGAGCGAGGCATAGTGGACAAGAGAATCGGTGACCTGATTTACATAATTAAAGGGCCGAAGAATACTCATAAAAGGCACCAGAACCAACTTAAAAAATGTTACGTTCTAGAGCATGAAGAGAGTATACCGGATGAGGAGGAAGATCCCATTGATGTAATGTATGATATGTTTCAAGTAGAACATCCGCAGAATATTCCTGAACCGAGAAGATCCGGTAGGAAACGAAAGTTCACGGATCCATTGGACGTGAATCCAAAACGAGAAAAATATTAAAAGTATGCAAATGGATCTACAAAGAATAGCCATAATCATCAACCCATATAGGAAGCCAGTTTGAAATCCAAAAGGGATTCCAAGGCTTGGGAGTGGGGTGTTGTGGTAGGATCCACCTAATTTGCATAGTGGAGTACCGACCATATAAATATGGTTGGTACCGGAGAGGAATCGAGGAGATCCAACCAGAGACTCTGCCCGACTGCGACTCAGTCAACCCATTCTCAATATACAAAAGATTATATGTAAATATTGTGTATACTTTCTTGTTTCAATACATTTTGTTCTAAGTACATTTTGTGTTGCATTATTATTCCATGCATTAGTCAAGTTTCAACAAAAACATATGAAAGCTGAGAAATAGTAGCGACGGAAAATCCTACAGAATTTTGTCTCCTGAAGGGTAACGTAAACTAAAGCATTGATACATCCAGTGTTCTTTGAACGAGAAAAAGGGATTTTGAAAATATAACCATGCTGAGAAAAAGCGGCAACGGAAATCCTTCAGAATTTTTTCTACTGAAGGGAAACGTAAACTAAACAATTGATATCCCCAGTGTTCATTGAACGAGAAAAAGGGCTTTTGAAAATAAAACCCTTGTGAGAAATATCTGAAACGGAAAATCCTTCAGAATTAGTCTCCCCAAGAGGAATGTAAACTAAACAATTGATATCTCCAGAGTTCAGTGAACGAAAAAAAGGTCTTTTGAAAATATATCAAAGCTGAGAAATAGCGGCAACGGAAAATCCTACAGAATTTTGTCTCCTGATAGGCAACGTAAACTACACCATTGATATCTCCAGACTTCATCGAACGAGTAAAAGACCTTTTGAAAATATATGAAAGCTGAGAAATAGCAGCGACGGAAAATCCTACTGAACTTTGTATCCTGAAGTGTAACGTAAACTAAACCATTGATATCTCCTGAATTCATCGAACGAGAAAAATGGCTTTTGAAAATAAATGAAAGCTGAGAAATAGCGGCAACGGTAAATCCTACAGAATTTTGTCCTGAACGGTAACGTAAACTAACTATTGATATCTCCAGTCTTCATCGAACGACAAAAAGGGCTTTTGAAAATGTATGAAAGCTGAGAAATAGCGCCAACGGAAAATCCATCAGATTTTGTCTCCTGGATGGTAACGTAAACTAAATCATTGATATCTCCAGACTTCATCGAACGAGAAAAAGGGCGCTTGAAAATATATCACAAGCTGAGAAAAAGCGGCAACAGAAAATCTTACAGAAGTTTGTCTCCTGAATGTTAACGTAAACTAAACCTTTGATATCTCGAAAATTCATGGAATGAGAAAAAGGCTTTTGTAAATATAACAAAGCAGAAAAATAGCGGCCGCGGAATATCCATCAGAATTTGTCTCCTGAAGTGTAACGTAAACTAAACCATTGATATCTCCAGAATTCATCGAACGAGAAAAAGGGCTTTTGAAAATATATGAAAACTGAGAAATAGCGGCAACGGGAAATTGTTCAGAATTTTGTCTCCTGAAGGGTAACGTAAACTAAACCATTGATATCTCCAGAATTCATCGAACGAGAAAAAGGGCTTTTGAAAATATATGAAAGCATAGACATAGCGGCAACGGAAAATCCTACAGAACTTTGTCTCCTGTAGGGTAACGTAAACTAAACCATTGATACATCCAGTGTTCTTTGAACGAGAAAAAAGATTTGGAAAATATAACCATGCTGAGAAATAGCGGCAACGGAAAATCCTGCAGAGTTTGTCTCGTGAAGGGTAACATAAACTAAACCATTGATATCTCCAGAATTCATCGAACGAGAAAAATCCCTTTTGAAAATATAACCATGTTGAGAAAGAGCGGGGACGGAAAATCCTTCAGAATTTTGTCTACTGAAGGGAAACGTAAACTAAACAATTGATGTCTCCAGAGTTCATTGAACGAGAAAAAGGGCTTTTGAAAATAGAACTATTCTGAGAAATAGCGGCAACGGCATATTATTTAGAATTTTGTCTACTGAAGGGAAACCTAAACTACACCATTGATATCCACAGGATTAATTGAACGAGAAAAAGGGATTTTGAAAATATAACCATGCTGAGAAAGAGCGGCAGCGGAAAATCATTCAGAATTTGTCCCGTGAAGCGGGACAAATTCTGAATGATTTTCCGTTGCCGCTCTAAACTAAACCATCGATACCTCCGAACTTCATCGAACGAGAAAAAGGGCCTTTGAAATTATAACAAAGCTGAGAAATAGAGGCAACGGAAACTCTACCAGAATTTTGTCTACTGATGTGTAACGTAAATTAAACCATTGATATCTCCAGAATTCATCGAACGAGAAAAAGGGATTTTGAAAATATAACAAAGCTGAGAAATAGCGGCGACGTAAAATACTTCAGAATTTGTCTCCTCAATGGCAGCGTAAAATAAACCGAATTATAGCGAAAACGACAACCTTTGACCAATGATTGGATCTTGAACAAACTGGTATTGAGGGAGTCAAGTAGTTCAAAAGGCACAGAATATTTCACAATTTGTTATCTATTATGAAATCTCCGAGGCAAACTTCTCTCAGCAAAGTAACTATTTTAAATCGTCGGCATTGAGTCAATTTTGACGGACGAATCTCGGCTGACACTCGATTATCCTGATGGATCCGCCAAAGAAAATTGAATCTAATGAAGTAAGCAATTTAACAATAATAGTGCATGATAGATCGGTGGCCGTTATTAAGAAGTAATGTTACTATATTAAGATTTAAATACTTAACAGACTTATGTTTTTTTTTATTTGGTCTATTGTAGGTGTTGATCATTTCTTGGTGATTTTATTACCTTGTTATTCAAGTAAAAAGTGATATTCTGATTTTTCATAATAATTTCAGACTGTGGTTTTTACAATATCAAATAACTTTAATAAAATATGTTGAAACTATTTAAAGATTGAATTCAATCGTTGTTTTGACTTAATCGTTTAAAAATTTACGTATACTTTTCAAAACAAACCGAGTCATTGAGGTTTACGTGATTTGTATAACTTCAGACGGACTGAAGTTAACATTTATTTGGAATTCACTAACGATCGCATAATCGTTGATGTTCCATATATAGATATTATATTTCTATTTTATTTCTATTTCCTTTTTTAGTTTGTCAACTTTACCTCTTCTTTTTTTTTCTTTCTCCAATTCCTTCTAATATTCTTATTCTTCATCTTTAGTTCATTTACTTTTCAGATATAATCTATTTACTAGTTCTCTAAAACAAAAATACTTCGATTTCTACTTCACAGGGAACTTGAATAATCTACCCAATTAAAAACATCGATTTTGCTATGTAAGTCCGGAGCAATGAGTTGGAAAAGTGAATTGATCAACACCATGCTCGACGTGGCTTTGGTCAGCTTGGTTGCATAAAATTTAAGATAATAGGACGAGCCGATAGAAAAAACGTTTACCCTTCTTCCAGTGTCTTACAAGACTTGAATCTCTTGTTTGCATCGATTTGTGCCTGAGGCAGCGTTTAGCTTTGCTTCTATTGATTGAATATAATCGAACGTCACTAAACAATGCAAATTTGCTGCTTGCTGCTTTGGTTCTTGATTATTTACTTATGTATATATATTTCGATCAATTTGCAAAACTACTTTTTATATGTTATCCACCTACTTAAATACCATTCGATTGTTTGGACTTTCATCTTTGTTTTCTTCTTTGTCTCTTATATGGCATTTAATAAAAAAGAATCTTTTATTTTAATAAACTTTATGATATTCTTTCTTTCTCGTTATTGCTTTTTTGCTTTCTTTTCTATACTTTTTCATTTTCTTTATCCTCTTAGTGCTCTTTCTATCTTTCTTTCTGGTATGTCTACCTTTTTTCTCTATTATTTTTCTTCCGTTCTTCCATTTTGTCATATCTTTGGTCTAGTGGGACGTTCCAAGAAAAATCTATAATTAGAAAAATCTATAATTATTTACATTTTCATTGGATAAATGTTTCTTTCTCTCACATTTTTCCTGTTAAATTTTCTTTCTTTGTAAATGTTCATTTTATTAAAAACTTTTTCCTGAATTGTTGCCCCATTTTGTCAGACTGTTACTCTTTGTTTTAATCTATTATAGGTAAGAAAACGTATGCAATGTTTAAACGAGGCCTGCCATGTAGCTGAAATACTTGTGTATTTTTACTAATACCAGAGGATGAATGTAAAAGCCCATGTAAATTATGATTTGCTAAGCACGCAGGAATTCCTACTTATAAGATTTGAACAATTCAGTTTTGCTGTTAAGTTATTTATTATGTTTCTATATTATTTTAAAATTATTTCTTGCTTTCTAGTCTTCTTCCTATTGTCATTTATTTGCTTTTTCTCTTTTGCTTTTAATTTTGAATGTTGTTATTCTTCTATTATTTATATCATTTAATATCAACCTTCGCTGTGTTTTTTATTTACATTCCGATTATGATTGTACAACCCACATGATAAATTGATGGTCAATAAAGCCGTTTGAATGGTCGACAGTTGTGGTTGTTAAACACTAGTGTTATATCATGTTCTTTTTTTGGCTGATGGAAGTGGAGAAGGAAAATAAGAGTGATCCAATGTAAGTATTCATCAATAAAATTCTTGTGTAATGATAATGTACGGCAGACAGATAGGAACAACCTGAAACAAGTTTCGCTAATTTTACAAGTACACGAATACGCTGCCTGCATTTGGAGTAGGAAAACTGTTTTACACAGACTATCAAAACGAAACAGTCCTACTTGATCAACTATTACAATCGCCGGAAAAATAAATGCAAGTGTTTCAACCTCTGAACAAGATGGAATTATCTAACTCTGGGATAAGACAAAAATTATAGAATATTATGAAAGAAAGACATTACCTTGAAATAATGAACACATTTTTTTTAATGATACCATCATTATCTATTTTGATCGCCAGAAAATTTGTATCATATTTTACCACATTTTACCTCTCTTCGGTTCAAACTACAACTGATGTCCTTGGTGATGGACATGGCCGCTGATTCTATCGAGGAAGCCTTCCTCTCTGGCCGTTGATTTCGTCCTAGGAATCTCTCAGCCCAGGGGGACCGTGTCATCAGCACAATGGCTGCATACATAACTAGGAATCTCAATCTATACATAGTACTAAATGACCCTTGACCCTACAAGAAGTTTCATCCGACCTTTGACAAACTTTGTTTAAAATCTTGCTTCACCAGAAAAAGCCTGGTAGTATAGCCGATATAATAGCTGATGATTCAATCATGCGCCAGGTAATATTATGTTATATGTTACCAGTGGCACTCGTACAGTGACCCTATATAACTTTTGATTCGCTATTTTTAAATATTTTTTTGACTTAACTATAAAGATTGAATAGGTTTCTGAAAAAAAAGTTTTGAGTGATATACTTCGCACATCGTTCAAGAAAACTTTTTTATTCAGCTCGTGGGAAGGTTGAAAGTTCTTTATATTGTCCCTATCAACACATACTAGCAAATAAACATAATCGGGAAATATCTATATTATTGTTATAGTCAATAAAGACGCGATAATCCACGTATTTTTACCAAAATGAAAAGATTAATCGATACAAAATTTTAAAATCTTAGTTTTATATTTCTTCGTCTTCACTGACCTTCATATTAATATTAACATGTAGATTCTGTTTATCATGGGGACCGTAATTCTATATTTGATTGCAATTCCATGATATTAATTTTACAATGGAAATCATTTATTAAGTTTCATTATAATTATTGAGCAATAATATAAAGTACGAAACAACTCTTAATAGTAATATGGCACGCCGTTAGCATATTTACATTAATCAATGTTATATTTTAAAGTGATCTTACACTTTCCGATATTCATATTAAATTACCAAAATATGATTTTAAAAAATTCATGCACAGAGCTTTTTAAAATTATATATATATTAGTAAAGAATACATATATATTACTAAAGAAACATTAAGTTCTGTTCAAAAGTCTGCTTTCATTCCACCAAGTTAAAACGCGTTCATCTCCTTGGTTTTCACCTGCATTGCTCGGCCGCTATAGTCCACTACGATCACTTCTTCCGCTGTATCAGAGCGGCTCGTCTGATTACAACAGACGTCTCTTTATTTCTGCTTGTATCGATTGTAAGTGTGTCCTCAATGAAGCTAATTTACTGTCTTGCAAGTTCGTTTCTAGAGATTATTGGTAGCTCTGGAAGAGTGTGCAGAACAACAGCAAATCCCCCATCTTTCCTCTATTCCATCAATTCGAAGTCCTGACATATACAGCAGATAAGGAAGAATGCTTTGCTCTCTTCCAACTCAACAATCGATTTATCTGGAATACCCACACCTGATTTCCTTCTAGAACCGAGGCTATACTGAGTGACATGCGCATTATCCCGTCACTGGTCTCGGTCATTATTAAACTTTCATAAAAGTAGTGGTTATGGGATACCAACCGTCGTCCTAAAAATGTGCTTCGGAGCTGGCACAATTTCTCTCCAAACTTTACAACTACTGCCTGGCTGATTCTTGTTTTCTAGCTTGTTAGACGCCTTTCTCTGTAGTCTCTATTTTTATGAAATTTGGAGAGCCTTTTGACTTTTCTATCACCATATTAGTCTCCTACCCTTTTTCGCAAAATATTCGAGGCTTTAATTAATGCAGAAGTATTTAAGCATTTTACCTCTCACGACCTACTATCTGACAGACAATATGGATTCCGTATTGTCCGGTCTACCACTGATGTGCTTATGGCCATCACTCAATATGTATATCAAACTCTTGATAATAACGGCGAAGCTCGAGTTGTGGCTCTAGATATCTCAAAGACGTTTGACAGGGTTTGGCATGCTGGTCTTCTCTGTAAGCTTCAGGGTTACGGTATTATTGTTTGATTTAATCCAATCATTCCTATCAAATCGTGAAATTAATGTTGTTTTGAACGGGCTCGCTTCAACATCCTTTCACACGAACGCGGACGTCCCCCAAGGCTCTATACTTCATCCTACGCTGTTTCTGATCTTCATCAATGATCTTCCTGATATCATCAGTTCCCAAGTAGGCATTTATGCAGATGATACCATTTACTTCTATTTCAATAGTAAATTCATCAGAACTGACGAAGTTAACCTGGCCTCTGCTCTTGAAAAAGGTTCATTGTGTCGTACCAGAAAGTTTTTTCTCGTCCTAGTCCATCTTGCACATTTACAAATCTACCATTCGTCTGTTCATCGAATACTGTTGCCATATTTGGTCTGGTGCCCCTGCTGTTCATCTTGACGTTCTTGAAAAATCCAAAGAAGGATCGGATCTGCAATGTAATCGATCCTGACTCAGCATCTCGACTTTAGTCACTTTCTCAGAGACCTGAGATTCCCTCTGACGAGCTTTTTTCCCTGGTGCCCGACTACATGAATTTAAATGTGTCTGACATATAGGTCCTACCCTTTTACTGTTTAAATAGTTAAATGTAACCGCCACTTCTACTCTAAAAGCGGCAGTGGAACTTCCTTCCTTTTTCTTTCTTATCTGATAACTACAATCTTCAACAATTTAAATGCAACGTTCATCTTTTATCCTTTCTTCAATCCCACCCATATCCAGTCTTTTCTCTCACTTTCACTCCCTGTAACACCCTGCGTACTAGTGGCATTCCCATTCATCTTTTGTCCTTTCCTCAATCCTCTCTATGCTCAGTTTTTTTCTCTCAATTTTATTCGCTGTAACCCCCTGCTTACTAGTGGCAGTCCCGCCTTGCTTGAGATGAAATGATCAAAAACCAAAAATCAAATAAAATAATCACATCTAATGAGAAAACCTCAAAGTTTGGGTGGGTGAAGAAACTTTTTACTCATGCAGTGATCTTTTACCATCACTTTTCCTTGGTCACTTATCCAAAAGACATAATTTTATTTCAATTTCAGGAGGTTTCTTGGCGCAGAACTTGACGTTCAACATCATATGATTTACTTTCACAAGCAATATTCTATTCGTAAATGTTAAATTAATCCCATATTTAATCAGCCGGATCGAATAACACTTTAAGTGTTATTCGACATGAAATTTTTATCTGGATTATCTTGGCATATATGCTCATGATTAATTTAATCATGAGCATATATTAATGCATATAAAACAACATCTTGTTGTTGATGATGAGGATGAAGACGATTTCTGTGGAAAGAGCTAAGCGGTGAACGACAAAAAATTAAGTAGCAGTTAATAAAATTAATTAAGCATACCAAAGAAGAAAATTGTATGGATGAAAGAATGAAATAACAAAGTAAATCTGATTATCATTATGACAATTACTTCGAAGGAACATGAGAAATCCAAATGAAAATCAAATTGTTAGAAATTTATTTAAATCACAAAATTATAAGAATAGGGGAATATGTATATATTTTGCACATTGTATTGCGCCATCATTTTGAAGATTCTGGACAAAATGATGTTTTGAAGCACGGGGAATGTTTCAAGGTTTGATTGTAGATTTATGTGAAGAAGAGGTTATGAAGTAAAGGCGGTTGCTTGTCTAGGAAAGTCTTCATAGAATATAATCGTCGAGGAATTGATCAATGTTGGTTGTCTCTGTGGTTGTGATTATTACATTATTATTGGTACATTTCGGAAAAAGACATACCAATTGCAGCAGGGGAGAAGGCAACACTTCTTTTTGCTGCTCTTATGGTTTTTATAAAGTTGTTAGGGATTATCTGGAAAGCAATAACAAAGTTGATGCTGATCTTTATGTTCAAATCGATACAGTCAGTTGCGAGAACAATTTAAAACAAAATTGTTTATGTTAATCTAAACAAGTGTGATTTGTATAATCGGATTATCTTTCAATTTCAAAAACCTCAGATTAAATTTTCTTCTACCCTTAACATAAATCTCAGACCAAGGATTGAAGAAGTTGAGATGATTCCACCGAATAATAGTCTCACGTTAGAAAACTGTTCAGGAACGAAATAGAAATTAAACTCTAAATTTAGGTTATTTAGGATTATTTATTTTTATATTTGCTACTGCAAAACAGGGAAATTATTATCAATCGGCCTTGATGGAGAAAATCCAGCACAAAAAACATGAACCTAGCTGATTTTACTTTACGAAGTGCTACTGAGACGTGTATTCTTTGATATGTAATTGAGCATTGCGTTATTATAATGGCATTATTACAGGAGTCGGTTCACTGACGAAAAAAGGAGATATAGGTTCTATTCCTGTCAGAAGTAGGACTTTAGCAACTAGGTCGGTTCACTGCTTAAGAAAATATTAAAAACATGTGATATTAACTATTTTCGAGTTGATATCACATCATTTTACCAACTAAACATATCGTTTAAATATATATATATATATATATATATATATATATATATATATATATATATATATATATATATATATATATATATGTGTATGTATGCATGTATCTATATGTATATATATATATGTATATATATATATATATATATATATATATATATATATATATATAGTAATGAAAGGTAATATATATATATATATATATATATATATATATATAGTAATGAAAGGTTCTCGATCTGTCCAACTTACCTATATCATCTCCATTTCTCTCTCGCTCAGTAATCTTGCATCCTAGTAGTGTTTATCACCTTGAATGGGGTCAGTTGTGAATTCTTTCTTTCGAACCAAGAAGACTTCGCCGTTGTTAGAAAGAGTTTTTTTTACTTCTTTCCTTCTTTTCTTTTTCGTCCTATTCTCGTAATGAAAACAAAATCCGAACGCGCCCACCTGTGATTCGTTTCATTATCATTTTCCTGATTCTTTTCATTTTATTCCATCACTCGAAATAATCAATCTTGGTCAGACTTCTCGTTTTATTCAGTGAAATGAATTTGTTCGAATCTTTTCTCCAGCAGAAATTATCGATTTCTATCGATAACAGATTGTTGGGTTTAATGAAAATTATTGTTTATCAATAAATGGGCCTCACTGAAAATCATGTCCAAACGAAAACGAACAATTTGTAAATTTTCTCAAATGTCTGTGCAATACGTTTTTAGCAAATTTTTCTATTTTTAAACCACTGACTGCTATGAATTAAAATGAAAATATTCTTTAATTGATTAAAACGCCATCATCTTTATCACATTCATAATTGTGGTGAAAATTGTCGACATTATTTTTGTTCCTGTTCTTTACCGTCGTCGTCATCTTATTTTTATTTTTTTATGCATTTGCTTCTGCACATCAGATGTCCAATAGCAATCACTAGATATTGAGTGCCTATAAGTTTTCACAAATATCCATTACTGACTTTCAATTATTGAAATCTTTAGCAATTTTGGAACAGTTCCAAGTGGGGACACTACTTTAACCGATATCTCCAGAGTTTTCTCAGTTACCTAATGAGATCCTTATATTTTTCGATATTTTGCTTTCCATGGTGGTCTATTGGTACAGTCCTTGGTAAAATCTTTTTTCTTTGTTTTTAGTTTGGCTTTAACTCATCTATGAACATGTTTCTATCGGATATATAAGGTGTAATATCCAAATATCATTTCAAATAGACAAATCATCTAATGAAATATTGATAATTTTTCAAGAATACACTGTAATTACTTTTTTAGCAATATTTCTTTCTTTTTACTGTAAAATATGTAAAATAGGAAGATTGACTTACCTGGATTTTGTTTTTTGTTAATTCAGCAGTTTGTTTATATATTCGGCATCCCGTTTGGTGTCTTTGCCTCCCCCCTCCCTTTAAGAGCTCCTTTCTTTTTTCAGACTTGGTAGTTATGTCAAGCTGGAATAAAAGAATACATTGGGAATGACAACAGAAATCAATCGTTTTGAAAAACAATAAAAATAAATTGTTTTGAATATTGACCAATTCATTTATGGATGACGTGTTAGAATTAGTTTACTATAAAATAAATTGTTAAAACAGGCTTTATTTATTTTTAACATCCACAACTTTAAGGGATACGCACTTCTTCCAATAATGCAATACACAGAAAGAAAAATATTCTTTTGAGAATTAAAAATAAAATTGTTAGTGGATATATTTTCTTCTTTATTTTTCAACCAATGATTGAATTAATTCGCATTGTAGTTAATCAAGAGATCTTGGAAAATATTAAACCAGTGTATCAAAGAAAAACAAAATTGCGTAGTAATGTGAATAATGACCATTTATTTATGTTTATGGATATCATCTTTTTTCCAGCGAGACATGTTCTGATGTACGGACGTGCCACAGGAAGAATTTCGACCTTAAAAGATTCTTAGAAATCGAAATATTCTACTGTAAGCAGTAATAAAGAAAAAAAAACATTTGAAAACTCACGAAAGAATGAATGAGATCAATGATAAAGAAACAGAAAGGCAGTTGCAAAAAAAACAGGATATGATCTGAAGAGAATAGTCGAAAAAGTGATACTTAAGGTTCTTATCAATCAGTCTATAGAGAGTTTTTTTTTATACACTAGTCATCTCAGAACTTCAGCAAAACATATTAGTGATACTATCTATCTATCTATCTATCTATCTATCTATCTATCTATCACTTGCAAATGTTTTAGTTTTTATTGCACAGGTGTTCATTTATCGGGAACATTGGTAAAAATGAATAAATTCCTCAGTGATGAACACTAATAATTTTATTCTATTTTGATGATATTTTTGTTATTACGCAGTTTATAATTTTATTATATCAAAAAAAAGATGCTTTAAACAAGAATTAAGTATTTTCTTAATGTAAACACGTAACCTACTTACGAATATACATATATATATATATATATATATATATATATATATATATATATAATCCATGTTTTATATATATATAAAATCCATGTTTCATGCAATGGTAGGTCTCACGACTTGAGCTTATTGCGTTTAATCATGGCATTGTTGAGTCCTTTGGATATCTATGTTATATTCTTACTCGCACTTTTTTCAGTATCGGATTTTTTGTTGTTAGCCCTTTGTGTTTTTCAAATTACAGTACGTTACTTCTTTGTTTTCCTTACCTTCGGCGTAGAATGTTCAGTAAATCAGATAACATACAACGGCTGCCGACACGATCAACAAATATGACCATCAGAAGTTTGATCAATGTTTTCAGTTCTCATTGGAATGAAAATGGATCTTGAAGCCATAAAGTGATTTGCAATTCTTATTGTAGATGCGTTAAACTAAGTTGTTTTATACAGTCTGGTCTTTTTTGTAAAGTCTGTTCAACTTGCTCATGGTGTTGTGACGGTTAAGACCGCCGTGGTTTCTGCAGGTCTTCTGACACTGCATGCGATTTCCAGCATAATACTAACCGAATTTATCAAAGATCTACTAATATGACTCTTTTTGTGATTAGCGAGGCCTGTATTGGAAAGACATTCTCTAACACATTCATCATATGTAAATTGACGGATTGCTGGATCAATGATTTCTTCTTGTTTAGCTGTATAACTCATTGCTTGTACTTGGAAGATTTTAGTATCTTAATGAATTGTACGCCTACACTTATTTTGATCACAGACGTCAGTTTCCAAGTCAGGAGATTCTATATGGTAATCTTCAAGATCCTCTTTTAAGCAGTCCTTGTAGTGCTTCTTTGGTTTATGCTGGGGTCAAGTGCTGTAGAGTAACTTGTTGTAGAGTATTTTGTTTTGGATATTCAGCTGTAGTCAAGAACTGTGTAGGTGCTACAAGGTCATCTTGCTTGATATCAATTCGTATTTTGATGGTTTTGAAAGTTAACCAATAATGCTAACAGATATATTATGTCATCATGATATCTACGAAAGTCTGAAGAAGCTTCCACGCAAGTTCTCTGTTTACAAGGTGAACGACTTTGGTAAGTTCTACAAAGACCTGAAACATTAATATGACTCCTTTTGGATTTGTCGCTCTGTGAAAATCATATCCATTATTTCCCAATTAGGCTGGAAAGCACATTGTGACACTAGCTGTATCGTATCTACAATGTGAGCATTCCCATTACCAGCTCTGAAAAAGTAAAGCTATACCACAATAATGCCTGCTCCCTTTGCTTTTCTATAGTATCATGATCGCATCTCTCCAGTTCTTTGGAACTCTCGCAGTATTCCAAATGTTCAGATAGGTTCTATACCTGATAACAGGCAATGGATCGCCATCATACCGAATGAGTTCAGCAAAAATGTTGTCATTTCTGGCAGCCATCTCCATATTCAACTTGCTGATAAATGTTTTTACTTTCCCCAAGATAGGAGGATCATTCATAGATGAGCGTGGTTAAGAGTAGATTGGTTACTGTTGAGCAGATCCTATCTCTTACCGATTTCCACCATGCTAATAAGGAGCCCGGTCACATCTTTTGATCTAAAATGCTTCACAATCCTTTCCTATTGTTTGTGTCTTCGGCAGCCTGCTAAGTGTCTTCCATATCACGAAACCTTCATTAAGCATTGAAATTTGCTTTTTTAAATTATCTTTCTAGATGTTGTTGGGTGCTCGTAGGCAGTCATTTTTGTAGCATGTGTTCTCATATCTTGTTCTTATTTGAGAGAATATCTTTAATTACTTGGCCGTTTTAATCAGACAATGAATTTTAGCTGAAACTAACCCTCTGTTGTAAATCTGATCACTAGTGTCTACCCAGTTAATTAAATTAAAATGAGTTTCAATTTGTGCTTAAGCATCGCCATAATAAACGAAAGACTTTGGGCACGTGCGAGTGTACAGTCTGTTCAAAAAGTTCTCGTCTCGTAAAGATTTTACATTGCAAAACTTTTGAGAGAATTTTGAGTGCATCTAAATCGTTATTGGCCACCTTTATGTTAGAATTGTGTACTGAAAATGTGAAGCTGAAACTCTGTGCATAGTTCGAGAAGCAGCTGACCGTTCTTGTATTTTCCTGTTCTTCATGCAATTCCTGATCTGTTAGTCCCCTTCAAATCCTAGAATTAAAATCCCCTAACAAGATGATTTTATCAGCCCTATGAACAGCTTGAAGACCACGCAATGGTCAGTAAAATGAAGACGTTACATTTGCATCTGAAACATTTGTAGGTGCATAAGAATTGGTTACCGTTGTATTATCAACTACAGGCAAGGTGTAACTTACCACTTATATTACGTGGTAGCTGACTCATTTGTGCAGCCAACATTACACAACAACTCTTCGTCCATCTACTTTTCTACCTTTCCAGAAAAATGTGAAGCCTGCACCGTGTTTTTTGATTTGGCCATCATCGGAGAGGCGAGGTTGAAATAGATAATCAATAGTAACGACATAACGGCTGAGTTCTCTAGGAAAAAGGGGGGGGGTTCTTCATGACGTTTATATATATATATATATTCGCAAAAGCGCGTACACACAGACACACTCAGACACAGACACACACACACACATATATACACACACACACACACAAATATATATATATATATATATATATATATATATATATATATATATATATGTATATATATGTATATATATGTATGTATGTATGTTACTCTAATGTTTAATATATCTACCGTCCTGAATATTCAGAAATCTTTTATTCAGACCGGTAGATGTAAATATATAAGTATACGTTTTAATAATGAAAACAGAGCATCTAATCAAATATGAGTATCCATCAAAAATAAGGTTTAAACAAATAAATTTAATATATGTCGGATTTAAACCATTTCCTAATACATACATATATATATATATATATATATATATATATATATGTGTGTGTGTGTGTGTATTTATATCATAGGAAAGAACAGTTAGATTAATGATCCAAAGTTCTTTAGTATTTATGTTTTTATTTTCAAAAAACAGTGCTCGATACAGAAAAGAAAAAAAACAGATTACACTTCCATTTCCAACCTATAAAAGAGTAAAATATTTCTGCAGTCATTTATTCTAAACATCGATTGAGAATGAAACTGTGCTATAAAGATATCGCATATTGAGTGTTGGTGTTGATAAAATAGTATTAGGTTGGTGCAAAAATAATGACGTAATAATGTCGTTTTTGACGTATTTTTAACGTCAAAAACGACATTATTACGTCATTATTTTTGCACCAACCTAATAATATAACAGTGCTTTTAAGTATATATTAATAAATGTACATATTATCCCTCACGGTTAGCACGACATGAATAAAAATGACAATAGGAAAACTGGTAATTGCTGACGCGTTTCGTCCAATGTGGACTTTATCAAAGCAAAATACGAAAACGAAATTAAATGAACAAAGTAACTAATAAAAACAAAAACAGAATGTACCTAGCAACTGGAATGCAGAGAAACGCTATTTTCATATGTTTTAACTGAAAAATAACGTCAGTAATTGTCACGTGTGGAGAATATTGTCATTATATCTGTGTTGATGTATTCAACCATTTTCTTTTGATTTTATGAATCGCTTGTGTATATTTGTTTGTAAGAGCATTAATTTTGTTAAGAAAGGTGAAATAGGGAAAAAACCTGGGCGTAGATTAATATTTGGGTAATTTTCTATGGCGGCACTCGCCAGAATTTTCCTTTTGAGTGAGTTATTTTCTATTTTTATGAGTGTAGCATTTTTAAAATCAAAATTATGGTTGAATTTATTTCTATGTATGACTAGTGCATTAGCTAAGTTGTTTTTTGTGAGGTCTCTTTTGTGCTCATAAATGCGTTTTTTCAAACTTCTACTTGTTTCTCCAATATATTAAGAGGAACAGTTTTGGCAATTTATTCTATAAATGCCTGCTTCAGAAATATTAGTGCTATTATTGTTTATAAAAATTTGTATAAATTTATGATTTGATGGAAATAGTTTATTCAGATTAAGTAGTTTATATATATATATATATACATATATATATATATATATATATATATATATATATATATATATATACACACATATATATATATATTTGTGTGTGTGTTTGTTCGTGTGTGTGTGTTTGCTTATCTACTGTGTGTGTATGTGTGTCTGCATGTGTGTGTTAAAAATAAAAAAGATAATTATTTTAGTTATATAGTAAATATTTCATAGAAAATGTTGCAACAAAATTCGATAATGTTGTAAGTTAGACGTAATGGTATTTAACTTATAACAATATTCACAAATATACTGCTAATCTCGAACACCATCCTTGAATATAGAAGGGTAACATGCAATTATTTCAAATATGAAAATCTATGATAGATAGATAGATAGATAGATATGAAAAGGACTGAGATAGATAGATAGATAGATAGATAAATCTAAAGAGCATTAGATAGATAGATAGATAGATAGATAGATAGATGTCAATATTGCGAACCTTAAAAGTACATAAATAACTTGAGAGGTACGAAAATCGTATTTCCGTATCTTATAATCTTCTGCTTTAAAAATACTAATATCATAATTTCCAAATCTTTGGCACAAATACCAACAAATGATACTAGAAGCATAAATAACTATAGTGATTATTAATCAAATATATAGAAAGATACGACACATAAAATTGTAGATTTAAGAATACAAAAACACATTTCTATTTTATTTGTTCTTATAAAGCCATGATATGGTCAGAAGTTCAGTCAGTTTATGGGGATAAAAAGAATGAACAATTTAGAAAGAACGAGACATGAGGGATGATTATACTTGTCTTTTCTGTCTCTCGCAAGGTGAATCAATAAATATGTGATCTGATTATCAGCTGAATTTTTATATGAAATGATTGGATTAAAAGTACTGATAATAAAACAATTATGCTGAGAAATATTCATTGTGCAAAGGCTTATCGATATATCTACGTATTTAAATATATTGAGAGAAAGAAAGAGAGGCTACATAGGTAGTGATGTAGATATAAACTGTATGATGAAAACAAGAAAAATACTTGTTGACGCAATCAGTTACAAGCATTTAAAAATTTGTGCATGTATGCGCCTGTGTACATTGACAAATTGTCTTTATGTAATTGCCAAGTACACCTGTTACTATCTATATCTACATATATATTGGTTTGTATTTACCAGAAGGATAAACAGAGAAAATGTCGATAGAAAAACTGTTATGCTAATATTGCAAGTGTAGAAAGACTACCTGACTTGATAATCACTTTTCAAATTAGAAGCTTTTACGTAGACTCATATAATAATCTACAGCATCGATAAGAAACATGCAGACTTGAAATGTATGTGTATATAAGAATATATAGAAACTTATACATGTCATTATTGTTGATGTTTTTTTCTTTCCATCAGGAATTGTCATTTCAGTGTGTCAAATATTTGATTACATTCAAAGGCCTATTAGAATCATTGTTAATTTCTTGACAATTTTTTTCTATCCATCGCCAGACATTTGAAACGTAAATAATGAACATATTTTCTTTTATACCTGTGATAAAACTCAATCGCATTGCCTAAGAACAAAAAAACAATATTATCCTGAGAAAAAATTATCAAATCAATGTATTTCTATCTTTCAGTTTCTGACGCACTCTCTCACTCTCCCCACCCGCTATCTCCCTCCACAAACGCTCCCTCTTTCTTTCTTTCTCTCTCTCTCTCTCTCTCTCTCTCTCTCTATATATATATATATATATATATATATATATATATATTAGGAGAGTCATAAATAATTTCCGTTTTTGTTTATCAAATATTTTTTTCAATACAATTACATTAATTTAATTCAATTATATATTTACCATTATTTGCAATGAGTTGTTACCACTTATCGCTTTTTTCGCCCATGAAAACGTTTTGAAGCGATATAAAAAATGTAATAATTAGTTGGTGCAAATCAGTTGAATATTGCAGATATTGTTAAACAGACCAACCGAGTTCCAAAATCGATGCTGCATCATTCTTGCTGTATGTGGCGTTGCATTTTCATGGAGGCAAACAATTTTTTTCTAGATAATGAGCATACAGCGCATTTCGACCAAGCGTTTAGGGAGACATTGTAGATGCTGAACATATAAATGTACATTCTGTGTCTCATTGCATTTTAAAAAATCTAAGTGATTAAATCTCCGACGATTTCCCCACATGGAGACATTGCCTTTCTTGCCTTTAGTTCAGCTTCTAGGGTCAGTTGTAAAATATCCATCCTTGTCAGTCTACTGCTTTTTTATTGAACTGTGTCGTATGTAACGAATTATTCATTAGATATTATGATATATTTCAGGAACGGTTAATCATTACAACTCCTTTCCGAAAACGGAAATTACTTATGACTCACTTTATACATATATGTACACACACACACACACACACACACACATATGTGTATGTGTGTGTATACAAATAGATAGATAGAAAGAAAGATAGATAGGTAGATACCTATGGGACAAATAAAAATTATGATTGATTAAACGAAGATTAATTTCGACTTATAAGCTACAAAAACATTTGTGTGGATCGGGATAAGATATAAATATCATGAAATTATAAAATTATAAAAATGAAAACAAATGACACGTTAGCACCGATGTTATATTGATCATTATGGACTACAAAAATCAATATTAATGACAGATTATAATGTATGGAAATTGCCGGGAATTTATTAAAAGGACAAATCTGGAATCAAAAAACTCGGAATGAGAAATCTCGAACAGATCAAAATGCCCTTTCAAAAAATTATGATGTATTCCTAGCTTTTGGGAAGTGTATCGCAGTGAGTTTTCGACTTTTATTCATAGATAGATAGATAGATAGATAGATAGATAGATAGATAGATAGATAGATAGATAACCGAAAGGAAAAAAAAAATTACACAGTTATTTATTTTTCAACATAATCTCTTTTCTTGACAATTGTCTTAATTCAATAGTGAATATTAATCGCATTGATTATACAGTGAAAATTTTAGATCAAAATTCAACAACTTGTCGGCCCACAAACACTGATCTATCCTCAGGTCAACTGGTGCATTTGCATCTATTTTTAGGGTACACTCTTTTCTCGTGGATTCACTAACGGATTTACTTTATTTTATGTTTAGCTGCTTACTAAGCAAGAGCGATAGAAATATGTGTGTAGTTGGGCCCGAAATCTTCATGGATGACGTTCTTGCAGATAAGAATTCTTCCATTATGGGATTGGTAGCAGCTACAAATTCTAGATTTGTAAAACAAAAGTGGAAGCAATAGGATTTTTATTCGATATTTTTTAAGTTTGCGTGTTGACATCTCGATGTGCATCTAGTGTTTCAGATTCCTTGCATACAACACTGAATGTATTCGTTTTTCATGACAAAACAAAGGCAAACAAACGTCACAAATAGTCACGCATTTCACATAAACGGATGTGTAACAAACATCCTGCATCCTATGTTTGAATCAATAATAGACGCTGCTATTGCCAATTTTCGAGACAACCAGTAAGATAAATCTTTTTTTAGAAGACGCAGCCATTTACCCGATCCATCAAGCCCATATTTGATAAGACATTTTAGATATTGTAAGATAAATTATCAAAACAAACCAAATAGAAAAAGAGTGGCTTGCCAGAAATTGTTCGAAGGAGATTTGTGATATTAAAATAATAAAACATGAGTCTTTGCTGACCTTGTCTGAAAGTATATTTTAAATAAATTTCACTTAAAAAAAAGAAGATGAAAGCATAGACATAAGACATAACTTTGGATTTTATTCTCTGAGACAGCTAAACAACATAAGTCACAATGAAATGATTAATGCAAAATCTTCCACGCCATTTCATTGGTTACGGCTCCCAACAAATCCATAACCCACAATAAGAGTGTGTCTGTGGGTGGTAGCTCTTAACATCGTATGTTCATTCCTGGAGATCTGAGAAATCAGTCACTTAAGTCTAGTAACCCATTGCTTTAATCTAGTGGAAGTATTCGTATAAAATACATTAACTAGTTTTATTAACAATTTCTGCAAATTCCTAATACGGAAAATTTTATGATTTCTACTTAGTCTGACTTATCTTCGTAACAGCGGTACCTCGCCAAACCTGCCTACACCCACCCACCCACTTTATCTTAGATCACCGCAGCATGCTACGGAGGTTTACATATATCTGTCATTGAAATTCTCCGTGGTTGTTTTCTTTTCTTATTTTTCTTTTCACGTTTTCGTTCATTCATCACTTACTTTTCCTTTATTTTCCCTTAGTTCTTTCTTTCCAACTCTCTCATTCCCTAATACTGCGTATGTACTATTGTTATTTTTCTTATTTTCATAATTCATATTATACAGACCAGAAATTTTATATGATTGCTGTGACAAATCAATATACATAAATCTCAAAAGTATTAGTAATACAACCTAACAAGACTAATATATCAGTAACAGAGTAAAGTAAAAGTTAATCTAAGCTTAAATCCAGATTCAAAATTTAACTACAATTCTTTTAAAATTATTTAACTTCAATAATATTTCACACCAACAATAATATAGCTCCAAATTTTTTTTAAAAAGACGGTGTCGACCCTAACGTATAAAAAAATAAAATATAAAAAAATATTATAATTACCAGCATTTGAAAATTGCTTTGGCATAAAACTCCGAGTTGTGCAATTAATGTAAGATACATAATGTATATTGCTTATATATTTAATAGCACTGTTACTTTACACTGAGCACTTTTATTCTTACACTATAGAGTATTTATATGATTTTGTATACGATCGCTCGTTCGTATACCTACGTATATTTATTTACCCATTCGGACATATATATATATATATATATATATATATATATATATATATATATATATATATATATATATATATATATGTGTGTGTGTGTGTGTGTGTGTGTGCGTGTGTGTGTGTATGAGCAATCATACCCATGACTCTCTCTCTCTCTCTCTCTCTCTCTATATATATATATATATATATATATATATATATATATGCGTGTGTGCAAAAAATTGTGTAAGTGTGTGTAAGAGAGAAAAAGAGACAGTATACGTGCACACGCGATTTCCTGACAGTTTAATCCGCTTCGTTGGGGGCTTAAGAAAATCCTCATCATTTGGTTTTGTAAGAAAGATTGTGAAGCAGAATCAAGTTTATGTATTTACATTTTCATCGTCTGATCGATAATAATAATCTCGTGAATTTACGTGTGGATGCTCAAGAGTGAAATTGAGATATTTATATTGTTGCATTACTGCTCTTAGTTGGAATAAAAACAGTGGCAAACAAAATTTATACATGTAAACGACGGGTCGTGATTGTCAGTAGAGGTGAAAGGAAATGGAATAAATTTTTAACAAGGCGATATTTTCTTTGTGTATTTATATAACAATTTACTACTTAAGAGAGGAGAGAAAATACACTTGTATGCATATAACTGAAAAGAAAGATATTAAATTTCACAATTCGGTATCGTCTGTGTCTATAGGTTTGAATGATACACGTGTGTATGTATATGCGCGCGTGCGCGCGCGTGTGTGTGTGTGCAAGAGTTCAATCACTCAGAAAAGATGTACTCATATTCCAGAGCAAGTCCTGTGCTAGCGTTGCTTTTGCGGTGTGCTAGACGGGAAAGAACAAAAAAGAGAAAAAATAAACGAAGAGTGTCCTGTTCTTAAACAGCGCCACCTAACGGCGTCTTAATGATCCTTACAATCCCAAATAGGGGTATCCCATAATATATAGAGAGATGGTCTTGAAATTCTGGTTTGCTTTGACAGACTTACTTTCATCCCTCGCCCTGAAAGTTTGTTCGTAATTATAAGTTTTTCTATCAATGAGCTTTCTACTCAGTGTTGGTTTATAGAATCTGTTCGCTTCCTGCTCTAGAATGAAATTCAGTATAATGAATATCGAATTTTAGAGCCTTATAGGTGTTAGCGTATGCAAGAAGAGAACATCTGTATTATATATATATATATATATATATATATATATATATATATATATATATATATATATATATATATATATATATATATTACCTAATAATATTATATAATGGTTATTGTATGCGTATAATTTAATATGTTTGTCCATACCAACCATTCTTTACAAAAATGTGTCTCCAGCTCTTAGGCTGAATATACCATTGCAACTTATATAACTATCAATTTATATGAGCACTGATTTTACTGTTACAAATGTCCTTGATAACTATTTGTCCATTTTTGATTTTACTGTGATCCGTCTCTGTCAGTCAAATACCTAGATCAAATAGTGAAATATGTTCATTAAGGACTGCGAATCAAGAAGCGTATATAATTTAATAAATATCAGTCAGCCTGTCATGTGCCATGCGTGATACACGCTTAGGCGATCATGTATCGAAAGATACATGACTGACGAGTTTCCGCAGTAGGTTGCCATTTCTTTCTACGGTAGACTAGTTGCCATCCAAGGCTATAGAACCCGGTTTGTCTTGCTATTTAAACATAGCTGGGGGGGGAGAAGAAGATGATTCATACTGTTCACAAGGGTATTAGCACATAAATGAATGTATTGGGTTCAACTGGAATTCGAACTCGGCTCTCCGATTCCTCAATTTGAACCGCTATCCATTACTCCACCGTGCACACGCGATTTCCTGACAGTTTAATCCGCTTCATCCTAAATCCTAAATAATAAATATACTCAATCATATTTGAAAAACATAGAAAAATATTGTTACTCTGTATATAAATATACGAATTGCGTCTTTTTCCATTGCTTATTTGAAAATATTCTCTTGAAATTATCCTCAGTAAACAAGCTTGTAAATAATGATGCATATAATACATACGTAATGCATGAATAAATTATACATATTCAAACTCACAGTAGAGCACATAGTGTCGCAAAACAATTCACGAGTACATTGAGTTTCATTTTCACGATATACCATAAAGTTATGCATGTACAGGCGATGGGTAAATTGCCGCCAGTTTATATTTTTTAAATTCGTGCATGTACGTTGTTTTTTTATTTTTTATTTTGTCGACTGAACAATATAGTAGGATCAATTGGGCACCATCTGTGAGAAAAACAGTACCATGAAGCAATTCACACCACAGAAATTTGGAAACTGCTTAACATTCATGCCGGCAGCTTCAATACAAACATTTCAGAGTGTTTGGGTGTCAATCTGAGGACAGTGCAGAGGATTCAGAAAGAGTTGGAAAGAGTCTAATGGTGATTACAAAGGTGTTTGGTGCGATCATTAGTGATGGCGACGTTATGCCTCCATTCATCGCCCCAGAGAATAGTTCACAATTCCAGTTGAACCCATTACATTCACTTTTGTTAAAATAGAAAAAAAATCTATTAACAGAAAATATTGTTTGCAATCAAATAATTTCTTAAATAAGGAATTATTATTATTAATATTAACTGAAATTACAATCCTGTATTTCGATCGTTATACTCTCCGGTTTTCTCTAGATATCTGTCGGATTCCGTAACCTTTTGACCATCTCGAATGAAACAGTTTATTCAATCTACAATATACACTTGGCTAGATGCTTTTACCAATTGAGCCACCATAATCAGATGATGGAACTTTATAAGTTTAAATCTAATGGATGTTGTGTCCTCCTCCAAAACGATGATCATGTTATTAGCACAAAATATTTACTCTGATTCTTTTTACTTCTTTTTTTAAACTTCCAATACCGTTCCCTATTAATCTAAGCGTATGATAACCCCGACCTACTCCAACTATAATCAACCGCCGTGGCTGAATTCAAATCCTCTCTACAGATTTTTCTACGTTCTTGCCGAATTGCTATGGAATGATGTACACACAATTCTTCATCATGTTATGTTTCGATAGCGGCTTGACTTAGTTGATATGTCTTCTAAATCTGGGACTACTTTTGAAAACATCAAAAGTGTGTGGGAAACTATACAATAGAAGACAGTACACAAAAAATAAAATAAAATTTATGAAATTGAAAAGTGGAATTGAGAAAATGTGATTGATATCTTGACTGTTTACATTCCTTTCTCCCTAATACTCTTGCGAAAAACCTATATTCAGTTTTACTTACGCCAGTTCTATCGCCAGTCTTTCTGGCTATTTTTATTGTTGTATTACAATTGTAAATAAATAAAATAGTGAAGGGCGTAAGTGCATTGGAAATTACCTATCATATTAAATACATTGACAGTGAGATAAAAATAACCATTATATACACTTGATAGAAATATGCTACAATGCTGATGCGGAAAACAAAAAGTATTTCGCTAAAAAGGCATATTTAAACGAATCGGATATTCATATTCATTTATCCTTTAAAATAAATAAAAGCAACCGTCATTCACACACGCGTGTATGTGCGTGTGCGTGAGCGTGAGGCAGTACGAAAAATACTTCATAATTTTGTAGGAAAGGCCTTTTGGTCGGACAAATGTATATATATATATATATATATATATATATATATTTATATATATATATATATATATATGTATATATATATATGTATGTATGTGTGTGTGTGGGGGGTGTATGTGTGTGCGTATAGAATATATAATTTATTGGTCCGTCATATTTTTGATTTCTTATACTACACTAGATGTATTGGTGCAGAATGTTGGTTTTTACAGTAAAAATGAATGAACACATAGCGGACGTTGTTTTGCAAGGTTTATTTTCTTGAATGCAAATGCATACTTGTATACTTCTTTTGACACATTTCGAAGTTAGATGAGAGAGAGACATAGAAAGAGAGAGAGAGTGGACCCTGCTTTTTTGTAATAGGTAGTCGTCCTAATTAGTTCTCGGCTAGTTAGAGTGGAGTGGATCAGCCTGTCTCATTTTCTAGCGGAAGAGTAGAGGACTGACGTCTGTATATCCTATTTATTCTGAGTTTATATTGGGATCGCTAATTGGTCATGAGTGCAATGAGATTGTCCTTCACTTTGGTACTGGACCTTTGTTCTTTTCTTTGGCTTATTCAAATATCTGGTTTCAGAAACGAAGCTAGATGATTGACTTGTTCTTAAGCACGTTGGTGTTAATGTTAATGACGTTTTAAGGCGATGATAAGTAGATGATATTTTTCAGGGAATTTAAGAAATAGTTCTGTTTTATTTTATTTGTTAAACTTTTCTAACTACTAAAACATTAGATAAGAATTAATTTTCTATATAATATCTACGTAAATGTTTCAATAGATGCTGGGACACAAATTTTACTTTAAGTCTATTTTGTATCCTTGCCATTATTTTTATCAAGCATTCAATACTTCAGAATTCATTTTAACTTATATACTTATACATGTAGATTTATGCTTCATCTACTTATCATTATATAGGAGATTTATTTTCTTGTTATCTTAAATAATCAAATAAAATATATTAACTTTCAGCTGCGTTATTGATTTAGTAAGCTCGACTAATCATCTAATACAATTAATTCTTAAATAATAATTACCAAACTTGACGTTAGATATTAATTGATTTATCTAAGATGTTAAGACTAACCACCGCAAGTAAAAATTATATCTTTAAAAGGCAGGAAGCGTAAATAAACAATATATGTATAAAATATGAAACTTTTTTTCAAGATGCCTCCCGCTGTATGTAAACATATTCAAGTGACTATCATTATACTATCGTTAGGGAGTATTTATTTATATTTATAGTGATAATTCTGAGTTGTAGAATGCGCTCGTACACACACACACTCACACGCGCGTACACACACATACACACAAACAGACATATATATGAGAGTATTTAAAGAATCCATTTATCATAAAAAAATATGATGTCATAATAGTAGGATTGACACAGTTCTCTCTCGTCCACTCATATTTATACATACGTGTATGTACATGTGTGTCTCTCTTACTCTTCTCTTTCATCCATTCTCAGTCTCTTTCTCTCTCTACCCTCATCCGTATCAAAGAAACTGAATCGTATCTCCCCGAATTCCATCGCTATAGAATGACGTCAAAAGGGGTTATTGACTGTGAAAGAACAAGAAAAATCAGAAACACTATTAAGGAGCGAAAACAATAGGAAGAGTCATCCGGAAGACGGTAGATAACACGTAGGATTGCATTTAAATTTTTGAAGATTAAAGGTTGGCTGGAAGCCATAGATCCCAGAGAGAGTTCTACAATCTAGAAGTGAGAGAAAAGAAAATGTTAGTGCAGAACTTACGGTTACATCTAGACAATTCAACTTTAAATTGATGAGACTCTGTTACTAATCTGGTACTACGCTTAAACTCATAAAGTCTAGGTACCATAGCGAAGAATTAATCCTGAATAAATCCCATGAAAGGCACAGGGACTATACATTTCGACGGTTGGAAAGTGACTGTAGCCGAGACGCCAGGTCAGGAACAATAATATTGCTGATTCTTCTTTTATCAAGAATATCTAAATATATAGCAGGAGTATCGGAGTATATATGGCCGCAATATTCAAAGCATTAGGTGAATGGTAGACTTTTAGATTCTGGAGAGAAAAAAGTTATTCTTAGTAATATTCGAAACCAGTTCTACCGCTTAGTTAATAAGAATTTTATCAAAAGAGGATAATGTTTGAAACGTTTTCATCGCTTTCTTCGTTCGTTGAATCTTATTAATATTTCCCTGAATGTGGAAAGTTGAAATTTGGAACATTATATCACTCCCCTTTCTAATAATTTGGTAATATCTTTACTTAGACCATTGCTATTGTTTAAGATCGATATAATGTCTAAAAATTAGTAACCAAGCCTTTCCCAATCAAAATTATATTTACATGTTAATTAATATTTCTTTATATGTATATGATTAGTGAAACGATGTCATTGACTTGTTAAAATGGATGATATAAATGGTGTAAAAAATGATTAATTTTTCAGTTGGTAAATCGCGAATCAATGATTTATTTATTTTTTTAATGATGCATTGGCATACGGGGATGTCGATATCTAATCTCAGCATGCGTTATTGTTTTGTTAACACTCGTTTGAAAGAAAGCATACGTGCTGACATATATGAAAACTGAACATGTAGTATAGCCACAGCTGCGTAATGTATTAATAACGGTCGTACAACACGAGTAGGTAATGCTAGACATCATGGCAGATACAATAGAATAAAAGAATGAAAATACAACGTGCGTAAAGTAAAAGTCCGAGAGACAGAGAACGTGTCACACCGTTTAGAATGAAAATAATAATTATTATTAGGTTGGTGCAAAAATAATGTCGTTTTCTCACATATGTTACTATGTGAGAAAACGACATTATCTTTGCACCAACCTAATAACAGGACCCGTGTAAATTACAGGTATTTATTAATAATGTTTTTAATGTTGCACTCTGGTAAATAATCCATGACCATTCCCAGAGACTTATGAGAAAAGTGACATCGTCTCTCTGAAAAATACTGAAATATATTATGAGACATAACTTTGTTAATAATCTGAAACCATTTTTCAAAAAATAGAATGGAATAAATATAAATTATAGACATTCTCCCCACATGAAAGGTAACATTAGAATTACTTGCCTTAATATCCCTCAATTGAGGTCATAGGTCATGTGTAATCCGGAGATGTATGTTATGTGCGAACCTGAGATAGGCAGCAAAAAAAAAAAGAATTCTTTTTGCAATTGTATCTAGTTTTATTATAAACATTCTTGCATTATTGATGTTCTTATAACGATTTTACAATAATTTACAATAATTTTTAGATTATGAGTGTGGTCAAAGAAACAATTAATCCATTTAATCAATTAATCCAAACAATAAGAAAACAAGAAACAATTAATCCATTTAATCAATTAATCCAAACAATATCCATTTATACATGATGATGGAAACATGAAATTCAATCAAGTTGTTCACAAAAAATAAATTCTAATATTGTCCCATAATATATATATATATATATATATATATATGTGTGTGTGTGAGTGTGTGTATGTATGTGTGATCACATGAAAACACTAGCAAAAGAATCGAAATCATAATAGGTTTGTAAATATTTAGAGAGAAACAATGGTAGACGTTACTACACCAATAGTGCACCGCTGGTGGAATACAGGCATAAACTCAGATCTATGGAAGACTCTGAAAAGGCAGAACTAAGTAAGCTTGACTGTTTCACTAGTGCGACTATACGGCTAAGTAATTGGTATCACAGTACTTTTTTTATACAAGATATTTCTAGTTTATGTAACTATGTCACGTGCCTTGGATGTCATTTCTGTTTAGCATAAACACATTCATCTTAAACTTCTGTTGCGCTTGTTCTGTTGAAACTGCTACATACAACTGACCGTGAATGAAAACTGGTTTCTGCAGGTAAATCAACATTTTATCAAAACTTTGTCCTTATTCTTTATTGATCGTCATCGCATAAGTCCTATAAGAAAGGGCTATTTTTAGTTGTTTCTAATAGGCCCATATTGTGAGATATTTCTGGACCCAAGGAGATAATCTTAGTTTCACTTAGTATTTCCGTGCTGGAACGAAAGCTTCGATGCCGGCTTTCACCCACGAAGATACCTCAGTGGCACATTTATGAACATGATGATTAAAAAAATCATTCCAACTGATATTTCTAGTCCCAATCAGTGCGTTGATAACAGAAAGATACTCTGATAACAGGAGCTTCGTAACTGATGGGAGAGCGAAAAGATATCTGCATGACCACTGTTGTCAAGAGGACAGAGCTGCAAGCATGATATGAGTCCAAGGAAGAGGTGATGAAATAATCACGTAGAAAAGCGTGTCCATCAGGATTACCGTGGTGACGTCTACTTCTTAAGTTAGAGTTTGAGTGATAGTGATGTTCAAAGTCAAGGTGCCAGTGAAGTCAGTGGCATCAGATTGATTACGCCATCTGACAGGTGGGCATTTAACACAAATATGTATCCACCAGAAAGGTCTAGAACGCAACAGTCATGAAAGAAAGAAAAACGATAGAGGAAGAACAGATAGCTGACTGAATTTAGCAGAGGAAGTCGGAGGCACATGGTAAAACAATCTGGAGACTAATGAGCGAGTACTTTTTCCAGTCGGAGATGTTCCCTAAAATAGACACCAAAGCTATCCACGTGGACAGTAGAGTCCCCCCGAAAGAGAGGAAGATAGCCAGGAACCGAAAATCCAGTCGAAGAAAGTTAGGATGTCCGGAGAGTGTTCCATTAGGAACGATTTCACACTGCAGAAATTGGTACCAATGACAAGCATGTTGAAGAAATAAAGGTTGAGGCCTTTAGGTGTTTTTGGCAGAGTGTTTTAGTTGTATTTCGCTTTGTCATACTATGTTATTTAAAAGTGAAGAAGATCAAGAATAATAGTAGCTACCGGTAGCTAAAGTTAATATGTGCGGGCTGAGAATTGGCGCAGACTGCAGCTTGGGAGTTGCGCATCGGATGCCCTTGCAAGGATACCTTTCTATGCGCGACATAACTCTGAAAAACCCCGATATTATACAAGTGTTGATCAGAACAAACTGTCTAGACACTACCCATGTGACTGGGTCCCTAATTTCCAGTCGGGGTACAGCAACCAGAAAACTACCAACCAGTTATCTTCAGTATGAAGAGTTGTAACCACTATCATATCACTAAAAGTTCTTGACAGCCATCCATATTAAGTATTTCAAGTTAAGTATCGTGATAGAATATCATCCGAGATAAATTATTTTCAACGTGCCTAATGTACGGCGTAACATGGAATGGACAGTTGGTTATTTTCATGTATCTATTTCTAATATTCTTCCATCATTTATTTGAACTTTTGTGGGCAGTGGTGCTAACCTAACCCACGCTTCACGAAATAATTACATCACTTTACTTTTTTCAAAAGTAGGAGAACATATAAAGGGTGGAAAATTCATATATTAAAATAAAGTAAAAATTAAACAAAGAGAATCTACAATGCAATCAATCCTGACCAGGCATCTCGACTTCAGTCACTTTCTCACCGACGTAGTGTGGCTTCTTTCTGTCGTTTCAACAAATATTTTCATGGTAAATTTTCTGATAAGTTTTTACTCCGGTGTCCTGGCTATATTAATTTAAGTGTGCTTAAATTGACAACAAAGTCTCACCATTTTACTGTTGGACTAACTTGAGACAACCGCCAGTTCTACAGTTTTTTTTCTAGCACTTGTCATCTGTAGATCTCCTTTTCGATTTCTTGCTTCTCTGATAATTACATTATTCAAAAATTTAATTGCAACTTTAATCACCATTTTCTGTCTTCTTGGACACTGTTATTTTGTCATTTCCGAAATCCTCCCCATTCTCAGTTTTCTCCTTCACTTTTTCTCCTATAACCGCCTTCGTTCTAGTGGCATTATTACGTTCTTTGGGGTAAAACGCCAAAAACCAAAAAAACTTTGGATTATATGTATGAGTTAAGAACAAATTAGATTTGTCGTATTTGCAAACAATTGTCGTTTTATCTTGGTAAGATTTTTGCATATTTTTAGAGCTTTTTAAAAACGAAAATAGTAAAGTTACTGGAACGCCAGGATCCACACCTAACTATGGATATCCTGGCGTTCTATTAATTTAAATTCCTTGCTAAAGGATCCATAAGGCCACTAGAATTGTTTCTAATTACAAAACGATTAGCTATTGTTGCATGGTAACATTATTGCGTACTTTTGTCTCGCGTTCTTGGACGTTTTCCATGTTTGTGTGCCAACTCTGTTCTGTATTTAGAAATAATATTGGATAAACTATGAGATCCAGATGACAGCAGGAGATAAGATAGTCGCTGTTTTTGCTGTCCTTGTGGATAAACAACAATATCTCTATGGACTTGAAGTGCTTCATCCTCCATAATATTGCTGGTACCTCGTTGTTGGTAGGATTGTTGTATCGTCATGCATCTAGAATCGAAATTCTCCTTTGGTTATAGCTTCGCTTTGGCTACTCGTTCCTCCTCTTGTAACTTTAGAGTTCTTATATTCAAATACTGACTGTAAACAATTACTATTTTCAGGTGCTTCACTGTGAGCCTTCGGTTCTTCATGAGCGTCGACAATATAGTGTTGTCTATACTTCCTTTCCTTGCTGTCTTCTGCGTGTAAATGGTATGCATGATACTAAACTTTACCTTCTTATCAAAAGGAGAAATTACATCTTTCTGCTGGAGTCGTGATATTTACCCTAAACAAAGCAAATGAAAATACAGTTGAAGTTTCAAATATTGGTCTTAAAATTTGTTAATTCCTGATTATTGTTGTAGGTACATTTTCGTTAAAAGATATGTCTAAAAGATGAAAAAATGCCCTAAACTTAATAAAAACAAAGTTTTATCGTAGAAATTTTTATGTTATTATTAAGGGGAAAGACCAAATTATATTTTTTGGAACCTTTCAGATTTTTGTTACAAGTTTTCTTGCGTCAACGGAGTATGAGAACGAATTAGTATGAGAAATTTGAACGCCTTTTACGGTGAAAAACACATTGGTTTGGAAATACTTGCAAAAATCAGATAATTACCAGATTTTAATGAAACTTTCAGGACTAATTCACAAATGAAGGAAATTATTTTAGAAATGTTTCTTTTTTTAGAAAATCTTGGTAAAAATATTTTTACATCTGTTACCCCCAATTATTTAAGTTAACGAAATTTCGTGAAATTCATTTTTGTAGTGCGTATTAGCTATAAGGACAAGTACTTGGATAAATTAAATCATCAAATTTATTTTCTCAAACAGGGAACCCAAGTTACAGAAAATCATCTCTGAATCGTAAAATAAAAAAAATGTAATAAAACTAAGACATTATTAAATCAGAAAAGCTTTTAATTGTTTTTATGAATATTGACACTATCATCTTAAAATTATTTTCGATAGATAATGATTTTTAAATACATTTTAATTTTTAAAAAAATTTAATTAGATTAAAAAAATTATAAAGTTATACATTTTAAAATTCTGTGTAGTTTTTAACTATACAGCAATCTTAAAAATTATAAAAGGCGTTCACATTGTATTCATTAAATAATTTTTACAGTCATGTACCCTTTACTTAAATTTACTAAACATTACGTTATCAATACATCTTTCAACACCTCATAAAATCACCCATCTCTGTGTAAAAATGCTTTTCTGCAATATTTTAAATTAAATGTAATATTTGTTTTAATTCCAATGATTTAAACTTTAAATTTGTTAATATTCCTGTAATAAAGTTTCAGAAAAGTATATTTTATTTTTGAAAGTTTTTTTTCTTTGAAAGATCAAGAGAATTATATTGTGTTAGCGGATTTGTCAATGTGACCGATCTTAGCGATTTAAAAAACATTCCAGTCAATTTAAATTCAGTTTGAAATGCAGCAACTATTTTGTTTATTAGCTTGGAATTAAAACTAAAATAAAATCCTCAAGAACGATGATGCATTTTCAAAATATATTTTAAATCTTAGGTATCGCATTTTCTTACATACCAATAATAAAGACAATTTCTTTATATTGTCTTTCGCCTGAATCAGAAGATCCCATCCCCAATTGTAGTCAGGTCCAGTTACTTATATGAGAATAGGCTCAATATTTTTAGTCGTTGTTGAATGTTGTATTTTGAGTCAATTATGTTTTGGGCTCCTTCAAACTGTACTTCATGATTATTCAGTTTTATGAAAAATGTTACCTTCTGAACTTAGAAATCTACAACATTATCTGTCTAGCTTAAAATCGTATCTACTTTTTTTTTTTAATTTTCCCTTTCTCCTGCTCTTTTCTTGATTGTATTTTGATTCATGGTTACTCGTATTTCCTTTACTTTCATGATATCGATTTATATTCTTCATTGAACAATTTTTTCTCGTTCAGTTACTATCTTCCTACATTATTAGATTACTTTTATTCCTGTTATTCATTATTCCTTAATATATATATATATATATATATATATATATATATATATATATATATATATATATATATATATATATATATTCATTATTCCTTAATATATATATATATATTATTTCCTTGTACTCTCCTATCATTTTTAATTTATTTTCAACACAATTCATCGTTCCGCCTATACATATTTCTCCTACTAGATTTCATATTTCTTTTCTTTTTTCATATTCTTTCAAACTTTTCTTTGCCGATCTAACTTGGTCTTTATTTTATTTGTTAACAAATTCTATAGTTTTCTAATTCTACTCTCGACTCATCGGGAGGATCTTTGCCTGATTTTCCACATAGAACCGAATCTCTACAGTGTGATATATATATATAACTCCATCCATGATTTCAGGCTATAATCGCCAAAGTAGATCCTCATACGTCCTACAAACTTTTATTTTAATTGTTCTTTCTATCCTACTTTCGTTTCTTCACTGTTTTTCTTGGAGATTTTCTTTATTCCCTTTTTATTTTTATTTTTATTTTCCTTCTATGTAGCATTTTTTCTTCCCAATTTCTTTAATTTACTTACTTACGCATTTCTTTCAATTCTCAGTTTCTTTTATTTCCTTATTTAATTTTCCTATTTTCACATTATTTGTACTTAATTTCCGCCTTCTTTTTTTTAAAACTTTAATCCGATAGAATTCAGAAAATCAAATAAATATATTGTGCGCTTCCAGGTGCATAGATAAGGACAAAGAAAGAATTATAGAGAGAATGACAGATAAAAATCTTATTTCCTTTATATACAAACTATTACATTTCAAACAAGTACACACACACATACACACACACACACACACACACACACACACACACACACATATATATATATATATATATATATATATATATATATATATATATATATATATATATATATATATATATATATCTCCAATTCTTTTGTATAAAAAGTCAATTTGTGTGTTGTAGAAATCTAATAGGGGTATGGATTCAAGCCGGTTTAAGTATTGTGCCATCTGGTGGTTCCTCTGTAATGGTAGGGGTTATTTTTCTTTGGAGTTCGTAAGGAACACTAATGAAACGCTTCTTTATCTTAACCCCGCTCTCTCTCTCTCTGTGTGTCTCTCTATATATATTTATAACCTTTAATGTACACACACACAAACACAAACACACACACACACATACATATATATATATATATATGTGTGTGTGTATGTATATTCACACACGCATTCGTAAAAACTAAAGCCTGATGAAGTTTAAGTAAATATTCATGCATATCATTGTACCGTAAGAAACTTAATATCGGCGTTGTTACACCATTGATATAATATTAAACAGCCCCAGAAAGATAAAACGAAGACAAATGAAATTGCAAATATATACTCATTGGGAAAATCTGAAAAATTAATTACTATTCAACAATTATAATGAAAATAGGTGGGAAATACTGTGGAAAAGTGATTTTTCAAAGGACTCAAAGTATTTCTAATAATATTAAAAGAAGAATTGTAATCTTACAAAGAACAATATTAATTGTTATTACGAAAGATATTTCCGTACATCAGAAAAGCGGTATATCGACTCATTCCTCATGACGAACAAAAACAATTACGTTACAAACTTTCACTGGGATCAATAATTATTCACATAGAATTTGATGGTTGCACAAAAATAGGTTCGGTTTAACTATATAGTTCGAAGAAGAAGTTCAAGAGAAAAACGAGAAAAAAAAGAGAAAATGATTCGATAAGAAAGATAAAAAAAAGCCCATATAGATTGATATATATATATATATATATATATATATATATATATATATATATATATATATATATATATATATATTTGATACATACATAGATACATAGATTCCTAAATATATACGATACGCTTTTCTCCACGAAAAAATATTTTATGCATATATATATATATATGCATAATATATATATATATATATATATATATATATATATATATATAGTTACATGTAGATACGTATATATAAGTGTATACGCTGGTGTATTTACGTATGTATTTATGAATGTATAATTCGTAATATTTTGTACTGAAATTCATATAAAGTAACTGGAGTATGAGCGTACTAAGGAATATGAATACTCAATTTAGACATGATATAATCAATATAACTGTTAAGATTCAAATAAAAACACTTTAAATTCCGCTGAATTTCTAAAAAACTTAGAGCAATATAAACAATTGTTCTACCCTCCTCTACTTTTAGAAATGGGATCAACCGGATGATGTATGTACGATAAAAAGTTTGTGTAGGACAGGACAAAACATTTGAACACGGAATGATTGCTGGGCCAGAAAAATGGGGCACTCTGTCTCTGAAACAACAACTGTTCTATTTTACATCTTTAACAATAGTAGAAAATGTATAGCAGAAAATTACGGAAGTCCACATGAGATGCAAGGATGTTATTTGTTTAGAAGAATAATAATCACCTAACGACGTGAAACATTGCACCAAATTCAACACTGCAGATACTTAAATCTTTAGTCAACATTTACATGGTAATACTTGCATTCCATGGGATTCAGTTTGCCTTCGACCAATAGGAGTAACATCATTGGCACTACGGCGTCAAACAAGGGCTATATTGTCCAGTTTCACCAGATCCGACATTTACAGTTAAGACCCACCTTACTATAACACAGCAGAAACACCCGAATTTCCTGTCTTCCTTTGGTAAGAAAAATATTCCATTCCAAAATTTTCTTCTCAAAAACCGCTACTTTATAGAATAGATAGTCGTGTGGACGCTTTCCAGAACATTAAAATGTTAACCTCTTCAAATTTAGGATCAATAAAATTGTGTCCACCATATTCTCGTAATATTTACTCCCTACTTCCGCCATTTACGTTCATATTACATACCACATTTTGTAATACTCTACCTTTATTGGTTGTTGGATCATGCATTGGGTGAAATTTAGTTATATATATATATATATATATATATATATATATATATATATATATATATTTGTGTAATGATCTTATTGTTCTTAACGTATATATACTTTTATTAGTAGTTATAGTCCTATATTGATAGTGTTAAACTAATATTTAAAATGTTTCATACATCATAGTTGTAATTTATCTTCTCAAAAATAAATTTTAAGGCCAGGCACCAATAATATCATCTCATCTAAAATCGGAAGAAAATGTGTGCTCAATTTAATTTTCGAATAAATTGTGATACCTGCACGAGAAGCACATACATTATTTTGAGATTTTTATATTTTTGTTTAATTTTGGCTTTTTCAAATTAACATCAGATTGATATTACAATAAAGGAAAGAGAGACTAAGTACAAATGAAGACGAATGTAGTGGGTCGATATTGGGAATATGAAAATGGGGTATTAATTCTGAAACATATTTCTGCATTCCCTGACTGTAATATTCACTTGTCCTTTACATACCATTCTGATTTTGTCATATATTTGTCAAATAATCATGTATTACTTTGAATGGTGATTGATAACACTCAAAAAGTATAACAATAAAAGTGGATACATACTTCTAGGCGCGCATGCATTCACGCAAACGCCTACACGTAACCGAATGCAAACTTACACACACATATGTATAGGTAAGAATTAAAGAAGTAAATAAAACACAATGTACATTCAAACTTGCATATATTGATATTTAAGCACTCATACATACACACACGCATATAGATTCAGTACTGAACACACACACACACACACACACATACACACACACACACACATATATATATATATATATATATATATATATATATATATATATATATATATATTTATTTAATGAAAAACAGACCACTTTAAAGTACCATTACAATAATTTATTTCATCATCATTTTTCCCTCATTTCGTTGTTGGAAGTGTTACCTGATGATCCGGAGTCCTTAAATAGGATTTTGGTGAAAAAAATTATTGCAATGGTACCTTAAAGGGGTCTATTTTTCATTAAATATTAGCTCTGGATTCACATTGAGCTCTCAGGATTTCATCCTCCTTGGAATTACCCATACGGTTTACCAAGTTCTTCGTAACTTAACTATATATATATATATATATATATATATATATATATATATATATATATATATATATATTGGATGGAATGAAAGACAAACAGTTGACCAATTCATATATTATAGAAATTAAAACTAGATATATTTTTCATATCTATCAAATGCTATCATTAATCATACATAGGTATGTATATATGTATATATATATATATATTCATATATTTTCATTTTCTCACATATATTCATCTTTATATGGTAAATATATAATGTGAATTTTTGTAAGAAACATTAACATGAACTTATTTAGGATTCTACTAAGCAACTCGAAGTTTGCTCATTATATTTTAAATGAGTATCTACAACAATATGCACATGGCAATCCCATTTTCTTTATAGTCCAGTATCCCATTAAGGTTATAGGGCCACTAGAGGTACTGCATTCAGCATGTCTTGAGCAATAAAGCCTTTTTTAGCTACTAGTTCATTATATTCAGCCATTTTTATGGAGACCTTATTAGTACTCGATAATCTAGACGAACTAAACAACGCTTAAATGTAGTTAATTAGTTGTTTGTAACTGAAGCAAAAGAATTCTTTACAAGATAAAACCTAGTGAATAAATGACGAGAGGAAAACTTTTGGAAAGATCACTGACGACAAACGAGAAATAAGCACAACTTTTTCGACAATTTTATGCTTATATCGATGAATAAATGGCTTTTCATGTTATTGCGTCTTTTTTTATAACTTTGCAATAAACGAGATTACTTTTTCAAATAAATTTACATGTAGATGAACTGCAGGCATTTTATTTATATTTTCTTTCTCATTTTTTTACTCAGTAAAATATACAAGGGAGCGATGAAAATTTCTCAGCATTTGCAACTTCACAAAATCTGACTAAATGACCAAATATAAAAATTTTGGAAAGAGCTTCTGAATTCGACCGAAATTTTTCAGCCCTTCACATATAGTTTACTTTCCAAATTCACACTGAGTTTCAGACTGATAGTTTCTTTAGATTCATTTTTACTTGTTTAATAATTCCTTATTGGATTTAACAAGGAATTTACCATATCGTCATTTGTACCGCCTGAAGATTGTGAGACGGAGGTGTACACATGATTTGCAGAAATGCAGATATTTCTGAGTATAGATTTTCTTATATTATATATATATATATATTTATATATATATATATATATATATATATGTATGTGTGTATGTGTGTGTATCGTATCATGATTCGTAACAGTTGTGATCGCCAGGAAACATATATAGTAATACATATTATTTTCTCTAATTTATAAAAGGACTATTCAATATTCATTTGACTTATCTCAAATTCTCAGATAGTATCTCTAATCATATCTAGTTTTGGCAGCTACAATGACATTGTAAGTATTTCGAGCAATAGTTCATGTATATTTAAGGGCATGAGTCACTAGAAATCTATAAAATCATTACAAATTTAAATTGAATAATTTTGCAATTAAACGTAATATTAAATGCAAAAATAATCATCGTTTGGTTTTATTTCCAAAACAAATAATATTTCAATTAAAAAAAAAATATTTGCACACACATAGAAATATAGGCATGTATATTTTCTGGATTATCTAATATTACTAAAAATATTTTTTAAAAGAAAAGAATAATACATTAGCAATATTAGTTGCGATCAACTCTGTCTTTGTTCCTCGTCTTGTTACGGAGCGATTAAATGGGAAAGAGGAAGAAGAAACGAATTCCTGCATAATATGTCTATCTATCTATCTTTCTATCTATCTGTGTATTAGATAGATAGATAGATATCTGTGTATCCGAATCAGTTCAAATCTATGTATGTATGTATGTATGTATGTATGTATGTATGTATGTATGTATGTATCTATCTATCTATCTATCTATCTATCTATCTATCTATCTATCAACACCTACATACGACCAATTCTAAACTTGTTTATCTGTATGAGGCAACCTTCAATGAAACTCTTAGAAAGATTTTACCTCCTATGAAGGATTTACTAGAAATTGGTCAAAGAAATGATTCTTCTTTACCTGTCAGTAAAAGTTATTTTCGCCATTTTTCCTGTATCTCTTGAATTGAGAGGATTGTGTTGTACTTTCAGGTTCAATTTCTTTGGTTTTAAATCCACTTTCTTCATTCTGGTAGACAATTCTAAAAATGGTGATCAATGAAATAGTCATTTCGTTCGCTTTTGATTTATGATCCTGCAACTAAGATTACTTCTTGAAGAGAAATAAATGATTAATTGCTTTCGTGGGGTCGTCACTAGCACTCATTTGTCATCATTGATGAGAGAGATTTCGTATGTAGATGATTGTCGTCTTGTAACCCACATTTAGATTGATATAAAATGCCTTAAGGGTTCAGCTTTAAAAGTATACTCTGATTTAGTTCTTATGAACTGTCTGAAATATAGTTCTGAAGCAATATTCTGAAGCCACATTACGATAAAATGCAAGAAATTGAAAAATTTGCATACTTAGTAAGCACTTATGCAGTATGCTATATATCCTGAATAATGAAATCTCTTTCCAAATTAAGAAAGCAAGTGAGGCATTTGGAAAAAATATCTGTCGTCTGAGTAACATTGTTACAATAGATGCAGTAGAGTGTTTGCTTTGCGGGGCTGTGAACTATACAATACGGAGAGATTTGCGAAGAGGATTTGAATTTGAGTTGGCTGAAAGGGCAAATAACATGCAATAGATGCAGTAGAGTGTTTACTTTGCGGGGCTGTGAACTATAATATACGGAGAGATTTGTGAAGACGATTTGAAGTTGAGGTGCCTGAAAGGGCAAATAACATGCAATAGATGCAGTATAGTGTTTGCTTTGCGGGGCTGTGAACTATACTAAACGGAGAGATTTGCGAAGAGCATTTGAAGTTGAGGTGCCTGAAAGGACAAGTAACATGCAATAGATGCAGTAGAGTGTTTGCTTTGCGGGGCTGTGAACTATACTATACGGAGAGATTTGCGAAGAGGATTTGAAGTGGAGTTGCCTGAAAGGACAAATAACATGCAATAGATGCAGTAGAGTGTTTGCTTTGCGTGGCTGGGAACTATACTATACGGAGAGATTCGTGAAGATGATTTGAATTTGAGGTGGCTGAAAGGGCAAATAACATGCAATAGATGTAGCAGAGTGTTTGCTTTGAGGGGCTGTGAACTATAATATACGGAGAGATTTGTGAAGAGGATTTGAATTTGAGGTGCATGAAAGGGTATGTAACATGTAATAGATGCAGTAGAGAGTGTCTTTTGCGGGGCTGTGAACTATACTATACGGAGAGATTTGTGAAGTGGATTTGAAATTGGCGTGCCTGAAAGTGCAAATGACATGCAATAGATGCAGTAAAGTGTCTGCTTTACGGGGCTGTGAACTATACTATACGGATAGATTTACGAAGAGGATTTGAAGTTGAGGTGCATGAAAGTGCAAATAACATGCAATAGATGCAGTAGAATGTTTGCTTTGCGGGGCTGTGAACTATACTATACGGAGAGATTTGTGAAGTTGATTTGAAGTTGAGGTGCCTGAAAGGGCAAATAACATGCAATAGATGCAATAGAGTGTTTGCTTTGCGGGGTTGGGAACTATACTATACGTAGATTTGTAAAGAGGATTTGAATTTGAGTTGGCTGAAAGGGCAATTAACATGCAATAGATGTAGTAGAGTGTTTCCTTTGCGGGGCTGTGAACTATAATATACGGAGAGATTTGTAAAGACGATTTGAAGTTGAGGTGCCTGAAAGGGCAAATAACATGCAATAGATGCAGTATAGTGTTTGCTTTGCGGGGCTGTGAACTATACTATACGGAGAGATTTGCGAAGAGCATTTGAAGTTGAGGTGCCTGAAAGGACAAGTAACATGCAATAGATGCAGTAGAGTGTTTGCTTTGCGGGGCTGTGAACTATACTATACGGAGAGATTTGTGAAGAGGATTTGAATTTGAGTTGGCTGAAAGGGCAAATAATATGCAATAGATGCAGTAGAGTGTTTGCTTTGCGGGGCTGTTAACTATAATATACGGAGAGATTTGTGAAGAGGATTTGAATTTGAGGTGCCTGAAAGGGTATGTAACATGCAATAGATGCAGTAGAGTGTGTGTTTTGCGGGGCTGTGAACTATACTATACGGAGAGATTTGTGAAGTGGATTTGAAGTTGAGGTACCTGAAAGGGCAAATAACATGCAATAGATGCAGTAGAGTGTTTGCTTTGAGGGGCTGTGAACTATACTACACGGAGAGATTTGTGAAGTGGATTTGAAGTTGAGGTGCCTGAAAGGACAAATAACATGCAATAGATGCAGTAGAGTGTTTGCTTTGCGTGGCTGGGAACTATACTATACGGAGAGATTCGTGAAGATGATTTGAATTTGAGGTGGCTGAAAGGGCAAATAACATGCAATAGATATAGCAGAGTGTTTGCTTTGCGGGGCTGTGAACTATAATATACGGAGAGATTTGTGAAGAGGATTTGAATTTGAGGTGCATGAAAGGGTATGTAACATGTAATAGATGCAGTAGAGAGTGTCTTTTGCGGGGCTTTGAACTATACTATACGGAGAGATTTGTGAAGTGGATTTGAAGTTGGCGTGCCTGAAAGGAGAAATAACATGCAATAGATTCAGTAAAGTGTTTGCTTTGCGGGGCTGTGAATTATAATATACGGAGAGATTTGTGAAGAGGATTTGAATTTGAGGTGTCTGAAAGGGCAAATAACATGCAATAGATGAAATAGAGTGTTTGTTTGCGTGGCTGGGAAGTATACTATACGGAGAGATTTGTGAAGAGGATTTGAATTTGAGGTGCATGAAAGGGTATGTAACATGTAATAGATGCAGTAGAGAGTGTCTTTTGCGGGGCTGTGAACTATACTATACGGAGAGATTTGTGAGGTGGATTTGATGTTGGCGTGCCTGAAAGGGCAAATGACATGCAATAGATGCAGTAAAGTGTTTGCTTTACGGGGCTGTGAACTATACTATACGGATAGATTTACGAAGAGGATTTGAAGTTGAGGTGCCTGAAAGTGCAAATAACACGCAATAGATGCAGTGGAGTGTTTGCTTTGCGGGGCTGGGAACTATACTATACGGAGAGATTTGTGAAGTTGATTTGAAGTTGAGGTGCCTGAAAGGGCAAATAACATGCAATAGATGCAGTATAGTGTTTGCTTTGCGGGGCTGTGAACTATACTATACGGAGAGATTTGTGAAGTGGATTTGAATTTGAGTTGGCTAAAAGGGCAAATAATATGCAATAGATGCAGTAGAGTGTTTGCTTTGCGGGGCTGTGAACTATAATATACGGAGAGATTTGTGAAGAGGATTTGAATTTGAGATGCCTGAAAGGGTATGTAACATGCAATAGATGCAGTAGAGTGTGTGTTTTGCGGGGCTGTGAACTATACTATACGGAGAGATTTGTGAAGTGGATTTGAAGTTGAGGTTCCTGAAAGGACAAGTAACATGCAATAGATGCAGTAGAGTGTTTGCTTTGCGGGGCTGTGAACGATACTATACGGAGAGATTTGCGAAGAGGATTTGAATTTGAGTTGGCTGAAAGGGCAAATAACATGCAATAGATGCAGTAGAGTGTTTGCTTTGCGGGGCTGTGAACTATAATATACGGAGAAATTTGTGAAGACGATTTGAAGTTGAGGTGCCTGAAAGGGCAAATAACATGCAATAGATGCAGTAGAGTGTTTGTTTGAGGGGCTGTGAACTATACTATAGGGAGAGATTTGTGAAGTAGATTTGAAGTTGAGGTGCCTGAAAGGACAAATAACATGCAATAGATGCAGTAGAGTGTTTGCTTTGCGGGGCTGTGAACTATACTATACGGAGAGATTTGTGAAGTTGATTTGAAGTTGAGGTGCCTGAAAGGGCAAATAACATGCAATAGATGCAATAGAGTGTTTGCTTTGCGGGGTTGGGAACTATACTATAAGTAGATTTGTAAAGACGATTTGAATTTGAGTTGGCTGAAAGGGCAAATAACATGCAATAGATGCAGTAGAGTGTTTGCTTTGCGGGGCTGTGAACTATAATATACGGAGAGATTTGTGAAGAGGATTTGAATTTGAGGTGCCTGAAAGGGTATGTAACATGCAATAGATGCAGTAGAGTGTGTGTTTTGCGGGGCTGTGAACTATACTATACGGAGAGATTTGTGAAGTGGATTTGAACTTGAGGTGCCTGAAAGGGCAAATAACATGCAATAGATGCAATAGAGTGTTTGCTTTGCGTGGCTGGGAACTATACTATACGGAGAGATTTGTGAAGTGGATTTGAAGTTGAGGTGCCTGAAAGGACAAATAACATGCAATAGATGCAGTAGAGTGCTTTCTTTGCGGGGCGGTGAACTATACTATACGGAGATATTTGTGAAGTGGATTTGAATTTGAGGTGCCTGAATGGGCAAATAACATGCAATAGATGCAGTAGAGTGCTTGCTTTGCGGGGCGGTGAACTATACTATACGGAGAGATTTGTGAAGAGGATTTGAATTTGAGGTGGCTGAAAGGGCAAATAACATGCAATAGATGCAGTAGAGTGTTTGCTTTGCGGGGTTGTGAACTATAATATACGGAGAAATTTGTGAAGAGGATTTGAAGTTGAGGTGCCTGAAAGGGCAAATAACATGCAATAGATGCAGCATAGTGTTTGCTTTGCGGGGCTGTGAACTATACTATGAGGAGAGATTTGCGAAGAGCATTTGAATTTGAGGTGCCTAAAAGGGTATGTAACATGCAATAGATGCAGTAGAGTGTTTGCTTTGCGGGGCTGTGAACTATACTATAAGGAGAGATTTGCGAAGAGCATTTGAAGTTGAGGTGCCTGAAAGGACAAGTAACATGCAATAGATGCAGTAGACTGTTTGCTTTGCGGGGCTGTGAACTATAATATACGGAGAGATTTGTGAAGAGGATTTGAATTTGAGGTGCCTGAAAGGGTATGTAACATGCAATAGATGCAGTACAGTGTGTGTTTTGCGGGGCTGTGAACTATACTATACGGAGAGATTTGTGAAGTGGATTTGAAGTTGTCGGGCCTGAAAGTGCAAATAACATGCAATAGATGCAGTAGAGTGTTTGCTTTGAGGGGCTGTGAACTATACTATACGGAGAGATTTGTGAAGAGGATTTGAACCTGAGGTGCCTGAAAGGGCAAATAACATGCAATAGATGCAATAGAGTGTTTGCTTTGCGTGCCTGGGAACTATACTATACGGAGAGATTTGTGAAGAGGATTTGAATTTGAGGTGGCTGAAAGGGCAAATAACATGCAATAGATGCAGTAGAGTGTTTGCTTTGCGGGGCTGTGAACTATAATATACGGAGAGATTTGTGAAGACGATTTGAAGATGACGTGCCTGAAAGGGCAAATAACATGCAATAGATGCAGTATAGTGTTTGCTTTGCGGGGCTGTGAACTATACTATACGGAGAAATTTGCGAAGAGCATTTGAAGTTGAGGTGCCTGAAAGGACAAGTAACATTCAATAGATGCAGTAGAGTGTTTGCTTTGCGGGGCTGTGAACTATACTATACGGAGAGATTTGCGAAGAAGATTTGAAGTGGAGTTGCCTGAAAGGACAAGTAACATGCAATAGATGTAGTAAAGTGTTTGCTTTGCGGGGCTGTGAACTATACTATACGGAGAGATTTGTGAAGTGGATTTGAAGTTGAGGTGCCTGAAAGGACAAATAACATGCAATAGATGCAGTAGAGTGTTTGGTTTGCGGGGCTGTGAACTATACTATACGGAGATATTTGTGAAGTGGATTTGAATTTGAGGTGCCTGAAAGGGCAAATAACATGCAATAGATGCAGTAGAGTTCTTGCTTTGCCGGGCGGTGAACTATACTATACGGAGAGATTTGTGAAGAGCATTTGAAGTTGTCGTGCCTAAAAGGGCAAATAACATGCAATAGATGCTGAAGAGTGTTTGCTTTGAGGGGCTGTGAACTATACTATACGGAGAGATTTGTGAAGTGGATTTGAACTTGAGGTGCCTGAAAGGGCAAATAACATGCAATAGATGCAATAGAGTGTTTGCTTTGCGTGGTTGGGAACTATACTATACGGAGAGATTTGTGAAGAGGATTTGAATTTGAAGTGGCTGAAAGGGCAAATAACATGAAATAGATGCAGTAGAGTGCTTGCTTTGCGGGGCTGTGAACTATAATATACGGAGAGTTTTGTGAAGAGGATTTGAAGTTGAGGTGGCCGAAAGGGCAAATATCATGCAATAGATGCTGTATAGTGTTTGCTTTGCGGGGCTGTGAACTATAGTATACGGAGAGATTTGCGAAGAGCATTTGAAGTGGAGTTGCCTGAAAAAACAAATAACATGCAATAGATTCAGTAAAGTGTTTGCTTTGCGGGGCTGTGAATTATAATATACGGAGAGTTTTGTGAAGAGGATTTGAATTTGAGGTGTCTGAAAGGGCAAATAACATGCAATAGATGAAATAGAGTGTTTGTTTGCGTGGCTGGGAAGTATACTATACGGAGAGATTTGTGAAGAGGATTTGAATTTGAGGTGCATGAAAGGGTATGTAACATGTAATAGATGCAGTAGAGTGTGTCTTTTGCGGGGCTGTGAACTATACTATACGGAGAGATTTGTAAAGTGGATTTGAAGTTGGCGTGCCTGAAAGGGCGAATGACGTGCAATAGATGGAGTAAAGTGTTTGCTTTGAGGGGCTGTGAACTATACTATACGGATAGATTTACGAAGAGGATTTGAAGTTGAGGTGCCTGAAAGTGCAAATAAGATGCAATAGATGCAGTAGAGTGTTTGCTTTGCCGGGCTGTGAACTATACTATACGGAGAGATTTGTGAAGAGGATTTGAATTTGAATTGGCTGAAAGGGCAAATAACATGCAATAGATGCAAGAGAGTGTTTGCTTTGCCGGGTTGGGAACTATACTATACGTAGATTTGTAAAGAGGATTTGAATTTGAGTTGGCTGAAATGGCAAATAACATGCAATAGTTGTAGTAGAGTGTTTGCTTTGCGGGGCTGAGAACTATAATATACGGAGAGATTTGTAAAGACGATTTGAAGTTGAGGTGCCTGAAAGGGCAAATAACATGCAATACATGCAGTATAGTGTTTGCTTTGCGGGGCTGTGAACTATACTATACGGAGAGATTTGCGAAGAGCATTTGAAGTTGAGGTACCTGAAAGGACAAGTAACATGCAATAGATGCAGTAGAGTGTTTGCTTTGTGGGGCTGGGAACTATACTATACGGAGAAATTTGTGAAGATGATTTGAATTTGAGTTGGCTGAAAGGGCAAATAATATGCAATAGATGCATTAGAGTGTTTGCTTTGCGGGGCTGTGAACTATAATATACGGAGAGATTTGTGAAGAGGATTTGAATTTGAGGTGCCTGAAACGGTATGTAACATGCAATAGATGCAGTAGAGTGTGTGTTTTGCGGGGCTGTGAACTATACTATACGGAGAGATTTGTGAAGTGGATTTGAATTTGAGGTGGCTAAAAGGGCAAATAACATGCAATAGATGCAGTAGAGTGTTTGCTTTGAGGGGCTGTGAACTATACTATACGGAGAGATTTGTGAAGTGGATTTGAACTTAAGGTGCCTGATAGGACAAATAACATGCAATAGATGCAGTAGAGTGTTTGCTTTGCGGGGCTGTGAACTATACTATACGGAGAGATTTGCGAAGAGGATTTGAATTTGAGTTGGCTGAAAGGGCAAATAACATGCAATAGATGCAGTAGAGTGTTTGCTTTGCGGGGCTGTGAACTATAATATACGGAGAGATTTGTGAAGACGATTTGAAGTTGAGGTGCCTGAAAGGGCAAATAACATGCAATAGATGCAGTAGAGTGTTTGCTTTGTGGGGCTGTGAACTATACTATAAGGAGAGATTTGTGAAGTAGATTTGAAGTTGAGGTGCCTGAAAGGACAAATAACATGCAATAGATGCAGTAGAGTGTTTGCTTTGCGGAGCTGTGAACTATACTATACGGAGAGATTTGTGAAGTTGATTTGAAGATGAGGTGCCTGAAAGGGCAAATAACATGCAATAGATGCAATAGAGTGTTTGCTTTGCGGGGTTGGGAACTATACTATAAGTAGATTTGTAAAGAGGATTTGAATTTGAGTTGGCTGAAAGGGCAAATAACATGCAATAGATGCAGTAGAGTGTTTGCTTTGCGGGGCTGTGAACTATAATATACGGAGAGATTTGTGAAGAGGATTTGAATTTGAGGTGCCTGAAAGGGCATGTAACATGCAATAGATGCAGTAGAGTGTGTGTTTTGCGGGGCTGTGAACTATACTATACGGAGAGATTTGTGAAGTGGATTTGAACTTGAGGTGCCTGAAAGGGCAAATAACATGCAATAGATGCAATAGAGTGTTTGCTTTGCGTGGCTGGGAACTATACTATACGGAGAGATTTGTGAAGAGGATTTGAATTTGAATTGGCTGAAACGGCAAATAACATGCAATAGATGCAGTAGAGTGCTTGCGTTGCGGGGCTGTGAACTATACTATAAGGAGAGATTTGCGAAGAGCATTTGAAGTTGAGGTGCCTGAAAGGACAAGTAACATGCAATAGATGCAGTAGAGTGTTTGCTTTGCGGGGCTGTGAACTATAATATACGTAGAGATTTGTGAAGAAGATTTGAATTTGAGGTGCCTAAAAGGGTATGTAACATGCAATAGATGCAGTACAGTGTGTGTTTTGCGGGGCTGTGAACTATACTATACGGAGAGATTTGTGAAGTGGATTTGAAGTTGTCGCGCCTGAAAGGGCAAATAACATGCAATAGATGCAATAGAGTGTTTGCTTTGCGTGGCTGGGAACTATACTATACGGAGAGATTTGTGAAGAGGATTTGAATTTGAGGTGGCTGAAAGGGCAAATAACATGCAATAGATGCAGTAGAGTGTTTGCTTTGCGGGGCTGTGAACTATAATATACTGAGAGATTTGTAGAAGACGATTTGAAGTTGTCGTGCCTAAAAGGGCAAATAACATGCAATAGATGCTGAAGAGTGTTTGCTTTGAGGGGCCGTGAACTATACTATACGGAGAGATTTGTGAAGAGGATTTGAATTTGAGGTGGCTGAAAGGGCAAATAACATGCAATAGATGCAATAGAGTGTTTGCTTTGCGGGGTTGGGAACTATACTATACGTAGATTTGTAAAGAGGATTTGAATTTGAGTTGGCTGAAATGGCAAATAACATGCAATAGATGTAGTAGAGTGTTTGCCTTGCGGGGCTGTGAACTATAATATACGGAGAGATTTGTAAAGACGATTTGAAGTTGAGGTGCCTGAAAGGGCAAATAACATGCAATAGATGCAGTATAGTGTTTGCTTTGCGGGGCTGTGAACTATACTATACGGAGAGATTTGCGAAGAGCATTTGAAGTTGAGGTGCCTGAAAGGACAAGTAACATGCAATAGATGCAGTAGAGTGTTTGCTTTGTGGGGCTGGGAACTATACTATACGGAGAAATTTGTGAAGATGATTTGAATTTGAGTTGGCTGAAAGGGCAAATAATATGCAATAGATGCATTAGAGTGTTTGCTTTGCGGGGCTGTGAACTATAATATACGGAGAGATTTGTGAAGAGGATTTGAATTTGAGGTGCCTGAAAGGGTATGTAACATGCAATAGATGCAGTAGAGTGTGTGTTTTGCGGGGCTGTGAACTATACTCTACGGAGAGATTTGTGAAGTGGATTTGAATTTGATGTGGATAAAAGGGCAAATAACATGCAATAGATGCAGTAGAGTGTTTGCTTTGAGGGGCTGTGAACTATACTATACGGAGAGATTTGTGAAGTGGATTTGAACTTAAGGTGCCTGATAGGACAAATAACATGCAATAGATGCAGTAGAGTGTTTGCTTTGCGGGGCTGTGAACTATACTATACGGAGAGATTTGCGAAGAGGATTTCAATTTGAGTTGGCTGAAAGGGCAAATAACATGCAATAGATGCAGTAGAGTGTTTGCTTTGCGGGGCTGTGAACTATAATATACGGAGAGATTTGTGAAGACGATTTGAAGTTGAGGTGCCTGAAAGGGCAAATAACATGCAATAGATGCAGTAGAGTGTTTGCTTTGTGGGGCTGTGAACTATACTATACGGAGAGATTTGTGAAGTAGATTTGAAGTTGAGGTGCCTGAAAGGACAAATAACATGCAATAGATGCAGTAGAGTGTTTGCTTTGCGGAGCTGTGAACTATACTATACGGAGAGATTTGTGAAGTTGATTTGAAGTTGAGGTGCCTGAAAGGGCAAATAACATGCAATAGATGCAATAGAGTGTTTGCTTTGCGGGGTTGGAAACTATACTATAAGTAGATTTGTAAAGAGGATTTGAATTTGAGTTGGCTGAAAGGGCAAATAACATGCAATAGATGCAGTAGAGTGTTTGCTTTGCGGGGCTGTGAACTATAATATACGGAGAGATTTGTGAAGACGATTTGAATTTGAGGTGCCTGAAAGGGCATGTAACATGCAATAGATGCAGTAGAGTGTGTGTTTTGCGGGGCTGTGAACTATACTATACGGAGAGATTTGTGAAGTGGATTTGAACTTGAGGTACCTGAAAGGGCAAATAACATGCAATAGATGCAATAGAGTGTTTGCTTTGCGTGGCTGGGAACTATACTATACGGAGAGATTTGTGAAGAGGATTTGAATTTGAATTGGCTGAAACGGCAAATAACATGCAATAGATGCAGTAGAGTGCTTGCTTTGCGGGGCTGTGAACTATACTATAAGGAAATATTTGCGAAGAGCATTTGAAGTTGAGGTGCCTGAAAGGACAAGTAACATGCAATAGATGCAGTAGAGTGTTTGCTTTGCGGGGCTGTGAACTATAATATACGTAGAGATTTGTGAAGAAGATTTGAATTTGAGGTGGCTGAAAGGGTATGTAACATGCAATAGATGCAGTGGAGTGTGTGTTTTGCGGGGCTGTGAACTATACTATACGGAGAGATTTGTGAAGTGGATTTGCAGTTGTCGCGCCTGAAAGGGCAAATAACATGCAATAGATGCAATAGAGTGTTTGCTTTGCGTAGCTGGGAACTATACTATACGGAGAGATTTGTGAAGAGGATTTGAATTTGAGGTGGCTGAAAGGGCAAATAACATGCAATAGATGCAGTAGAGTGTTTGCTTTGCGGGACTGTGAACTATAATATACGGAGAGATTTGAGAAGACGATTTGAAGATGACGTGCCTGAAAGGGCAAATAACATGCAATAGATGCAGTATAGTGTTTGCTTTGCGGGGCTGTGAACTATACTATACGGAGAAATTTGCGAAGAGCATTTGAAGTTGAGGTGCCTGAAAGGACAAGTAACATCCAATAGATGCAGTAGAGTGTTTGCTTTGCGGGGCTGTGAACTATACTATACGGAGAGATTTGCGAAGAGGACTTGAAGTTGTCGTGCCTAAAAGGGAAATAACATGCAATAGATGCAATAGAGTGTTTAGTTTGCGTGGTTGGGAACTATACTATACGGAGAGATTTGTGAAGAGGATTTGAATTTGAGGTGGCTGAAAGGGCAAATAACGTGCAATAGATGCAGTAGAGTGTTTGCTTTGCGGGGCTGTGAACTATAATATACGGAGAGATTTGCGAAGAGCATTTGAAGTTGAGGTGCCTGAAAGGGCAAGTAACATGCAATAGATGCAGTAGAGTGTTTGCTTTGCGGGCCTGTGAACTATAATATACGGAGAGATTTGTGAAGAGGATTTGAATTTGAGGTGCCTGAAAGGGTATGTAACATGCAATAGATGCAGTAGAGTGTGTGTTTTGCGGGGCTGTGAACTATACTATACGGAGAGATTTGTGAAGTGGATTTGAACTTGAGGTGCCTGAAAGGGCAAATAACATGCAATAGATGCAATAGAGTGTTTGCTTTGCGTGGTTTGGAACTATACTATACGGAGAGATTTGTGAAGAGGATTTGAATTTGAGGTGGCTGAAAGGGAAAATAACATGCAATAGATGCAGTGGAGTGTGTGTTTTGCGGGGCTGTGAACTATACTATACGGAGAGATTTGTGAAGTGGATTTGCAGTTGTCGCGCCTGAAAGGGCAAATAACATGCAATAGATGCAATAGAGTGTTTGCTTTGCGTAGCTGGGAACTATACTATACGGAGAGATTTGTGAAGAGGATTTGAATTTGAGGTGGCTGAAAGGGCAAATAACATGCAATAGATGCAGTAGAGTGTTTGCTTTGCGGGACTGTGAACTATAATATACGGAGAGATTTGAGAAGACGATTTGAAGATGACGTGCCTGAAAGGGCAAATAACATGCAATAGATGCAGTATAGTGTTTGCTTTGCGGGGCTGTGAACTATACTATACGGATAGATTTACGAAGAGGATTTGAAGTTGAGGTGCCTGAAAGGGCAAATAACATGCAATAGATGCAATAGAGTGTTTGCTTTGCGTGGTTGGGAACTATACTATACGGAGAGATTTGTGAAGAGGATTTGAATTTGAGGTGCCTGAAAGTGTATGTAACATGCAATAGATGCAGTAGAGTGTTTGCTTTGCGGGGCTGTGAACTATACTATAAGGAGAGATTTGCGAAGAGCATTTGAAGTTGAGGTGCCTGAAAGGACAAGTAACATGCAATAGATACAGTAGAGTGTTTGCTTTGCGGGGCTGTGAACTATAATATACGGAGAGATTTGTGAAGAGGATTTGAATTTGAGGTGCCTGAAAGGGTATGTAACATGCAATAGATGCAGTTCAGTGCGTGTTTTGCGGGGCTGTGAACTATACTATACGGAGAGATTTGTGAAGTGGATTTGAAGTTGTCGGGCCTGAAAGTGCAAATAACATGCAATAGATGCAGTTGAGTGTTTGCTTTGAGGGGCTGTGAACTATACTATACGGAGAGATTTGTGAAGAGGATTTGAACCTGAGGTGCCTGAAAGGGCAAATAACATGCAATAGATGCAATAGAGTGTTTGCTTTGCGTGACTGGGAACTATACTATACGGAGAGATTTGTGAAGAGGATTTGAATTTGAGGTGGCTGAAAGGGCAAATAACATGCAATAGATGCAGTGGAGTGTTTGCTTTGCGGGGCTGTGAACTATAATATACGGAGAGATTTGTGAAGACGATTTGAAGATGACGCGCCTGAAAGGGCAAATAACATGCAATAGATGCAGTATAGTGTTTGCTTTGCGGGGCTGCGAACTATACTATACGGTGAAATTTGCGAAGAGCATTTGACGTTGAGGTGCCTGAAAGGACAAGTAACATGCAATAGATGCAGTAGAGTGTTTGCTTTGCCGGGCTGTGAACTATACTATACGGAGAGATTTGCGAAGAGGATTTGAAGTGGAGATGCCTGAAAGGACAACTAACATGCAATAGATGCAGTAAAGTGTTTGCTTTGCGGGGCTGTGAACTATACTATACGGAGAGATTTGTGAAGTGGATTTGAACTTGAGGTGCTTCAAAGGGCAAATAACATGCAATAGATGCAATAGAGTGTTTCCTTTGCGTGGCTGGGAACTATACTATACGGAGAGATTTGTGAAGAGGATTTGAATTTGAGGTGCCTGAAAGGGTATGTAACATGCAATAGATGCAGTACAGTGTGTGTTTTGCGGGGCTGTGAACTATACTATACGGAGAGATTTGTGAAGTGGATTTGAAGTTGTCGGGCCTGAAAGTGCAAATAACATGCAATAGATGCAGTAGAGTGTTTGCTTTGAGGGGCTGTGAACTATACTATACGGAGAGATTTGTGAAGAGGATTTGAACCTGAGGTGCCTGAAAGGGCAAATAACATGCAATAGATGCAATAGAGTGTTTGCTTTGCGTGGCTGGGAACTATACTATACGGAGAGTTTTGTGAAGAGGATTTGAATTTGAGGTGGCTGAAAGGGCAAATAACATGCAATAGATGCAGTATAGTGTTTGCTTTGCGGGGCTGTGAACTATACTATACGGAGAGATTTGTGAAGAGGATTTGAAGTTGAGTTGGCCGAAAGGGCAAATAATATGCAATAGATGCAGTAGAGTGTTTGCTTTGCGGGGCTGTGAACTATCATATACGGAGAGATTTGTGAAGAGGATTTGAATTTGAGGTGCCTGAATGGGTATGTAACATGCAATAGTTGCAGTAGAGGGTGTGTTTTGCGGGGCTGTGAACTATACTATACGGAGAGATTTGTGAAGTGGATTTGAACTTGAGGTGCTTCAAAGGGCAAATAACATGCAATAGATGCAATAGAGTGTTTGCTCTGCGTGGCTGGGAACTATACTATACGGAGAGTTTTGTGAAGAGGATTTGAATTTGAGGTGGCTTAAAAGGCAAATAACATGCAATAGATGCAGTATAGTGTTTGCTTTGCGGGGCTGTGAACTATAATATACGGAGAGATTTGTGAAGAGGATTTGAATTTGAGGTGCCTGAAAGGGTATGTAACATGCAATAGATGTAGTAGAGGGTGTGTTTTGCGGGGCTGTGAACTATACTATACGGAGAGATTTGTGAAGTGGATTTGAACTTGAGGTGCTTCAAAGCGCAAATAACATGCAATAGATGCAATAGAGTGTTTGCTTTGCGTGGCTGGGAACTATACTATACGGAGAGTTTTGTGAAGAGGATTTGAATTTGAGGTGGCTGAAAGGGCAAATAACATGCAATAGATGCAGTATAGTGTTTGCTTTGCGGGGCTGTGAACTATAATATACGGAGAGATTTGTGAAGAGGATTTGAATTTGAGGTGCCTGAAAGGGTATGTAACATGTAATAGATGCAGTAGAGTGTGTGTTTTGCGGGGCTGTGAACTATACTATACGGAGAGGTTTGTGAAGTGGATTTCAAGTGGTCGTGCCTGAAAGGGCAAATAACATGCAGTAGATGCAGTAGAGTTTTTGCTTTGAGGGGCTGTGAACTATACTATACGGAGAGATTTGTGAAGTGGATTTGAACTTGAGGTGCCTGAAAGGGCAAATAACATGCAATAGATGCAATAGAGTGTTTGCTTTGCGTGGCTCGGAACTATACTATACGGAGAGATTTGTGAAGAGGATTTGAATTTGAGTTGGCTGAAAGTGCAAATAACATGCAATAGATGCAGTAGAGTGTTTGCTTTGCGGGGCTGTGAACTATAATATACGGAGAGATCTGTGAAGACGATTTGAATTTGAGGTGCCTGAAAGGGCAAATAACATGCAATAGATGCAGTATAGTGTTTGCTTTGCGGGGCTGTGAACTATACTATACGGAGAGATTTGCGAAGATCATTTGAAGTTGAGGTGCCAGAAAGGACAAGTAACATGCAATAGATGCAGTAGAGTGTTTGCTTTGCGGGACTGTGAACTATACTATGCGGAGAGATTTGCGAAGAGGATTAGAAGTGGAGTTGCCTGAAAGGACAAGTAACATGCAATAGATGCAGTAAAGTGTTTGCTTTGCGGGACTGTGAACTATACTATACGGAGAGATTTGTGACGTGGATTTGAAGTTGAGGTGCCTGAAAGGACAAATAACATGCAATAGATGCAGTAGAGTGTTAGCTTTGCGTGGCTGTGAACTATACTATACGGAGAGATTTGTGAAGTGGATTTGAATTTGAGGTGCCTGAAAGGGCAAATAACATGCAATAGATGCAGTAGAGTGCTTGCTTTGCGGGGCGGTGAAGTATACTATACGGAGAGATTTGTGAAGAGCATTTGAAGTTGTCGTGCCTAAAAGGGCAAATAATATGCAATAGATGCTGCAGAGTGTTTGCTTTGAGGGGCTGTGAACTATACTATACGGAGAGATTTGTGAAGTGGATTTGATGTTGAGGTGCCTGAAAGGACAAATAACATGCAATAGATGCAGTAGAGTGTTTGCACTGCGGGGCTGTGAACTATACTCTACGGAGTTATTTGTGAAGTTGATTTGAAGTTGATGTGCCTGAAAGGGAAAATAACATGCAACAGATGCAGTAGAGTGTTTGCTTTGCGGGGCTGGGAACTATACTATACGGGGTTATTTGTGAAGAGGATTTGAAGTTGAGTTGCCTGAAAGGGCAAATAACATGCAATAGTTTCAGTAGAGTGTGTGCTTTGCGGGGCTGTGAACTATACTATACGGAGAGATTTGTGAAGAGGATTTGAAGTTGAGGTGGCTGAAAGGGCAAATAACATGCAATATATGCAGTAGCGTGTTTGCTTTGCGGGACAGTGAACTATACACTATACGGGACACTACTATATGCAGGGAATATGGCAAAAGACGTAGTAGTATTGGTGGCTTAAAACGCCATTGAAGAATCCAGGATGACGTTCTGACGGTAAGCCTATCTTTAAAATTTGGTAGCAGAGAATGTAAGTCATTGGCTGGGTTCAAAATCCAAGTTACAGCTGTGCATTGATGCAAATATGAAATGATGCGATATACGCGGATTCAGCCATCATGTATTAACCTGCGCACTTTTACCGATGATCTCATCTGTTCTACTTTCTTCATCTGCATATGTTTGTGCGTGTTTACTTTTTATATTTATATTTTTATCTATGAAATAAAAACTGTCAACCCATTATTAACGGTTTTTATTCTCAGGCTCAGTTAAGCTTACTTCGTTAATTGCCTCCCAATTGAAAATTTACTGACAACCCATTCTACAATCTATCGATTAAAATCCAAAAAAAGAATTTGCAACAGGAAACTTATTGCTTGATGTGCGTCTGATTAAAAGGTTATATAGTTGCAATATGTTTGATAATGTTTACTATTTGTTTATATAAAATTGTTGTTACTTTTAAAATATGTAATCTGTATTTCAACAGTATTATCGTTAAAGTCCATGAATGAATGTTCATAATGTTCATCAAAACAAAAAAGCGATGTAATGTAAAATCGAAATAACTAACGAATTATTATTCTGATTAACTGTAATATTATGATCATATTATTTCTTATAATTTTATTTCACAAATCAAAGCGATCATATAGCAATGATTTTCTCATAAAGTAACAATATATTTGTGATGTAGATTAATAATTATTTTATCAGTCAATACCTTAAACAAATATATGCGACCATCTACTCGATTTCTATCTTTCTGTCCTAATCTAAACTTTACCGTTACTTTTGTAACAAACATAAAAAATCGATTGGTAATTGATATAGATCACATTAACCAGTCTTTGTTAATTAGAATAGTGTTAAATTCTCACGAATTAAGTATGTATCTTGTCAGTTAGCAATCCTAAAATAAATGACTTTAAAATCTATCACAATAAGAAAGGCGAAACAAAATCATTTAGCTCGTACATTAGATATTTTAAAATCTTAAATTATTTTAATTGTAGTTTCATATCAACTAGCCATCTTTTCTTTAATTCTTCGCTTTCGATGTATTGGTGATAAAACAATGATTCCAAGTTCGACACGAATTATGCGTCTTTTTATTTCCTTTTTGCTGTTATGCAAACTTTTCTTTGCACACACTGAGAATTTGATTATCTCCCGATCAGGATTATCAATTTCATGAGAGTTGTTAGAGAGCCACCCTCTCGTTTTAATAATTTCTATTGATAACCAGATGGCAATATCAACAACTTTTATAGTTTATACAAACGCATGTATAAAAATACACGTCCATCCAGCTACATTTATGCATAAATTCTTGCATACGCATGCATCTACACATACAAACAAATAAATGTCCACATATATATGAATGTGCACAAACATTAAACATCACATCAATATTTACATATATGTGTGCGTTTATGTGTGTGTGTGTGCGTGCGTATATTGTTAAATTCTTTAGATAATCCTATATAGAGTTAAATATATGTGTGTTTGTGAATAAATGAAATGATGAAATGCTGTTTCGTTCTGAAAAATAAATTATACAGATAAGGAGTCAATTATAATAAAATAAATTATTTTTTTTATAATAAAATAAATTATACAGATAGCCGAGTCAATTCTCTATATATAAAAGAGCTAAATGCAACACACGCTATAGTTGTGTATATGTGGGCATTATGTTGAAAAGAATGTCTGGCAGCCTTTATAGAGATATTTAACTCACAGTTAATAACAAACTATAAATACAATCAAGTTTCCTTTTATTTTTGATGACATAATACCGTCGAGCAAGCAACTCAATCATAGAATTCTTTGGGATCTGAGGCAAAACATTTCAATGTTTTTAAAACCCTTATATTGTTGTACATTTTACAGTTGAGGAAATTTGGTAAATGTTTAAAAAGAATGGAGCCAGTTCTGGAGAGTCGGTTGGATGAAGTAAAAAAATAAAAAAAAACTTCCGATATTCAAAACCAAAATCTTTTCCGAATGCGTTTTGTAATGATTGAATTTATGTTGTTATGCAAAAGTAAAATACTTCTCCGATTAGTCAATGTAGCTCCTTTTTTTAAATATAGGTTGATGGCGTAGTGCTTTACGTTGAAGACAATATCTCTCAGAATTGACAGTTTTGTTACAATTCAATGCGTTATGATATACTCATTATTTCTATTCCATAAACGCAAAGCATTACATTCTCAGAAGGTGATCCTAATTTTGGTACAGGCACAGGATTTTTCTTAGATTGTAATCAGTCTCTTTGGATGAATATGATTATAAAGGAACCATATTTCATCAATGTTGATGCTAATTTACAGAAATGATTTAGCAGCGTGTCTTAAAGAATATTTTGGGTAACCTACTGATCATGTTATCACTTTTCTGAATTCATGCGTTTTTGCTAGTTGTACGCGTTTTACTGAACTGCCATGCCTATTTATCGTGCTACCATCAACAAACAAAATTATGGATAGATTAATTGATGTCGTCTAGAACTTAGGAAAAGTTAATATAGCATAACTGGACTTACAATTTGATTTCCATCGATAGTCAAAATATATCTCGTTACTTCTGAAGTTGATGAACCCTTTTCAAATTGATAAAACAGGCAGAGTATCTTAAATGGTCTTGTCTACACAAATTCCTTAGAGGTTACATAATTTCAAAAATCATTTAATTTGACATGAAATATTCCTGAAATGAGAGAAGAAAGATCAGAATACTGATTTGTATGCAGAATTATGTATTATATAATCAAACAACAAATACAGAACAAATATGAATCGGAATCCAAAAGGATGACAAAATAAAGAACAAATAGGCAACGTATCTAATCTAAAATGTTTCACGTTTATTAAAGCTTCATCAAAGATTGAGAGAAAACAGGCAAAAAAGACAAGAACTCGGAAATTTTCAGTTTTATTTGGCCAGATACGTGCCGTTGCATTAAAACCGTAGATAAATCTATATGTATATAAGTTTATAAAGATTTTTGTATGTCTAAGTGGATATCGGATGGTAATGTGTGTTCATAATTGCGCATGTGTATATATAAATTTCACGGTTGTTATATTGTTGGAAAAGCAAAATTAGCGGGCAGAATTTAAATTCGATTTGAGATTGTGAACCACTGGTGCTGAGTTCAATATCAAGTCGTTTTGTTATAGTTAGTTGTGCTTTTATAGAGGTAGCCAGGGGAAAATATACACAGAATGAGGACCGTGAAATTTATTCTGAATAACTGTCTATTATAGCGATTTCCAAGCTTTTTTGTATCATATCATGTAAATCTCTCAATTCAGTCAGTTATGTGTCAAGCGTGATACACGTTTAGGCGATCATGTATCTTTCGATACATGACTGACATAGGCAGATTTTTTCCCGCAGTAGGTTGCCATTTCTTTCTGTGGTAGACAAGTTGCCATCCAAGGCTATAGTCTGTCCTGATACTTACCCAGTAAGTTGGGTGGTGAGGGGGAGAACAAGAGAATTCACACCTTCCCCAAGGGTATTAGCACGTAAGTGAATGTAATGGATTCGAGTGGAATTCGAACTCGGCTCTCCGATTCCTCAATCCAAGCCGCTATCCATTACTCCGCCAAGTTTTACAAATTAATGTGAAAAATTTAACCGAATGAAAATTTTTATTTGGTATTTTTGTAATCAATATGATAGAGTATTGAAGAAAAATGTACACACTATAGTCCTGGGTAGAAGGGGACGATAAAAGAAAAACAGATAGTTAACAGAATCTAATACTGAGATGGAGATGAATTCAAATGATAGAATCATTCAGGGATTCAAGAGATGATTCCCTTGTCATTGGAAGATTTTTCCGAATATAAACTCCTAGGCCAAGCATGTGTATCCTAGAATCTCCTCGACAGAGAGAAAGATATCCTGGAACCGAGAATTCAGTGGTAGAGATAGGAGAGTTTAATTTTGTTACGCAGAACCCTAAGAAATATCTTCACGTAGCACATAATGGAAGACTGACTGCATTATGATTTAAATAGCATTTGAAAAAGAATATAACAATGATAAAAAATAAAAGAATGAATAAAAAGAAGGAAAATAAAAGCGGAAACCATCCGTTTATATAATATTCTTTTTATATTACAGCTGTGTGAGTTTATTTTGCAACTTCGTCAGCTCTGGACACGAGGCTCTTGCTTGAGAGTCTCTACGTTTTCTTTGTATTTGTGCACCTGAGCGAGGTACAAGCATAAAATTCTATTGTTCCTGTATTTAGTAGGCGCCAAGCCAATAAAACGCGGAGGAGGCCAATAAGGAAAAATAATAATTAGTTTAGCAGTAAAAATAGGAAGAAGGGGAATTTAATAAAATTGGGGAAAAGACAGGAAAAGGAGAAACCCGATAGACAAGATAAACAACAACAACAAAAAAATAAAATGATGACAGAAAGAAGATTACAGTATTGGAAAAATTGTGAGAAGGGGGAAGAAAGTTAATGAAACCGTAGAAAATAGAAAAAGATGAAAAGACTCTAAAAAATTAAAAATAAGAAATAATACGACAATAAATAAAGAAAAAGAGATGGGAATATGTGAAAAATGTCCAAAAAACAAAAGCGATTTGAAGAAGATGAGGAGAAAATGAAAAAATATATAATTACGACAAAGAAGAAAGAAGATTTTAAAAAAGAAGCAGATTAGAAGATAAAGAAAAAGTGTAACGATTTTCAGAAACGAGACATGGACGATTGAATAGGAAATAGAAGAGACGCTCAGAAAATATAAAAGAAAAGCCAAGCAAGAAATGAACCCTGGCAATAACATTTCAAAATATCAGTTGAACTGATTACCGTCGTCATTCTTAAGTCATTTCAACGATGTACCTCATAATTCAGTAGGGGTGTATTGATTGCTATAATAAAACCTTCTTTCATTTATTTATTGATTATAGCATTTGAAAATAATGAATGTTCAGGAGCTTTTAGGCTAGAATTGTAATCCAAAGTTAAAACCAACCAAAATTAATCCAAAGTTAGAAAACTAGAATCCAGACAGAAAATTCAGGAGATACGCCATTGTACAGAAGATATTAGACATTTGTTTCAATAATTTGATCTTAAAAACACATGACATAGTAACTAGTAAACGCATAATCCAACTAACAGTCATCAATATATTATAATATAAATATAATTATGGCAGATTTTATTGGCATACAAGCCCAATATGTCGGGATGATGCATCACAATTTTTCTTCATCGACTGAATTTGATCAAAATTATCTGATGTTTATAATGTTATGTTTTTATTCGTGATTAATTTTTTTTACATTTTGCACACACACACACACACACATATATATATATTTTTTGTGTATTTAGGCAGCATTTTTCATTGATACATGTTTCATTAAATAATATAGACAAGTTTTGTCTATTTTATGTAAATTCTTTTCATGTCGTCTGATAAGCTTGATAGCATTATCATTAAAAGAAGAAAGAAAATCACAATATTGATACATATTTTTTAATCCTATCTAAGATTTCGGCTTACATAAGCCATTATCAAGGATGACAGTTACATTACAATATATTAAACAATACACGGACAAAACAATAATGATACTCTGTTTTTGTTTACATGGAAGACTTCCAAGCAACGACAAACTCGTGCATATGAGATGCTGGAAACGAAAATCACACTGCAGATCATACATTACCACGCGAGAGTGAAAACGAGAAGTATTAAGTATGGGAAGCCAATGGTATAAACCAATGGCTTCTGTTATCAATTATAGACATTTAAGAATAGTTGTGGAGATTTCATAGTTTATTTTGTTCAGGTTAGGTTTCAACTGTTTTCTGTATATAGCTTCAAGAATTTTTAGTTTTTGCTCATTGTTTTCATATTTAAGTATAGTTGTGTTTTCAACGAAGATTTTCCGGAATTGTGTATGCGGCCAGGCATGTTATCATTCAAATGTAGTGTCAAGCATCGTGAAAGCGAATTTGTGGTATGACTAACATAAATATTATTTAATCCGTTGGAGATATAATCTCCCAAAGAGCACTTGAATTTGTAAACTATGTTGGTTTTTTGCAAATCGCTAACTGAGGGAGAAGAATCACTGCGAATAATTGAGTTGGATATACTAGATTTAGTGTAGTATATTATTAACATAATTTTTTGATAGGATCTG
>OZ010608.1:60394099-60466599 GCA_963932145.1 Acanthosepion lycidas
AAATCTGATTTTTGTACGGACTCGAACCCTGAACTGACATGAGAAGGAAATTTACCTACAACACAACAGTTGTTAGAATATCAATAGATAAGGTAACCTAAACGCTGACTGGTTGTTTCCCGAAACATGCACACCGTATGCATGCCACCATCTTTTCTGTGTGGAAGTAGAAACAAAGAATACATCAAATTATTATTACTGACTTTGTGTACGAGCTGAATGTAAGATGAACAAAATGGCAACCACGGAAGGAATTTTTAAGAGAGAGCAAAAGAAGTCGAAAATTCGAAGTCCTTCAAGGAATGATCCTGATATTTTATAAATGGACGAGAGTTAAAGATAATGGGGAAGGAGGGAGAGAGAGAGATTTATAAATGAACGATTCTTTAATGTGAGTGTAATAAAGCTGACTTCGATATCGTACCATCAGTTACTATAACTACTGCTGTAACATCGATGTGTTGTAGTTCATTCTGTACATGGCTGATTTTAGTTGAACCAGTTAAAAGTTGGATCAAAACAAATAAATGGTCATATGCAACGGGCTTGCTTGAGAGTGATGGTTAGCGAGATAATCTCATGATTCGATCTTCACTGGATGCACTTTAAATGGGACTTACAAAGATATCTGAGATATTTCTAAAATTGCAATTCGATAGTTTTTACCTGAAATAAAACTTGAGCTGTTGTGTTGGATGCAAACTGTGCCACCCTTAAGTTGATATGCATAGATCCAGTAAGAATAGAAGGGAGAGAAAGGAAAGTGAGATATATTGTAATAAATAGATATCTTCCAAAAAGAACAAGATTGTGAAGTCACTTGTTTGTTAAAATAGAACTAAAATCAAAAAATAACTGAATGTTGTTATAACTATTTTCTGTACATCAAAATGCTTAGTTAAAAAGATAGAAACATATCTAAAGATGTTTTCTTTTCTTCTTTTTTTTGTAAAACTTTTGCTGCTTTTTCATAGCCTTGATGATGAAACCGGATTAAGAGTCTATGTCTTTCTTTGTTAGTCTATTAAATACATAATAGTATATTCAATTGGCAATCATTATATTTCATACAGTTATATATATATTATATATTCAAAACAGATATATTTAGTAAATTATTATTATTATTATTGTTGTTGTTGTTAAATATTTCCTTTTTATGCATAACGTTCAGTAATCTTATAATTTTAATCAATACTAGAAAATAGTAATTACAGGAAATTGTGATATCGCTCATTAGGGCTGAGTTAATAATCTTAAAAATTGAAATGAAATATTAATAAGCAATTGTCTTATTAAGAGACTGTAAAATCTATGTATTTTTTATTATTGCATATCAATGTGAATAAGCAAGGCTAGCAAAAGGGTAAGTTATGCCAAATACTTAAGAACTTTTTTCAACATTCTCTCTGCTTTCGTTTGTGACTGAATTAGGTTTCTGTTAGTGTCAAAAAAATTATTGCGAAAAATTTTCATACTTCGTAGCGTCAAAATCTCTTGTTGACGTTTTTATTTTATTTTATTTTATTTCATTTTATTTTTTGTAGATTCACTTGTCTTCTCGTACGCCTGACGACTACGGTTTGGGCACCTCGGCGTGGTGTAATAGCTTACTAATCTTGTTTCGCTAAAACAGTTACAACTGGAGAGTGAGTTTGATCCTCACTGGGTGTCCCATACTTTAGGCCTTTGCTACATCTAAGCGACGCTTAGAAAAACAGTAAATCCATATATCCTATTGGGCGCCTCGAGGCGATGTAATGATTAGCAAGCTTGTCTCGCTGAAACATTTACAACTGAGTAGTGAGTTCGATCCTCACTGGGTGCTCCATACTTTCGGCCTTGTACGATTATTATTATTATTAATACTACTACTACTACTACTACTAATAGTAATAATAATATTTTCAGTAATTTACAAAATTCCCTATATTATTGGTATTAATAATATAAATAAATATAAAAATCTTCCTGATTTACAACCTACTATTTCTCTATACCAACCTAGCTACATACATATATGCCTACCTTCATACATACATAAATACATACATACTTATATGCATGAAGACATGATTCAGGAAAATCAAATATCTAGAAAGTGAAAAGAGTACATTTGCAAGACAGAAACTTACATCAGAAATAGTCTGAAAGAACAAACGATTGTCAATGCAATTATTTATAGCACATTTTCATTATAAATGTGATATACGATGAAAGTATCAGTTATCTTCGTTTATATTTAATAAACACAAAATTGTACAGACGCCAGTGATTTGATCATAAATACTATTTTAGAAGCGTATTTATAAAAAGATGAAAAACATTGATGAAGTTTTATTTAGAGTAACATATTATTTTTTGCTACATATTCAGTAACTTCTTCTGATAGAATACATCTGGTACATTGTTTTTGCTTGTATTTATTGTAAACCTTTGTTAATAAAAGGATTGTAAATTAGATCATATTATTATTATTTTTATTATTATTATTATTATTATTATTATTATTATTATTATTATTATTATTAAAACGGTCTTTTAATTTTAATAGTATCACTGATATATAAAATTGCACGCACAATCTATTCTGATTTTCAAATTTTCATTCTCATTTTTTCATTTCTGTTTCCTTTTCTTCTCTTTTTTTTCTTGTCGTTCTCCCTCAAACGTCAATCTATATAAATATGTCATCGTTGGCTGAAATTAAAAATACCTCTTCCCAGTTAACAAACTCAGATTGGCGATCAGCCTTTTATCACAAAACTTTAGATGCTATCCACCACCATTCTTTAAATGTTTGGCTGTTCGAACATTTTCCTTCCTATCTTCATTATTTAGCACTTTTGAAATGTTACTTAAGAATTGACTTTGCAACTTTTTTGATGCTTCGCTATTACTTTTAACCTGTTACATATATCATTCATATATATATATATATATATATATATATATATATATATATATATATATATATATATATATGTGTGTGTGTGTGTGTGTGTGTGTGTGAGAAATATAGTCTTAAGGTGTGCTATATTTATGGAATAAAGTGCTCAATATCAGAGATAGAGCGTATGTAAATATAAAAGTGAACATAGAAGTCAACACTTAGAGGCGACAGTCTGTTTCATGCTATATGCAATCGTCAGGCCACGTGTGCTGTTATTTTTCTCGGCTATTTATATATATACTGGTCAGTGGTGCATTGTGGGTAGTGTATTATGGCGGTTATTTTACCAGAAGTCGTTTATTTATTTGGGTTAAATTATATTGCTTGTTTTTATTTTTATTTTTTGTTTCTTATTTTATTTATTTATTTATTTTTTTAATCGGTGTTTTTTAAACGTAGTAAAAATTTGTTTATATCACTTATTTAATAGTTTTGTTTAATTAAAGCTATTTGTTCAATTTTGGGGTTGATTGTTGTAGTTTATTTTAAGTATTATTTTGGCGGGAAGAGTTTTTAATTTGGGTTTATTTGGGTTGATTATCTTTATTTGTTTTTTTTCTAACGGTAAATTTATCGGGATTGGTTTGTTTATTTATTTACTTGGATGAATTTAGGTCAATTTATTTTACTTGTATATTTTCTCTTTTCGGTTTTCGATTTTTAAGTGACTTAGTATTTATTTATTTTTATTTCTATTTTTTATTTTTATATTTTTATCGTTATATAACAGTTATAGCTATTTTTTTTTCGTCCGATTTTTAGGTTTGATTTCTTTAGTCTAACTAATATTTTGGTCATAATGGTTTGCAAATTTGTTTATTACTTACTTTATTTATTTGGGTTCGTTTTTTTATTATTTTTTTTATTTTTTTGTCATTATTATTATTATTATTATTATTATTATTATTATTATTATTATATTTCGTCTATTCTAACAGGTGTGATTTGGTAATTTGTTTGGATTAATTAATTTTGCTTATTTTTATTGTTATTTTTTTTAATTGTTTATTTATTTGTTTTTATTTTATTTTATTTTTTTACTTTTATTTTTTTTTCCGTTTTCAATTTTTAAGTAACGTAGTAAAAACGTGTTTTCATGTCTGCATTTTGAGATGAGCTCGGATTTTGGTCTGGGAAAGTAATGATAGCTGTTTTTTCCTCCAAGCAAAGTTTGCAAGTTGCAAATAATAATACTTGGAATAAACTACAACAACCAACCCCAAAATTGAACAAATAGCTTTAATTAAACAAAACTATTAAATAAGTGATATAAACAAATTTTTACTACGTTAAAAAACACCGATTAAAAAAAAAATAAATAAAATAAGGAACAAAAAATAAAAATAAAAACAAGCAATATAATTTAACCCAAATAAATAAACGACTCCCGGTAAAATAACCGTCATAATACACTACTCACAATGCACCACTGACCCGTATATATATAAATAGCCGAGAAAAATAACAGCACACGTGGCCTGACGATTACATATAGCATGAAACAGACTGTCGCCTCTAAGTGTTGACTTCTATGTTCGCTTTTATATATATATATATATATATATATATATATATATATATATATATATATATATATATATATATATATAATTACCTAATTTCTGATGTGTCATTAATTTTGTTATACAAATAGAAAAGTTAATTTCTAATTTCATTAATTTTCGCACATGTATGAATCCATCTCTTCTTCTCATAGCCTCTAATCATCATCCGGGCTCAACGTCATCCGGGTTCTCTATTCTTTCTCACTATTCTTTTGTGGCAACCAGTCTAAAAGAATAAGGATAGCTTATCTCTGTATCCAGAGTACTTAGGCTAGACTAGTTTATATTCCCGTGTATAAAACGGGCTAAACTAGAGTGTACCCACCTCGACAAGAATATACTTACTCCATTTTACATGTAATAAGATGTAAATGATTGTACCCACAAATGACAATCGGTGATACTATGACTCATGAACTGTAACATGTTCACAGGGATTTCTTGTTTGAATTCTAGAGTCCTTTCCCTTGGTTTCCACATTAGTGGGCCTAAGTTCTCGATGCCAAAATTATGGAAGAGTGGTTAATGAATTAGTTCATATCAACTATATTTACTAGTTTGAAGTCTGGAGTCATTATATAACATTCTACTAAAAAGAACTTGTTAATACAACAATTAAATAGTATAAACAGCCTAGAATGATATAGTTTAGAAAAGACTATGTAATATGAGGTAGGCCCGCCCCAATCGTACCACAAAGGTTATTCTGGATTATACCCGGGTATGTTCTAGGAGGGAATTAATCTGGTCTGCTACATGAGCTTTTTATTTTTTTTTAATTCCATTTTTTATAATGTTTAGTTATTTTTGAATAATTTTAATTAATATTGTTGCATGAAAATTATTACAAAATAACATGTCATGTTTCATCTCTCAACGTTGTGTTATCCACTCAGATTTATGAAGAAGCAATTGTAATGAAGTCTTTTATTCTTTCATAATCATTCATTGTTTTTAAAAGCTCAAATACCTTCACATCAGTTTTATAATATTTGTAATACGTTCAAAACAATATGGATCCTAAATTTTAAAGCATTTTGAGGGTTAGTATCTGCACAATTATTAATGAAATTAAATATCTACAAGTTGAATTCGTAACGCAATTCATGTTTGGAAAGAAAGAAGCAGATTAAGATGTTTTAAGAAAAGAAAAAAAAAACAAGGATGAAAAAACACTAAAAAAGGCAAGGAAATTTTCTTCTTGTGATCATGAGAGGACTTCTAAATTTTACAGTATTATATGACTGCATAGGTTCATTGCTATACCTTTCCCTAGGATATAATAGGTTTTCTTTTAACTGCATGTCCTGGTATATTTTACAAAATGTAGTTCACCGTATATTTTTAGTGTATCTGTCCTTATAACTTGTGCAATATATTAACAAGTGAAAATCATGTCAAACAAGTCTGTATTCCTAAGGAATATAATATATAAACCGACAGCCGAGAACAGATCCACAATTTCGACATGTATTGCGTGAGTGAGAGTCAAAATGTGTAGGACATATGTAGACAGAGAAAAAACAAACATATAAAAATGTTCCTAGACTGTATAAGTATGAACACTACGTAATACACCGTTTCTCTAGACCCTTCTCTATTTCCATTTATGACACATGAAATTATTCTTGTCTATAACTGTTTCAAATAAATAAATGATTTCAAATATTTTATTCGTATATTTGCTGTGTCAATTCAACAGTAATTTTGCAATAAGAATCGAATTAACATTTCTTTTACAGACATTTCAAAAGAAATCTATGAAGATAAAATGATTTTCATTAAGCTACTTGCGTTATTGAGTTCATTTTAATCGGCTTGATCCCGAAAAATAAATGTAGGGTTAGGTTTTAGATAATTATGATCACCTTCTATGATCTGTTATGGTAGATCTTTGAATAAGAATTCGATACGTGCTTACTTGTTGTCGCTGAAAGAATGTTTGTTTTGATTCATTTTATTTATTATGATTTAAGAGGCATCTCAAGAAAAAGGAAATTGTTGTGTTGCTTGTGTTAATAAAAAAAGAAATACTGGACTCAGCTGTTGATGATAGAAATATTTAAGTTGAACATTTGTTTGAACGACTGGCCCGAAAGTCATGTTAAAAAGAAAATTAATGGTAGTTTGAAAATCATCTTGACCTGGAAGTTGAGCAGAATGAAGACTACAGATGTTTGACAGATGAACACGCACAAACGCATATATATATATATATATATATATATATATATATATATATATATATATATATATATATATATATATATATATATATATATCTGTGTGCGTGTGTATAATGTTAAACGTTTATGCAAAATACATAAATTCAATTGCGATTATAGCCAAGATCATGTAATATTTTGATAGATTCTTCAAAATTCTGCTTAAAAACTATTATTTTGAATCACACACACGCACACATATATATAATGACTACCACAACCATGGCTGTGTGTGTGTGGTTGTGTGTTGACATTGTTGTCATTGAGAGCGTTATTAAGTATTCCAGTGGCATCCTTTCCGTCTATAAATCCATCCTACACACATTCGTATAAAAAATAAAGATTAATGTAAACCGCTGTATAAGAAATATAAAATAAAACTTCGCTTTCCAAGGAACAAAGTTAACGTTTTGTCATAAGATTGCATGTCAACAAATGTATAACGTACAAGCAAGTCATTTTAACGGTGAAAACAAAGTTTTTATTTCAATAATTAGATATCAGTTCCGAAACATTGTCTAGCCAACGCTTAAACTAGCATATATACTTGGACACGTTAATATATATATATATATATATATATATATATATATATATATATACACACACACACACACACATATATATATATATATATATATATATATATATATATATATATATATATGCATTTATAGATAGATAGATAGATAGATAGATAGATAGATAGATAGATCCTGAGTAGGTACTCGTTCAATTATTGTGATGTTTGTGTGTAGCTTGATCAATTACAACAATTCTGCTCGATATTTCTAGTAGGTACCACGCACCCTTGCAAAAAATGCCTCAAAATTTACTCCCGGTAGCTTGATCCTTAGTAATATTACGCATGCAATAATCTCACAAAGTTTTGAAATGCCTTCGTTTCTCCCTCTCCCCTCTCTCTCTCTCTCTCTGTATGTGTGAGTGTATATATGTTATGTATGTATATGTGCAAAACATGCCATACATAAGTTTCTTATTTCACTTTAATGACTAAGGTTTATTGTTTCGAAGGTTTAAGTAGATTAACGTGTGAAGTTGCAAAATGAAATTTCACTCATTCAGAAACTAAAATTCAAATCTGTTTATGAGTTCTTTGGAATTTATTCAAATAACTTTTGCAAGTTTACTTGATCATAACATAACGAGCTTAATTTTCATCTGAAATTTTCCCTCTATCATGTTCGACCAATGGGATTAATATTTAATATTGAATGAACAAGAAAAGAGATTATGTCGAAAAATATTTGTTGTGGGAATAAATACTTTTTCCTTATGATATTTACTCAGGCACCTACGTAAAAACTCTACTTTCTTCAATAAGAAAATGTTTGCGTAAAAATAAAGCATTCTATCATTTCATGCAAATATTTGTTTGTGTGAAATGTTTTTGTTAAACTTTCAACAAAAATTGTGTATTCTGAGTTATACAGTTTATTGCCAAAATTTTCTAAACGTGTTATAGATTGACAGCTTTACGTACAAATGCACTCAGTTACGTATAGCTTGATTCTCACGCACGCGCGCAAACATGTGTTTCTGTGATTGTGCATGTGTATGTCAATGTTAATGTATACGTTTTATATTACAAATTAAAACGTGTATGCATTGATGGTATGGGTGGATGGTTATATGGATGGACGATGTATTTAAAATACGATGATTGATTAACTTGTCTCATCAAAAGCGAGTTGAGATTAATAAAACAATTTTAGACACTTCTACACTTACACCAGGAATATATTCAAATATAATTGTAAAAAATATCTACACCTTTTACGTTTAATGTGTGTACATGTGTGTGTGTGTGTGTGTACGTATGTATGTTTACGTGTGTATGTATGCGTACGTGTGTATGTATGTGTACGTGTGTATGTATGTGTACATGTGTATGTACGTGTGTGTGTGTGTTATCTGCATGACCATTTGTGGTGTCAATCTGTTTACCAAAAGTTTACTTCGATATAATTCCTGTTTCTTTGTAATTTCGTAGATTTACCGACGAGTTTAATGATACACCTTGTCATATATTCATATAAACTCAGAGGGAACAATGATTAAATAAAAGAAAAATAGTATATACTTATTATATAACTGATTTAGCTTCTTTATATGTTCAGAATATTTATTGTATTTTATTTATCTATTTCATATGTTTGTAAAAAAGAACGATAATGCACAATAAGTAAAGTAATCCATCTCAATAATTACGTATGTGTTTACGTTATTTTCAAGTATGTAATTTTATTATTTGATTTTCTATGTGTGTTTACCGTGTTTATGTTGTTCGCTGACAGAAAGGAGAATTTATGCCTATATATTAGTGTGTAAACGTCTCATTTTTACGTGCGTGGATATATATAAGACATCTTTTTCGACAGTCTTCGATGGTTCTCGTTAAATTATATACAGATATTTTAGAATTTAAAAGAACTAAATGAGGAGAACTGTTAGTGTTATATATCATCATTTGTACAGATTTTTTGCAGTTACGTGACAGCCAGTTTATTGTTATCAGTATAAAACGAGGTTGTTTTTCCTTTGTGTAGTTGTATTTTACTAAAGCTAAACTATACCAGCACCGTATATACAAGAATCCAGGAACTGAAAGAATTGGTCATGCTGAAGTCACCGATTTAAAACAAAATAGAAAACTATATTTTTACCTGATGAGCCGTAAGTCTTGCTCTATGCTATCACTGTAATAGTTGTAGTAGTAAGAGTACAGAGAACTACTGTAGTGCGTTGTGTGTTTTTACGGCTAGTAAACTGCGTGTGTGTTTTCTAGAAACCACAGTTGAGAGCATAAAATAAGAATGAAAGAGTAAATAAACGAATGAATTAAGGAAGACAAAGGAACAATGAAGAAAGATGCAAGCAAAAAGAAGCTGCTGCTTAATCAAATCATGTTAATACCGACAGATATAAGAAATAGCATGAGAGGAGCAGGAACGGACATCGAGCAACAAATATTGAAATGACATAAAGCCTCATCGACATGATGTCGTCATCATTATTGTGTTCTTTTTATTGAGGAAGTCAGGGGCGATGATTGGAGGGATTTTACGAACGATAGACGAGATAGTATGACAGAAATATTGATGGCCGCTTCTTTGTCTACGTTATTTATGAATGCATATATGTAAATATAAAGAAACGAAAAAGAATTGGTACTTACCAAATAGACAGTCACTAATTTTATAAATGGTAAGGATAAGCACTGTTTGATGGAGAAAAACACTCCGTCGAGCCCCGTAACTGTACAGAGGATATTGATCGACAATCGAGATATACACACTACATTCGCTCACGACTATATGCGTGTGTGTGTTAGTGTGTATGTGCGTGTGTGTATCTGTGTGTATGAGAGAGAGAGAGAGAGAGAGAGAGAGAGAGAGAGAGAATGTATGTTGTAGTGTTTATAAACGTTGTATGTATTCGTAGTTCACTTATTATCTCACGTCGAGTGTGTGCATATTTTCAAATCTCTTGTGTTCACATTATTTGGCATGCTAGACCCTATGGACATAGAGGTGTATGACTGTATTTTCGGTCTGTATCTATAAATATCATTGTTCCTTCCTTAATAGTTCATGCAAAAATATGACTTAGTGTGCACATCTGCATATGCGATAGTGTTAAGCCTCAACCTCTATGTATGGGCTTATAGTTTTCGTTCTGAGTCAATGACGATGTGCATAAAATTCCCAGTAATTGAAGTCGAGAAGTTTATCCATTTATATATATATATATATATATATATATATATATATATATATATATATATATATATATATATATATATATATATATATATATATATATATATATATATATGCGTTATATATATATATATATATATATGCGTTATATATATATATATATATATATATATATATGCGTTATATATATATATATATATATATATATATATATGCGTATGTGCTTCTGATTTTATTGGTGTATTTATTTTTCACTTTCTCTTTATGTATTTACGTGAATAGATATATGAATTTGTATTTTCCGCAAGTCTTCATCAAATTATAATAAAGTTATTGACGTGTTTTACTTCTTTTCATTTATCTTTGCCTTCACTCATTTTGATTTTTTATTTATCTACATACCAATCTGTTTATATGTATCTCTCTAACGCATACACCCATTCTTTTGCTCTGTCTGACACAAGGCCAAATGAGGTTAACTGGTGGGGGATTCGAGAAATTGTGTTGCGTCGATCTTGCCTATTTACCTTGAAAATCAGCATTTAAAATACAATGCCTGAAGATTGATCCACTGGCATCAATGAGAAATATGCCACTATCTTATCCAGGAGGTTGGAAACAAGCCGCCATAAAACATCATTTCGGTCACGTCAATTTTTCTCTCATTCTCTTAAGACTTAATATATTTTCTTTCAGTCTGTGCATATGTACTACTCTTTGTCTGTGAGTGTATTTGTTCATGTGTTTTGCATATTTTCAGTTATAAGTCACTCACTAGCTAGGTTTCTCTTTTTTAGCTGCCTCTCTTTCACTTTCTCTCTCACACACACACACACACATAAAACAACGGAGACGCTTACACACGCATTCATTTTAGGAACACATTTTAAAGCATTTATTTAAATACGGCTTTTGGGATAATTATGAATGTATCTTTGTACGTGAGGTGATTGCTAAAAAGTTATCGACCTGATGAAGAAACCATTAAAAAAAATAATTCCGATGTTTGGTTATTTTATCAGATAATGAAAAATGATTACTTTTCGGTACCTTCTCTTATTAATTTCTTCACATATGCGTCTTTCTCCCTTTCTTTCTTTTTATGAATGAAAATAAAACGAAATAAAAGCATACATATCCGGGTGTATGCTAATTCCCTTTCATGCTACCCGTGTAGCAGAGATATGGGTATTACATTATTATATATATATATATATATATATATATATATATATATATATATATTATTCAAGATGAATTTATTTTTTTCAAGGTGTAGTTATTTTTTATTGAAGGTGTATTTATTCACTGAAAATGACTGCATCTCAAATATTTTCTTTTTATCTTCCAGAAAGTGTGATAATAAAAGTATTTAAATTGATATGCTTCTCGCTTTCTCTATCCCCCCCCTCTCTCTCTCTATTTGTGTGTGTATATACGTGTTTTCTAATGTCATCAATTTTTCTATATGTTTGCTTACATGTTCATCAGATTTAAATTACAGGATCATATACCTAAGTTTTAGATGACGTTTTTTTCAGTGTCATTTCTCTAATTCCACCACTTTTTTCCCCTCCTTATTTTCAAAATGCCATCCTCATATTTTATTACACTCTTTTATTCTACATATAGAATCTTCATTTAGTAAATGGAGGCATTTACCTTTCGGCGTTGTGTTCGCGCATTTTGTTGGGACAACATTTACTTTTCCTACCATCTCTATTCTTACCATTAATCTCCGAGTCCATCAATTTAAAATCACGTCCATATGATAACATACGACACAGTAATATGTCATCCGCTCAACGCATTTAAAGAGGTAGGGGTCAAAGCTTTCCCTTACGTCTGTGGTTGATAGTGAGCTTCCATATACATTTTCCGTGAGCCAAATTCGTTATCAGGTGGGACTAAATACCTTTTGCATTACCTCGATTAATACAACTATCTTTTGTATTATTTTTCAAATAATGTACAATATTTATAAAGTTCATAAAGTTCAACATCATTGTATATTGATATATGATGAAAACAAATTCTTCAACTGAAAGTAAAATAGTTTTCTTCTACAGGGCCTCCCATAATGATGGAACACAGTAAGTATCTTGCATTATAAAAACGACATACCAAATACCTTTTCAGAGTACCAAATATATTTATTTCATAACTGATATATAAGACTTCAACATATATAAGATTTTATTATACCCTATAAGTATCTGATATCACTTTTGCTGACTGTGCACACTCATAATGTTTGTGTTCAAAATGAGAGCGAGCTCGTGCAAGTTCTATTCGTGGGGTAACCATCTCAAGGCTGTAATATTCAAATCTTAGATATGTTGAACTTTTGTCTTTTTTTACAATCCATTTGCATTTAAAAAAGTGTTCCATCGTTATTGGACACCCTATATTCAGTATTCATAGTCATAGAGAAATGTGTACGATAAATTAATTCTAACCTTTTAAAAATAGATATTAGTTTAACTATGTATCCATATTATTCACTAAATATCTTAAAGATTTATTGAATTGATTTTTGAAAATAGTAAATTTTGCAAGTACGTGTATATATATATATATATATATATATATATATATATATATATATATATATATATATATATATATATATATAAATCACCCCCAAAACATGTTGAATTATTGTGCATTTGAAAAAGTACTAAATACGTAAAAGCCTGCTTTTATAAGATTCTTATGTTTGGCTATACACTTAAAATATAAGTGTGTTCCTCTTTAAATGAAGATATTTATTTACTATGTAAATTATGACATTTACATTTTTTTTTAATATGCATTTATTCAACAGTAAACTGATTGAGGAATTTAAAAAATACATAATTACATCGCAGCTACACCAAAATAGTCATATACACTTATGGGCAGGTAAAAAAGAAAAAACATTTGCAAAATAAATAAATAAAATAGGAATAGACATGAATGAATAGACATTTAGTGTTTTTTTTTTTATCTGAGCACCTTTCACATAAATAGTTTACAAAAACAAAATCTGGATTTGCATCTTCAGTGAAATTCATATGCACATAAGCAGGTATGCAGCAAAAATATACTTGCATAAACATTGAAAACATGCATATATACATAATGAAAAGTAACATGTTGGAAACAGTGAAATGAAATGATACGTATTACAAAAGATCTGTTCAGTAGCGGAATCATGTGGGCCTGATATTGATTTGAATTAAAATAACAGATAAAATAACAATTTATACTAAATGAATATTATATTATGTACGAATACTGAGAGAGGGTTCGTCAAAAATGGAGAAAATGTGGAATTGTTTTTATTGCATGTAAAGAATGAGATTATATTAGGTTGGTGCAAAAATAATGTCGTTTTCTCACATAGTAACATATGTGAGAAAACAACAATATTTTTGCACCAACCTAATAATTCTACTGTGATTAGAAGACAGTATTCACACATGGAAAAAGATAAAAAGTAAAATAATTAATGAAATAATTAATACATAAGAATGAAAAGCAAAAAAGATAAGTGAAAAGATAAAAAAAGAAAGAAAAATTGATTTATGTATGGCAAAAAGAGAGAAAATAATTGACACGTTTGAGAAGAAAGTCACAGAAATATCATTAATGAGAAAAATTAGGACCTGGTGGAAAACGGCCGAGATAAAGGATTAGGAAAGTGTTATTGAATTACAAGAGGGTTTAAAGGCGACAGAGAAAGAAAGATTAAGAGAAGGGGATGAGGAAACCACCCAGAGATATATATTAAATAAAAACAAGGATGAAATATTTGAACATTTCTTAACGTTTTCTTTAATTTCATGATTTAGAACTTACGACTAGAATTATATGAGAAGATGTGAATAATATAAATATTTCATGTGTTAATTGTAACAGTGTCAAAATGGATTAAATGGGTTGTTTAAATTATTTAATTAACCTCTTTTACGCTTTATTTTATATCTCTAAATGTGAAATTTACTCTAGTTTCTAAATTGGTGAATGAAACCAAAGAAGTGATTTACTTTAGAAAGTAGAACGTTAAGGTATTGAGCAGATATTTATCTGTACTAATGAGAATGTTGGAAATATTTCGTGACATGGCTGTCTTTTTAACTCAGACTTTTAGCCAGCTGATCTCACAAGATCTCTTCAAAATGTTCTGCCTGATTCCACTTTTATAATTATCTAATCGGTTATTTAATATTTAAGTTTCATTTATGTCTTTCTAGCTTCTTTTATTGTTTATCAGTAGACACAATCTTATTTTAATTACATACCTTTATACTATTTGATTTCGTATTCTTTTTTCCTTAAACTGAAAGTAAGCGGGTGTTTGCATATTTCTAAACTTCTTATGAAAGTATAAACACTAGATAAGTTAAATGAACACAGAATGGTCCATAGAGAAGTATAAGCCAAACCATAAAGCATGCTCGGTTGAGTATTCAAGAAACAAAATATCATTCCATTAATTTTTAACCAAATGTTACGAGACGTTCAACTCCAGATTTTGCATGGCATCTCTCTTTACGGTGTCCATTACAAGTGTGTTGCTTGTCATATTGTAAAATAATAGTAATTCTATAAAATCAAGTCAAAGATACTAGGAATATAAATTCTGTAATAGTGAACGAATTACAGTATTTTCGTTTTGAAAAAAATAACAATAATAGAAACAGTTTACAGAACAATCAACCATGAAGCTTTGAACACTGGTAGAAAATTGCACAAAATTTATTTTTTATTGAAAACTTCTGTCTGATCAATCCAACCATTTCAAATAATTTTCGAGTGATTGGCAAGTTAGAAAAAAAAAAATGAAAGAAAAAAGACCGAAAAGTTCAATCAGCATCTTTATAGACAAAATAATGGAAATGTTTAAATTGCTTTTGAAAAAAAAAACCACCTTATATATATATATATACATATATATATATATATAGATAGATAGATAGATATCGGCAAAAAGACATAGCTATGGATACTAGTTATTAGCAGAATTTTAATTTTTATTTGTATAAGGTTCAATATCTGCTATTCACCATTGAATTAAGTGTATTGAAAAGGAATTTTCCTAAGTATTCTGAGAAATAAATATTTATTGTGTAGAAGAAATGTTTATTTAATCATTATGTTACGGATCATTTATTGAGCAGATGTACATAGGAAAATATAAGCTTTAAGATTATTAGAAAATGTGTTCAGCTTATATTTATTTTGTAACAATTTTGGATCATTGCAAAAGTTTATGCCTTATTTCCAAAACAATTTTCTAATCGGGCACAAACTTTCGCAATGATCTAATAAAATAGGTTTGAATTTTGTTTTCAATTATAAACTGCACCTAGATAATATTATATGATGAAATTGGGGTAGACATGAAATCTTGCTATTGAAAACTTTTGATTTCTAGAAGGGCAACAGGAAAATCTTGTGGCTTGCTTGCCTTAAATTAGCGTTTGAAATCTTTGTCAAAACATATTTTAAGAGCCAAAAGTTATCTGGCCTAACAAGTACACATTATATAGATAGATAGATAGATAGATAGATAAGAGCTATTTAAATACACGTACTCGCATGAAGATATAGATGTCTAAATTATTTCTACTTTCTCCCTGTTATAGGGAAACCATTTGTCGTTAATTAATTTGACTTTGGATCCAGTTGACTGAATGTAAATCACAGCAAGTGTCATAAATCCCTTACTAAGGAAACATTTCTCATTCAGTCGTAAATCAATTTAACTACATACATTTTTATTTCATCGGTTACTTTTTAAAGCACTTGTAAATCCATTGAAGATATTCTGTCTACCAACACTGTAGCAGCAACATTGTCGCGGGAAACAAAAATACTGAGGGGAGGTAACTGCAGCAGTAATATATACAGAACCAATTACTTTATAACAAGACCAGTAGTAGAATTACTATCGGAATGTCTTAAACGCAGCACACACAGTTGTCATGAGAGTAGAACTGCAATTTCATTGGAGAAACAACAGCTTCATTTGAAAGTTAACCACATTTTAATGCTATTTAAATCCGATCAACATTCAACAGCGTGAACCAAATATCGATCAGATATTCTATTTTATGTTCCAATATATTTTTTTTTTACTTTTCCTCTCTGTTCGTCCGATTTTTATATTTTCTAATAAAGTACCAAGAAAAAATGAATCATTCTCTATTATTGATATGTGCATTTGCCAAATGTCTTTCACATATATAAAGTTTTCTGTCACTTTTATGTGTGCGTTGTGGAAAGATATCATCAGGATCCATTGTTTGGAAGATCAAATTTTAATTTTAAATATTTTTCGACTTCTGGAATTATTTTAAAAATAAGTTTCGGATAGTTTTTTAAATAAAACTTCCCTTTATCAATTCTCTTGGTGTAATAGCAATTCATATATATATTACGTTGGTGCAAAAATAATGTCGTTTTCTCACATATGTTACTATATGAGAAAACGACATTATTTTTGCACCAACCTAATCTATATATATATATATATATATATAAACTTTGACGAGACTAAACTTAAGATGCCCGCAAAAATAGCACATATACCTATATTCATCTAAACATTACAAAGTGAGTCCCAAATATAAACAATAATGATGAAATTAAGAAAACTCTTAAAACTAAGGCAATATAGAGCATCACCCGACATTGAATCTAAGCTTTTGAAAATAGCTTACTTTCTCCCTGAATTCAATAACATTCCACTATTTTATGAAAGAAGTTTTGAATCGGAAATGAGTTTAGAGAAAGTGGGGTTTATCACGCATTAACGAATTATGGACACAGAGAGGTAATCCTCAAGATCCTCAGACATACAGAGGTATCTCAAAAGTATCAATGAAAGTATTAATCAAAGTATTAATGAACATTATATTAACTAGGCTCTCATCAACTCCTCACGTTTTCGTTCTGATAGGAATACAACGAAACAACCCAAGAAGTTGCTTACTTCTCTGATAGGAAACTGTATTCCTGCTTTGTTGAACTCACAGCAGCATATGACCACATCAATAGAGATTTCCACTTCCTATCTATTATAAGCCACTTTCCAGTTCCGAATCCATTGAATGCATCGATCTAATATAGAAACTGTATTGAACTACAGAATCTTACATGTCTGACGGGGGGACCCCAATACGGACAGATTTCATACAGAAGTACGACAAGGAGGAAATGAGAACTCCATTTTATATAATTTCTTCCATAATATTCCCTGAACATGGTTTCCCTCTCGAGGCCAATGTACTGATGATAAGGAGGTTTATTCTAATGCCATACGTGTTCATAGTTAAGATAAGAATGATCTTGAACAGAAAATCAATATTCTCTGAAAAGGATTCCAAGAAATGGGACAATATAAACTTTTCCAAAATAGAAATTTTATGGAATTTGAATGAAAGCTGTGATGGCACCTACACTGAATTCATCCTACAAATTCAGTATGTGGAATTAGTGAATACTAGCCACTTAAGATACCTGGGTTTGTGTATCAGCTATAATAAATAAAGAATAGAAGAAACAGAAATTGAACAGTCAGACCTCACGTCATTTCAGATCAGGTAAATATTGAAACAGTGTGACGGGATTTTCATACTACACCTTTCTACTCATCTGACCTTGCACTTATTTCAATCCCTACGGAATTCTCTTAATAGGAAGAGCTTAAATTCTCTAGAAGCATCATGAGAGACCTGAATAGTATGGTTGGGAAGAACGAGAAGGAAAAATAGTTGGCAAGTTAAGACTAGGAAACGAGCGAAAGATGGGTTCAGTGGTGAACAGTACCATCATTTAGTTCCAGGAGCAGCTAAGACGCCTGTAAACATGAACATACCCGGGAGTAGACACCAAGAACCAGATTAATTACGTAACTATCAACAAAAGTTTAGAAACGAAGTTTCACAATGCAAAACATAAGCGAGTGCCTACTGCGGGATTGACAATCGTGGGCTATATCAGAGTCTAACTACAGAAACCAAAAAAGACCAACGGAACGCCTAAACTGCAATACGACAGACGCCCGAAGGACCCAAGTTACACAGAAATATACAAAAACTGAGTTATAAACGAATATAAGCTGAAGGAGTTTACAAAATCAAAACAAAACACGCTGAGAAAAACACGAGTGATGTTGACGAATGAGGTCATCCCAAGGAAAACGAAACAAGAAATGAACAAGTGGATGACAGAAGAAATTCTAGAGATGATGAAAAAGTAACAACAAATAATGATAAGGTACAGATACCGAAATATTAAAATCTGAAGTAAGATCAGCAGAATAGATAAGAAAGCAGCCGATCATAACAGAAATGCTTCCCGCCTTAAGCAATTCGGCATCGACAAAGAAGTAATAAACAAAATATACAACAGTGGTAACATATCAGAGAAACACACTAAATCCATCTTTATAACATTACCTAAAAAATAAAATAAATGCAATTGGATGCTTCATTGGACAATCACATGACCAACTAATGACGCGACTCCTGATGAATAGAGCGTGAAGCAGAATTAGTCCGGAAAGAGTACAAATTAGAATGATATCAGAGAGAGTAATATAAGTGTAGAAGAATTTGTTTTATAGGTTATGCAAAAGTATTTGACAAGTTACTAAACAAAGATCTATTTGAACTTCTAGGAAAACTAGATCTATTTGACAAAGATGTTAGAATAATCTAGAATATAGTGGAAGCAAAGTGCCTGCATACAGATAGAAAAGGTATTGAGTAGCTACACCAAAGTAGAAAGAGGCATAAAACAATTATGTGTCATCTCTCCAGATTTATTCATCTTCTACAGAGAGGGTATCCTAAGGTAATTGGAGACCCTAACATGATTTATTATCGATGAGCGTAATCTTAACTGTATAAAATACACAGATGACACTATGTTGATGGCGGACATAGAAACAAAAATACAGAACTTCCTAGGTGGTAGAAGAAAGCGACAAGAAAGGACTAACCACCAACTGCAAAAAAAGAGAAAGTATGGTCAACAAGAGAAAAAGTCAATATACGAGTTGCAAATATCTGGAAAGTGTTTTAACACTTAATGGAAAATGCGACACCGAATTTCAAATATAACTTGCCAAAAAGGAATTCCAAAAGCTACGCAAAGTGATGAAAAACAGAAAAAGTCCGTTAGAAACAAAGAAAAGACCACTGGATTGCAATGTGATATCCACCCTCTCATATAGCAGTAGATGCTGAACAATCTCCCTAAGGATTAAGAGAAAGGTGAAGGCAGCAAAATGTTTTCCTACAGAAGAATATTGAGAATTTCATGGTGAATCGATTAAGCGACGAAGAAGTCTTAAAGAAAATGGCAACAGAAAAAAGCATTTATTCTCAGAATCAAGAATAGATAGATGAAATTCTTTGGACACATAATGAGGAAAGAGACCTTGGTAAACTTTACACTCACGAGGGCAAGAGAGGAGGAAACAGCGAGTTTGTGTGAATACATTGCGGAACGGGAGGCGGCAAAGAAAAAGTGAATAATAATAATAATAATAATAATAATAATAATAATAATAATAATAATAATAATAATAATTAATCACCCAGAAATCTGCCAAGTTCTGAGAAAATAGAATTGCCTAAAACATGGCGATGGGCTATGGGACAAAATGGCATATTTTTACTTGAATAAGTATATGTAGAAATATCTAAATATTATCATTGAAATTCACTTTAAACGAACACTGCAAAATTTTCTTCCGACTCAATACAATAGCTGTAAGATTGTATTATGCAAATCGAATGTTAATCATTTTATAAATAAATAAATATGATAATATATTTCTGTTTTAATTTCATATATATAAAACATGCCATAAGTGGATAGGAAAGAGATAATTACAAATGAGGAACAAGATATTGCAAAGTTATTCAGTGATAACAACGAAACTTCGGAAGTTATGAAAAGTTTTAAACAGAGATCAGAGAAGGATAAAAAAAAAAACTGAAAGCATTAGCCAGGTAAGGAGATCTGGCTTAAGAATATCTCAGAATCATATCTATGGAAAGTAAAAGAATAATAAATAGGAAAATTAAATTGACCACCAAGAAAATATTTGAAGAATTGAATGTAAGTATAGAAAAAATGATGCCGAATATTAAGAACATAGGCAAAAGATATGATACAGCCAAGCTACACACATTAAGTATGAAAAATAGAAACATACAAGTTGAACAAAAATTATTCTTCAACAGTAATTTTTGTAATGAATATCGATGAATCTAGTACTTGGGTTGTAGTTTACTTTTTTGTCAACCAGCACGATTTAATAGTCGATAGATGTAAAGTGGAATAATGTTCTGGAATAGCATTACGATGCTAGTCCAGTACAATTATATGTGGTACAAGCCATGACAATGAAGCTTTAAGCAGCATTGTCAAGGAGTATTCACTTGCACAAAAATACACTTAAACATAATATTCAAGCAAATAAAATAATCCTTCATAGTCATCAAAAGTGACTATTGTCCATCGTTCCAAAATGTTTCCAAATACAGTAAATTAATGAAATCGTTATAGGTCTTTTCATATATTAATCCAGTTGGAAACTTATGGCCCCTCATTAAAATAAATGTATATGAGAATGGAAGACAATATTTAAGCTAAAATTTCTGGAAAGCAATGCAACCTGCTGCATTTAATTTCGACGTCTAAATTAATGTCTGATTGAAAGACTGCTGCACGTTATAGAATATCAAGGAATTCAAATGCAAAATAATATAAATTATTCAAATAATTAAGTATATTTTAATTAAATGTATGTTTCTGTGGTCTGTATTTTTTTGTTTATTTATAAACATTTCTTTGTATGATAAAATCTGAGAGCCCCTAAAAGAAGTTGGCAGTATCATTAATAACGAGAGATATTATAATCTGAAATTCTTATGATGAAATATGACATGGTCTATTGTAAATTGGTCTTCTGTTTTGGTGGTTCTAATAATGTTTACTATTACTATTATTATTTTAATTATTATTATTATTATTATTATTACGGGTCGCGGGTTTTGTACAACTGCAGCCGAAATTTTTATTCGATGTTATGTCAGAATTTTTACTTGAATATTTTGACAAGTAAATTTAACTGTTGTTTTCCTTTACACTAATGAGAATGCATAGTGAAGACAGAAAGTAATCAAACTATTTCAAACGTAATATCAGTTAAACTGAAAATCCACTGGAGTTAAGGGCTCAATGATTAAAAAAACAAAGTGTTGAACGCTCAGGTAAGATAGATGGGGTAAGTCGGTTGCAAAAGAGTTTGTCAGTAACAGTTCACTAATGTAAACTAAGAAAAACGTTGAAAACTGAAAATTTGTGCAACTGAAAATTTTCTAGACGAGTAGTAATGGAAATAGCAAACCGATGATTTTTCTTTTTTTAATCACTAAAATGCAAAGAATAAAAATGCTCGCGAAAAAAAAAAAAACAAAGCAATAAAATTCTATCTAGAGGGTAAATGATCCAATTCAATTGACATTTCCTATGAGTAATTCAGTTTTGTTTATTTAATCGATTCAGTGTTTAATGTGATGGACGTGTGCTGACAGATACTACCTTCATTTACTTCCAAAGCATTTCTTTACTTGTTAACAGTTCCCTTAATACTAAAGCCGCCATATACGTGCGTCGGACAAGTTAATTGTGACTAATGTTAACGTGAAAAGTGGTGTGTTCCGGGTCGTTGAGTTTTACGCGATCAAAGATAACAGCATTCACTTTTTCTGAAGTTGGAAATCATTCTGACAACTCGGAGGTGATTAGTATTAATGCTTAACTGACTAATGATTATTCTTTTCCAAAATATAGGGAAGTAGGAGATGAGAAGAAAATTAACTCTTCGAGCAATCGAATGAAGCTTGAACAAATCAGATAAATGATTTCCTTCTTATTTAACCAATCATCTGAAAAGAAAAGAGTGTATTTTTGGTGCATGGTTACCGTGATATTTATAAAATATGATTTTATAGTCTATTGCATTTTACTGGTTAGGTTATTCAATCAAGCACTATTTTGGTAAATTTAAATTGGCTACTATGACCAATTTAGATGAAATTGAAAATTCTCTTAATGGATAATAAGATATGAGTATCCTTTATCTCCCCTACTGTCGTATCGTCTAGGTGGTTCAAGTGGTGCCCATTCATTATGAACTAAATGTTCGTAATGTTATCATAACGTGTCATCGCTGACGAATATTTGGGAGGAAATTGTGCTGCGAATTTACCTCTGGCCAGTGATATTCACAGAAAAGTGACGAGAACATGTACGGCAGTTGTAGAAGGTCTCTCAACTTTTTCGGCTGCTTTCCATTTTTGCCATTTAGAAACGTGGAATCTCTCAGGCCTGCACACTGTGATTGATTTATTATTAAATAAATAATTCTCTCAGTTGAATTAATGCTGCTTATGTATTACTGATCCCTACGATCCTAATAATCATTGGGAAGAGCGGATATCATTGGCCAACAAAACTGAACCGATAAATGAGGCTGAGTAAATCTTATGATCTGACTTGCCATAAAATTATAGTACTTATTCTCTAATGTTTTGAGCCTTTAATTTTTAAATGTTTTTTTCTAGTCTGTTTTGCTTCTGCACAACTTGCTATCATTTATAATAGTTATAAAAATATCTTAAAATAATTTTCAGTAAAAGAAGCATTTGAAATTTTGCAGAATATTAGTATTTAATCAGGTTAGTCTTTTCAAACTCAATAAATGTTAAATAGCCTGTAAGGATCGAATTTTCTAGCAGGGCTAAACATTGTTCTATGACAAGCTTTGTCACTTTGTCAAGTAGATTTGGCTTTGAACTTAGTATTTATAATCACACTTCGTAAAACACCACAAATATAATTTTGGGATACTTGTGAAATATTCCAATATGAAATATTGCTGCAATATTGGCATTTGCCTAAAACTTTATATGACCAAATCTTGAACTAAAGGAACCAACACAAATTTTGAAGTAGATTATGTTAACTTTGGAAGCTACTTGCCTCCAATAAGTAACACCATGTGCGCGTATGTGAGCAGGTGTGTTTTAATAACGAATCAAAATATTTTAGAAGAAAAAGTACTTAAAAAAATGTTCCGAATTCATATCTATTTTTTCCTTGCAAGTGTAACTTCGCTGTATATTTTGATGAACGTATATTCCTATGATAACGACCCTTGAAAATATTCTCAAAGCGTCGCTCATTTTTGTTCCTTTATAATTACAAGTGGCGTAGGTAATTGTGATTGAGTAAGATTACAAGTGGCGTAGGTAATTGTGAACGAATATTCATCTATCTACTATGTCCATGCATATTGTTCTTGTAAATGTATACCAGTATACAAGAAGATCAACAGTTGGACTAAATCCATTGTGCAATAGGACTGTATTGGAATACACTAGTGCCTTGTTAGGTAGACAAAGTAAAGCATACAATGAAATGATTTCTATGCAACTGGCTTCAATTATCGGAAGTAGCCAAGAGCATAAAATTGATCAAATTTCGAAACGTCCACCATCTTTCTTTGGTATATTTCAGCGGCCATAAATTGTGAGTAAATATTCCTAAGCGCGGAAAGTAATAAAAGGCCTGTCTTCAATTCGGCATGGCTACTGGCTATTTGACGTTGCTGCCATCAGCATATTACCACCAAATTTATTCTTTTCAATTTTCTCACTCGTAATTTTCTTTTCTTGATTTTAATTTTACGACATTCTATTTTATGTTTCCATATTACTTTCTTTTCTTTACACAAAATTTCTATACTTCCTTTATTTTCCTTTTTCCCAGTATTTTTCTTTCTTCTTTCTATGTAATTTTGCTTTGATTGGAAACCTATTTAATTTTCATTGTTTTCTTATTTTTCTTTCATATTTTTTATCTCCTTATTTGATTCTTTCGAATTCTCTTTCACTTTATTCGAAATTCTTTTTCTCTATACACCCATTTTCTTTTTCCTTTATTCACGTATGTAATTTATTTCATTTCATTAATCTTGCAGTATATTTTCTTATATATTTCTCATCTACTGTTTTCCACTGCTTTACTCTCGTCTTCCTCCGGTATTTTCCTTCTTTTTCTTTTTACATCTTTTTCTTTTATTTTGTCCTTTTCATTTTTTTCTTCATTCCACATATCACTGGTTAACATGTGGGTAATTTTCAAACTTTTTACGTCTTAAGATAACCAATCACTTGATACTGTTTTTAAATTTACATTTTTTAACGTATTATAAATTTACTCGACAACATTTAAAAATCTTTTCAACGAATACTTGACGTCCTTAAGGCTTTAATCTTTATTTTGAGTGAACTAAAACACCATTAACTATTTTCTCTCATTCCCGTCTGTCTAAACACCCCCCTCGTGACGAACGATGTACAATGAAAAATTGGATTTATTAAATTACATTCACACTTACATTGTAAGTATTATCCAATAGTAGTGGTCGAAACACCTACAACGCGATTTTAGTTGACAGTGTTGTTTATCATTCACCATCGATCCCGGCAAATCAAACCAATGTATCATCAGTCTGTTAATGCTTGTCTGTCTATAGCACTCGTTATTTTATTCATTGAGGCTTTGTACTCTAGGTGAATAAGTTTTTTTTTCTGAATTCCATCCATTGATTGGACTTGCTACGAAACTCTCGCCCTCATACCTAACCGGGTCAATGAAACAGACAAGCTATTCCATCACTTAATCAAAACAAAATGATTTCAACTTGTTGAAATCTATCTCATAATGGTGATGCTTGTACGTGCTTCAGACTGGGGATAAACCTATATTATCCAAGTTTTTAAGTTCTTGGAAAGCTTGGCACAGTTTAAAATATACAAGAATTGTAGGTCTGATGACTATTCATCAATCGTGATTAGACCGACTCAGCCACGGAGTGTGTTGCTAATCAAGCAAATCCGAACAGTGCCTTATAAGGATTTGCGTTCATAAGGCACTATAGGCGGCTTTCACAAAAAAATTGATGCAATTTTTTTTTTTTCTAAAATATAGTTAATAAAAATCTAAACGATACCGCTACCATAGTTTCACCCCTTAGTCATCAGGCAGTATCAGGTAAGATTACCTCTTTACTATATATATAGAGATAGATAGATAGATAGATAGATAGATAGATAGATATACTTTTTCCGCCTTTTACATTAACAGGTTGTAAAGGTGTTCAATTCCAAATCTAACCCAAATCGTCTAAGTAAATTTAAATTAAAAATTGAATCTAGGGCTTTTTTTGTTCTTATGATTCAATACAACGCGAATTTTTGGTCGTAAAAATATCGGTAGGTGGACAAGCTCAATTTCTGTAATATATATATATATATATATATATATATATATATATATATATATATATATATATATATATATATATATAAATTCCCGGTGAACGGTGTCCTGTATCACCTACAAGTTTCATGCGTTTTCACGCAATCAACAGATAATCTGAGTCGGTCTAATCACGATTGATGAATAGTCATCAGACCTACAAAATTCTTTGGATTTGTTGGTCTGATGAATTGGATCGTGATTACAATTCCAATGTAATAAATTATGACCATGAAATATTAGTGTTTGAGCCTTTTATATTATATTCTTGCACTGTCTTGATTTTATCCTCTTAGAAATTATATATATATATATATATATATATATATATATATATATATATATATATATATATATATATATATATATATATATTTATTGATCCGTCATATTTTTATCACTTTAAACGTCATTTTCAGGTGATATGCATATTTGAGTAGATGCTCCGTTTATTTCAAACAGCATTTTATTTTGTCCACTAACCTGAATATTCGAGGAATCATATTAAAGAAAAATGCGAACATGTGTTCCCCTTGACAGAAGAAACCGTCATTATATCTGACGTATTTTAACCAAGTCAACAAAGAAAAGCATCGCAGAACAAGGTTCTATATTCCCTTTAAGCACATCTATTTCGTTTCGATTCCCGAAAGTTCATAATTGCTCAGTTTTCGTATCCGAAATATAAACGAAGCACTTTCTAAAGGAATAATAGATTTTTAATTTATTAATCCGACATGTGGTTATCACTTGAAAGATTTTTGTTAGACGCTTAGGATTCAAAGCTGCGTCCCCGATTGCTGGAGGGTACATTTTTCTTTAATAAAATTCCTCAAATATATATATATGTGTGTCCGTGCTCAACGCATGTGTGTATATATATCTGTCTGTGTCTATGTGTATTTTATGTGTTTATGTGTGTTCGTTTCTGTCAATTATAACGAAGTTTATTCCTTCAAACTTCGGATCAGGTTTGTCGAATGATGCTGCCAACCCAATCACGTCACGTTTCCTCGACACAATTCCATTTATTTTAGTTTTGATGCAACTGATAACAAAATAGTTAATTCCATTACCCTAGCACTATTTATGTTAAAAGATTTTAATAGAAGTTTCATAAAAACCATTCGACAAAGGTAATTGAATGCTTAAGCAAAACACATCGAAACAATCATCAAAAATTAAATAAAATTGTCAGTTCTAAAAAGCAATTATTTGATAAAATCGTTAATGATTTGTTATTATGTTATCATTCAGATCCAAATTAGTTTAAACTGACTGAAAATTGTTATTAATTAGTCATTTTTCACATATGAGCAATTAGGAATAATAAATAGATAATTATAAAAAAAAATATTCCCGGAAATTTTGATAAGTTCAATGATTTTTCTTTATTTTTTGTATAATGATTACCTTATTTAATTTATCAACTTTTAACATCACAAAGAAATTATTAGACATTAATTGAATTCGCAATAACAATTCTATCAATATCATTAATTAACAACGTTTATTGTTAAAGCCATTTAATTAAATCTATATTGCAACATGGAAAACAGTAGAGAGAAATGTTTAAATTAGTTTGGTTATTATATTTTTTGTTATTAATATATCCTGAAATCCAGAAGATATTATTTTGAACAGTTGCATAATGCTATCTTTATATCACTGGGGCAAGTGCTGTAGAAAATTACAAGTTAATTAAGGATGCAGTTGGGCCTTTGAATAGAGAGTGCTGAATGAAAATAAGTGTAAAATCTCTGCGAGTATTCATGGGTTTGTAGAAAAACACACACACACAAATATATATATATATATATATATATATATATATATATATATATATATATATATATATATATTCAGTTGTATAGACATGACGTTGTAACCTCGGTTTTCACGCTTTTGCAATCAGACGAACTGGGTTGTTTTTTTTTACTCACATTAACTAGGTACAAAAAAGAAAAAAAGCCAGGAACAACAATTACTCACATTAACAAGGTACACAAAAGGAAGGCAGTCAGGAAAAACACTTAATCACATTAACTACGTACACAAAAGGAAGGCAACCAGGAACAAAATTTACTCACATTAAATAGGCCAGCCATGATCAACACTTACTCCCATTAACTAGATACACAGAAGGAAGGCAGCCTGGACCAACACTTACTGACATTAACTAGATACAAAGGAGGAAGGTAGCCAAGATCAACACTTACTCACATTAACTAGGTACAGAAAAGGAAGACAGCCGGGATCAAAACTTGCATTAACTAGGTACACAAAAGGAAGGCAGCCAGGATCAACACTTTCTGACATTAACTAGATACAAGGGAGGAAGGTAGCCAAGATCAACACTTACTCACATTAACTAGGTACACAAAAGGAAGGCAGCTAGGATAAACACTTACTCACTTTAACGATGTATACAAATGGAAGGCAGCCAGGATCAACATTTACTCACATTAACTAGTTACACAAAAGAAAGGCAAGCATGTACAAACCTTACTCACATTAACTATGTACACAAAAGGAAAGCAGCAATGATCAACACTTACTGACATTAACTAGGTACACAAAAGGAAGACAGCTGGGATCAACACTTACTCACATTAACTAGATACAGAGAAGGAAGGCAGCCAGGATCAACGCTTACTCGCATTAACTAGATATCCGGAAGGAAGGCAGTCAGGATCAACACTTACTCACATTAACTAGATACACAGAAGGAAGGCAGCCAAGATCAACACTTACTCACATTAACTAGGTACACAAAAAGAAGACAACCGGGATTAACACTTACATTAACTAGGTACACAAAAGGAAGGCAGCTAGGATCAACACTTACTCACTTTAACTAGGTACACAAAAAGATGGCATCCAGGAACAAAACTTACTCACATTAACTAGGTACACAAAAGAAAGGCAAGCAAGTACAAAACTTACTCACATTTACTATGTACACAAAAAGAAGGCAGCCATGATCAACACTTACTCACATTAACTAGATACACAGAAGGAAGGCAGCCAGGATCAACACTTACACGCATTAACTAGGTACACAAAAGAAAAAAAGCCAGGAACAACAATTACTCACATTAACAAGGTACACAAAAGAAAGGCAGTCAGGAAAAACACTTAATCACATTAACTACGTACACAAAAGGAAGGCAACCAGGAAAAACACTAACATTAACAAGGTAGACAAAACGATGGCAGCCAGGAACAAAATTTACTCACATTAAATAGGTACACAAGGGGAAGGCAGCCAGGAACAACACTTACTCACATTAACTAGGTACACAAAAGGAAGGTGGCCAGGAACAACACTTACATTAAATAGGTACACAAAAGGAAGGCAACCAGGAGCAACACAAACGCACATTAACTAGGTACACAAAAGAAAGGCAGCGATGAACAATATTTACTGACATTAATTAGTTAGACAAAAGGTAGGCAACCAGGAACATCGATTAAGCCTGAAAAAATAAAAAAAAAGTGAGAAAAGAAAAAAAACTGCTCACATGTATGTACCGGAAATCTGCGTGAGTCAGGACCGCGACGGAATGTCCTAGGCTCCGTACACCTAGCTCTGACGTCATTCGTCATTCCAGGGCAATTCTGTAGGATAGGTTAATTTCACACAACTATATAGGAAGGGATGTAGCATGACAGGGACCCTCCACGAACAATATTGTCTTAATTTCTTCAAATAGTCATCATCTGTTGTCAGCATTTTAATTTTTGAGAATGCTTCTTGTGCCACCAAATGCACCCAAACTTTTAGGTAGCCAAGTGATTACCCCAATAGCATCTTGAAAGCTTCTGGGGTCCTCAATGGATTTCCCATCTACCGTATACATTTTCATCAGAAGGCCCAATAAAAATCTTTAATGGCTTGGCAGGCCTTTCTTAACTTTAACCACGTCTAACTTGCAAATGTTTTCTGCGTCAGGGAAAATCTTTTTTTCTTTTTCTTTTCCCGGGAACGGTGAGGTGGGGAAGAAGTGGAAGAGTGAGCGGGAGTGGATATTGAACTGGTAGGGGAGGTGGAGGGATAGGGGGATGGAGCTCGAGTGTGTGAAGTGGGGAGGCTCCTAGCTTTGGGCAGTTCTACTGTAGATTGTCCTGGTGAGACCGGACCTGACGAAGACCTATGTTTTGGCAGACTTCTTTCTGCCCTGCTTCGGCCGACACGTTTCTCTACGAGTCTTTCAACATCCTCCTCCGCTTCTTTAGTTCTCTTCAAAGAAGAAGAGCGAGGGGGGAAGCATTTCCTCCTCCTCCATCTCCTCTTCCGGTTGCTGCTGCTTTTTTGTTCTTTTTGTTGCTGTTTGGAGGTTGCTTTCAGTGATTTCTGTAGTTTCTGTTGTTCTTGCTGTGGGTTCTGTTGTTGTTGTTGTTGTTGTTGTTGGGGTTTCTGCTGTTGTCGCTGGGGTTTCTGTTGTTGTTGTTGCGGTTGCTCCTGCCGTGCTGGTTTTTCCGGTGCTTGAGTGACTTGCTGTTGAAGTGAGGTCACCTCCCCCCACTTCAGTCCAGGCACCCTGGGGTCTTTTTCCACTACCATTTCTGCTGCTGCTGGTGCCGCTGTAGTTTTCGTGGGCTGTTCCACCTTCTTCCCAGGGCATGGCTTTGCCATATGCCCCACTGTATTACATGCCCAACAACAGGGTCTCCTTCCCTCTACAACGACAAACATTCTTTTGTCCCGGCACGTCAGAATATTCTGGATGTCTAAAAAGGTCTGTCTTGTGAGGACCACTTGAACAACCATGTCTCCCGTTGCTATCCCAGACTTGCTTTTAACAGCACTTACGCCGTCAACTGGACCATATCTAGAAAAAATGCTCCGATCCTATCCTTTGTAATGTCTACTGGTACACCGTGTAGTTATTTTTGTCCTTCATGTACCCATGTATTCCGTCTGGAATCGAAAAGAGGACTTTAAAAGGATACTTCCTGAAAGCTGTTATCTTCTTGCCCCGAGCTGAGAAGAAGATCCCACATAGCATTGCTTCTCCTTGCTAGTAACTTAGGCATAATTTTGAGGCTTTTTAACGCCTCTTTCATGCTTTCTCTGCTGACTCCAATAAGTCTATGACTTTTTACATCGGTAGTCAGTAAAGAATGATTTTGGCGTTCACTGCTTCCAAGGCCTACGGAATGGTGAGGAACTCATTGCCTTGTAGGTATTTATCAAATTTACCACGTTGTTCCTCATAATACTTGGCATCTTTCTTCTTTGAGCCACTCTCTGCCCAGACCCATTTTTCCGGTGGTGATGTATTTTCCACCTGCTTCTGTAACGTAGTAAATTTTTCGCTCATGGTGGCAGATAGCCACCGCGGCGTAACAAATAAGACTTGGCCTGTTTATATATATATATACAATGCAGGCACAAAATTCTAAAACAAAAATTGTGAACAACCAAATAAAATGAAAAACGTGGAAAAATAAAACCAATAAATACGTAAGTAAAACAGGGGGAGGGTAAAAATACAAACAAAAAGAAATAAACACGAAAAAGTCGTACAAATAAATCTGCACAAAATAAAAAGAAAACTGAAAACTGAAAATAAAGTTTTAGAAATTAAAAATGAAAAACCTTGAATGTTCAGACTCGAGCTTGTCAAAACACGTACTTTACAAAAGAAAAAAGGTCCCAAGCACTGGCGTCTGCCGAATGGTAGGTTAACACTGCGTTTGCGCCATCCCAACCGACTTTCGCAGTTAGTATTTATGAGAGGAGGAAGAGTTCATTCTACTGTAGAAAGGTTTTACCACAACAATAATGATGGTGAAAACATAAAATAATAATTACAATAATGAGAAAAATGACAATGGTAAAAAGCAGTACTAATGGCATTGAGGAGGGTATTAAGTGGTAATAATAGTAGTAGTAATAATTGATAATGATTATAATAATAGTAGTAGTAATAAGTAACATTGGTAATAAAAGTAGTATTAATAAATAATAATGATAATAATTGTTGTAAGTAATTCCCACAACCTGCTCCCCCTGTTTGGTGTAATGGACAGACTCCAGAAATGCTTATAAATAAGCTAGCTTAATTCTTTTCTTTTGCAGCTGTATTAAGTTAAAGCGTCTGTCGAACTCTCTGCATTAGCAGAGAGTAACCGGGACGAAGCTTTGCCGTTCGGGGAGGTTGACAGGCCTTGAACCCGCCTAGGCGGGTTCGATGGCTATATTTTTGGCCGTGCCTACGGGCTCGGGACTACCCACATTAAACTCGGCCTTGTGCCACATTCAATCCTCGTGGGGGGGGGATCGATAAATACTGCAGCTGTATTAAGTTGAATAAAACTTTCCTAGGTTTATTCGCTTCGGGTTATTCATTACAATTTATTCAACTTAAAATAATGGAACGATACCTCAAGCCTGACCGACTGGAACTCGATACATCAGACCCTGACTCTAGTGACAAATGGCAACATTGGAGGGATATGTTCGAGGGATTTATTTCGGAGCTGCAGTCTTCTTCTACGTCGGCATTGACTGGCTCACAGAAATTAACCCTCTTATTACACCATGTTTCCACTCCCATTTATAAGTGTTTGTCCGAGTATCAGAATTACGATACTGCTATAAGCACTCTGGATGGTATGTTCATTAAGAAGAAAAACTCAATTTTTGAACGATACTTACTTGCTACTCGGCGTCAAGAGACTGAAGAAAGTCTAGAGCTGTATCTTCAAAACCTGAAAATATCGCGACTGTGATTTTACTGCCTTGACAGCAAGCCAAGCCAGGGTATCTCAATAAGAGATGCCTTCATCAGTGGAGTACGGTCTAACCAAAACAGACAAAGGATGCTCGAAAACAAGGACTTGGATCTGACTACCGCCTACAAACTAGCCCTTACGTTGGACATGACCCAGAAACAATCAGATCTCTATTCGCAACCTGATTTTTCAGGGGCTACTATTCCTGCCCATTCTCATTCTCAACAAATTCCCATCTCAAATTCACAACATTGTGACCCCCAGGACAAGGATTCTTCAAATACTATTGAACAACCCGTTACTATCGCTGCAGCTGAGATTAAGTGCTACTTCTGCGGCCTTCGTAAACACGCTCGTTCATCCTGCCCGGCTAGAAACTGTAGATGTCATGGATGTGGCAAGCAGGGACATTTTTTAAAGGTTTTGTCGGTCGGCCCCTTTACAGAAAACCCGTTTAGCCGCCACCCTATCTCTATCTACCATATCGACTGTCTCTCCCAAATGCCTCTCTAAAACAATTGTGCCGGCCAGAATGAACGGACTAAATCTCCACGCTCTTATTGATACGGGGAGTTCTGAAAATTATATCGATATATATATATCGTGAAAACAAACAAATGGAAAATCTTTTCCTGTTCTAATCAAATATCGATGGCCACTTCGTCCTTATCCTGCCGGATTCTGCATGGTTAACCTCGAGCTAAAAGAAAATTTCTATTCTAAAATCAAGTTGCTCGTAATGAGGAACCTCTGCTGTGAAGTAGTTCTAGGGCACAATTTCCTTAGCCGAAATTCTCACCATACAATTCCGTTCCGTGGTACCAAACCAGCGCTGCAAATATGTGGATTAGCAACTGCAAAAGTCCAATATCCATCTCTCTTCTTAAATCTAATCTCTGACTGCAAACCTATAGCCGTAAAATCTAGACGCTATTCGCTCAAAGACAAGGAATTTATTGGAATGGAAGTGAAGAGACTTCTTAAGGAAAATATTATAGAGCCCAGTAAATCGCCATGGAGTGCCCAGGTCCTAATAACGACTAATGAAAACCATAAAAAGAGGATGGTTGTTGATTATTCCCAAGCCATCAACAGATATACACAGCTCGATGCGTATCCGCTGCCCCGTATTGACAAAATGGTTTCCGATATCACTAAGTATCGTATTTTCAGTACGTTGGACCTTTGGAGTGCCTACCATCAGATATTCATCAAGCCGGAGGAAAATCCTTACACGGCATTCGAAGCTTGTGGGCGTTTATATCAATTCCGTAGGATCCCTTTTGGGGTTACAAATGGGGTCGCAAGTTTTCAAAGGGTAATAGACGAAATCATTTCTAATGAGAAATTGAAGGGTACTGTGGCATACATAGACAATGTCACTATTTGCGGTTATAACGAGGAAGATCATAACCACAACCTCAAACGATTCATGGCCGCCGTAAATAAATATGACCTGACCCTTAATGAGGAAAAGTGTTCATATAATTTGAAAAGCATCTAGGGTACATAGTCAGGAATGGTGCCATGAGACCGGACCCCGAGCGACTTAAACCCCTAATGGAATTACCAATTCCTGGAAATATAGCTGCATTACGACGAGCCCTTGGCATGTTTGCCCATTATTCCCAACGGGTTGTGTCCTTTTCTGAAAAAATACATTTACTTACTCAAGTAAGAACTTTTCCATTATCTGTTTCAGTCATTAGAGCATTTCAAAATTTAAAAAGGGATATTGCTAATTCTGCCATTGCTGCCATTAATCCTTCAGCTCCACTAGTAGTTGAAACCGATGCATCTGATTCGGCAATAGCTGCCTCCTTAAGACAACATGGCCGGCCTGTAGCTTTTTTCTCTATGACACTCTCGAAGTCTGAACGAAGGCATACTGCCATAGAAAAAGAAGCGTACACCATAGTTGAAGCTTTACGAAAATGGAGTCATTATCTGATCGGTAGACAATTCCACCTCATCACCGACCAAAAATCGGTATCATTCATGTTTAACCCGAAAACCTCAAGTAAAATTAAAAATGAGAAAATTGCAAGATGGCGGATGGAACTCTCCTATTATTCATTTGACGTCTCCTATCGCCCTGGAAAGGAGAATGCTGCAGTTGACGCACTTTCAAGGGTGTGCGGTCTAACAGCAAGCTCATCTGATCTTCAGAGCATACACCGAAAATTGTGCCACCCGAGCATCACAAGAATGACACATGTAGTCCGGAGCAGGAATTTACCATATTCAGTTGAAGATGTAAAAAGAATTACCAACTCCTGCCAAATATGCGCAGAAAATAAGCCATGATTCTATAAGCCCCCTCAAGCAACACTCGTAAAGGCCACTCAGCCTTTCGAAAGGCTTAATCTGGATTTCATGGGTCCACTACCTTCTAAAACTCAAAATAAATACATGCTTACTGTAATTGACGAGTACTCAAGGTTCCCCTTCGTCTTTCCATGCCCTGATGCCACTACAGTTATTCAATGCCTCTGCTCCCTTTTCGCAATTTTCGGAGTGCCTGCATACATTCATACACATCGGGGATCTGCCTTTATGTCGGAAGACCTCAAGAATTTTTTGCATGAACGAAGAGTGGCGGTAAGCCGAACCTCCCCTTACAACCCTCAAGGGAACGGGCTCTGTGAAAAATATAATGGAATAATATGGAAGAGAGTTCAGTTGGCGTTGGCAAACCGAAAAATGCCGATCTCAAAATGGGAAAGTGTCATCACCGAGGCTCTAAACGCTATCAGGACCCTACTGTGTACATCTACAAACGCCACTCCACATGAGAGGTTTTTTTCGTTCCAAAAACGAAGCTCAACAGGTACTTCCCTCCCCTCATGGCTTGCTCAACCTAGAATCGTTTTACTGAAACACCATGTTCGTCATAGTAAACATGCAAAGTGAAACTAATTGAGGCGAACCCCCAATACGCCCAGATTGAAACTGCGGAAGGAAGACAATCAACAGTCTCCTTAAGAGATCTCGCGCCGGCTGGAAATACATCTGAAGAGGCTACTGCGATGGAGAATCGCGAAATCCAGTTTTCAGAACCAGCCCAGTGTAGCCAGGTGATCAAATCTCGCGTACATCTAGTTCAGATACTCTACCGAATGAATCCGATTATCCTTATGAACCTTCTTCTACTTTTGATTCTGAAGAAAGACCGACACCCCCAAAACGGACTCACCCTACATCGGAGACTGACACTTATTTTTCAGACACCCAGCAACCGAAACATTAAAAAAAAAAAACGGTGCCGTTTCAAGGCTAGACCCTCTACGCAGAAATGCGTTAATCACGATAACTATAACTTGTCGTCTGACGTAGACGGCCACCAGTCATCTGAACAATTAAGATGTTCCCAAAGGACCCGCAAAATGCCAGGTCGCTGGAAAGACTTTATTCTGTACGGTGGGGGAGAATGTAATTCCCACAACCTGCTCCCCCTGTTTGGTGTAATGGACAAGACTCCAGAAATGCTTATAAATATGCTAGCTTAATTCTTTTCTTTTGCAGCTGTATTAAGTTACAGCGACTGTCGAACTCTCTGCATTAGCAGAGAGGAACCCGGACGAAGCTTTGCCGAAGGGCAAAGTTTCATTCGGGGAGGTTGACAGGCCTTGAACACGCCTAGGCTGGTTCGATGGCTATATTTTTGGCCGAGCCTACGGGCTGGGGAAAGCCACATTAAACTCGGCCTTGTGCCACATTCAATCCTTGTGGGGGATCGATAAATACTGCAGCCGTATTAAGTTGAATAAAGCATTCCTAAGTTTATTCGCTTCGGGTTATTCATTACAATAATAGTAGTAATAAATAATAATAATAGTAATAATAATAATTAATGATAATAATAAATAATGATAAATTCAAATAATAATAGTAGTAATAAATAATGATAATGATGGAAATGGTAATAAATAATAATAATAAATAATGATAATAATGGAACTGGTAATAAATTAATAATGACAATGATAATAATAGTGGTAATAAATAACTAATGACAATAATGAAACCAAAGGCAATTGTAAAACGCAGTAATAATGGTGTTGGGGAGGATCTGAAGAGATAATAATAATGGTAGTTATTTTTCGATAGGTGCATAAGCTGGTAACGACAATATTTGGCAATTGAAGTAGTACTAGTCGTAATAAAATGATATTGAAATGTTAGTCGTTTATGCTTTCTTATGGCTGTATCAACTGTCATGGTGTTGCCATATCCGTAGGGGTGATGATAGTGTAGCTAACAGTGCTGGTAACTATATCGATCTGTGTTAATTGCTATGGTGGTGTTTTTTTTTTCCTCTCTTTTTTTTCCTGGTTGTGATTAGATTTGTTGTAGCCATTATCCGTTTGGTATGAACCATGATATAAGATATTTATTTTCGTGTCTGCATTTTGAAACTATTTCTGATCTTTGGTTTAGTACTTCCGTTTGGTGAGTGTGGGAGATTATTGCCACTTTTTCGTGTAGGCATCCCTTTGTTATGTTGTTGAAGGCAGGTGCAGTTTTCATGATTTGATTTCCCAGCTTATTTTTCGTATGATGTTTCTGTCTTTATGTTGCCATATATATATGGATAGTGTGGTGCTGTTGGAGTATTTTCTGTTGGAGAATGAGAGGTCGTGGGTGTATTTTTTTTGCTTGAATGTTCCTTCTGTGACGCCAATGTAGTACATTGTAATGTTGTTTGCGTTTACCTAGGCTTTATATACTAAATTCGTCTGCAGGAAATTTCCTTGCAGTGAGCATGTAGTTTTATTTTTGTAGTCGCATTGGGGGTATTTGATTGCGCTATTGTAAATTATTACTTTTTTGTTGTGGTTTTTTATTATTTTTGTTCTGTTTTTTTTTTTTTTTGCAGGTATAGCTAACTTTTCCGTTGCTTTGTTTAAATGTTTTTCTAATGGGTTTGCTGCGGGAAAGTGTTTTTCTATTAGTTTTAGGAATGTCCTGCCGATGTTTCTTTTGAAGGTTTTGTTGTATAGTTGGTTAAACCAAATTATGTTTCTTTTTTCTATTTTTCCGTTTCCGTCGTGCTGATGTGTGTTATAGTTGTTGTGTGTATCCGCTTTTCTTTAGTGCGTTGCTATATGGCGTCTTCATGTTGTTAAAAATGTCTATGTTGGATGAGTTGTCTGATAATCTGCGGTTGATGGATATGGGAATGTGCTTGATGATTGAAAGTGGATGGTTGGAGGACGTGGGTATGTATGTAGGGTTGTCATTCTTTTTATATGGTTCATAGGTTTCTTTGTTCCGGTTGAGGGTGACGTCTAGGAAGTTTACTATTTTTGGATTTGCATCTATATTTTAATTCCAATTATTTTTACAACGTTTAATATTATTTCCTAAATCTATCTCTTTGGGGACCATTGGGTTCTCTTATTAGAATTAGGCTGTCGTCTCTATATAGGCCCGTGTCTTTTGTCTCTAGTGTTCTCTCTAGGTATGAAAGGATAAGGATATTATCCAGTTCCTACGCTCTATCAAAACTTCAAGTTGTTGCATCAAACAGGTTGTTAATTTGTTTTTTGATCATAGTTCCTTGTTGTGTAACAACAGGGATTTACGGCAATGTTTGATTATTTCAGCATCCGTGATTTGTACATGTTGTTATGCTAGTTGTATAGCGTCGTTCAATATATTTTGTGTGATGGAGGGGTAAAAATTCACGATGTCGAACTGGATGAAGGTAGCTTTGTTTGGTTTGTATCGCTGTGAACCAGACGGTGACGGCTTTAGTATTTTCTAGTTGAAGTTTTATCTTTAATTAAAGTGTTGATATTTTCTAAGATATTTTAATGATTTTTCCTATTTCGTTTTTTACAGTGTTGATTAGGCAGAATGTGGGTTTTGTATCGAAGTTAGGTTTGTGGTCCTTTGCTATCATGAATGCTTGTTGCTCCGCTATGCACTTTATCCTTTCGTCTATTTTCAGTTTAACGGCTATATCTTTGGCTTCCTGGTTTACGTCGTTTTTTTTCTTGTTGTTGTTGTTTTTTTTGCACTTGCAGATGTCATTTTGTATAACTCTGTGATGTTTTGTTAGTTACAATGTTTTTTGTGGACCGGAGGATCCATTGTGTATATATATATATATATATATATATATTTTTGTCAGCAAACAAGTATACTTTTTTGTAGTTCATTATTTTTTTCGTCTCCTTTATAATTTTTCTGGCAATTATCCAAGTGACTTTTGAACTTTATGTTTCTGCCGATGTTTGTCATGTCATCTTCGAATTTCAGCATTTCTTTATTCTTAGGTGGGCATTTCCTTGCATTCAAGTTAAATGTTTCAGTTTCTCAGTGTTCTCGTTTGTTACACTATTGAGATAGTAGTGTGTCAGCCATCTCATTCTTCTTATAATACTTTAGATTTTTTCAGTTAGGAGAAGTTTATATGAAGATTGGGCGGGTAAGGGATGTTTTTCAGTGAACATCCTAAGTCGATCTTATTCATTTTGTGTAAGGACTGCAGGAGGCAGGAGTGCTTAACCTATGGGGGAACTAAGTATATATATATATATATATATATATATATATATATATATATACTTAAGAGAGATATAAAATTAAAATTATAATTATAAAATTATATATATATACTTAAGAGAGATATAAAATTAACCCCTCCCTATACTTTATATTGTCTGTTTAACTACCACTCTCAACCCCCTCTATTAAATTACAAAAATTACACTACCCACCAATTTCTAATCCCATTTTTTTTCTCAATTCGTTGTTGGAAGATTTACCTGATGATCCTGAATCCTTAAAAAAGGATTTAGGTGAAATAAATTATCGTAATGGTACATTAAAGTGGTTTGTTTTTCATTACATTATATTTATATATATATATATATATATATGCGCGTGTGTGTGTGTGTGTGTGTATTATATACGCAGTATCTATTGGAAAGTGCTTAATATACAAACAGACACACACGCAAACACACACCAGCATACGCCCCCCACACACCAGCATACGCCCCCCACACACCAGCATACGCCCCCCACACACCAGCATACGCCCCCCACATATATATATATATATATATATATATATATATATATATATATGTATATAAATTATTAGCAGTTTAACTGACCCACAGGCTTTTTGTCTTTGCCTATTTTCTTCTTCCCCTGTCTGGGTGTGGTTATCCACGTTTGCTATTTTTTTAATGAAATTATTTTTAATGAAATTATTTTTAATGAAATTATTAATTTTTCCGTGTTGCTTTAGCACAATTCACAGGTATAGTTGGTTAAACCAAATTATGTTTCTTTTTTCTATTTTTCCGTTTCCGTCGTGCTTATGTGTGTTATAGTTGTTGTGTGTATCCGCTTTTCTTTAGTGCGTTGCTATATGGCGTCTTCATGTTGTTAAAAATGTCTATGTTGGATGAGTTGTCCGATAACCTGCGGTTGATGCATATGAGAATGTGCTTGATGATTGAAGGTGGATGGTTGGAGGACGTGGGTATATATGTAGGGTTGTCATTCTTTTTATATGGTTCATAGGTTTCTTTGTTCAGGTTGTTCTAGGAAGTTTACTATTTTTGGATTTGCATCTATTTATATTTTAATTCCAATTGTTTTTACAACAATTGTTTTAATTCCAATTGTTTTTACAACGTTTAATTTTATTTCCTAACTTGCTTTTCCCTAATTTCATTTCCATTCAATTCGGTTGAAGATCGCGTAAGCCTGAAACTCGGGTTACGGCTAAAGACATATTTTCTGTTGTGGAAGAGTAAATTCTATGAACTCATCTATTACTATAAAGAGTTCCATGGTATGTGTTCGAGAGTACTTGTATTGGAGTCAGTCTTCATACTAAATATACAGGAGTTACAGCAATAGCCAAAGCATTACGTATAGAGAATACTTTACGTTATATGAAGTATGAGTGTTTGTTATAAAAATAACCTTACAATAGGAAGTCATAATAGTTGCTACGAGGATGCTCGAACACAAGCAAGGGATAAAATCGCAACATTATAACTGGAGTTACAATAATTGACGACGAGGAATTTGAACTCAATCACGGTATAACAAGCACATGGAGTTTTAATAGTGGGCGACCAGATTTTCGAAACTCATACGTGTGCAACAGGAGTTACAAGAAGTTCAACCACATTGGTTAAAAAAAATTCTTGCAGATATGGAGAAGATTTTGGCTTCCGTGACTGAAATTCAACAGCAACAACAAAATGCAGCTGCTACAATTGCAAAAACAACAAGAGTTGTTTGAAATTGTTTTGAAGAAAAATACTTCAACGTTACGCCAGACGCGGTGCAAAACACCATGTCAAAATTTGTATACAATTCTGATGACGGACTGACTTTTGCTGCGTATTTTCGCAGACATGAAGAAATATTTAGTCAGGAATGCAGTGGCTGGAAAGAAGATAACAACCAGGTCGTTAAGAAAATTAGATCCAATAGATTACGAAAGGTACTGCAATTATATTTTACACAGTACACATTCTGACTAAAATCTACATGGCAAGACAGCGTCATTTACAATATAAAATAAAATTGCTAAAAGTATTGTTGAAAGCGCTCGGAAATGCAAAACATTTGGACAGTTTTACACTCTTTTTGTCCAGAAAAGAAAACACTTGTACAAACATAAAAAAATAAATAAAAATCTTAATCGCAGTACCTTGCCAGTCCTCTTTAACGAAACTTATATAAAAGAGGGATTGCTGCACAATAATAATAATAATAATAATATATATATATATATATATATATACATGTTCAAATATATATATATATATATGTGAGTGTGTGTGTGTGTGTGTGCAAATTTAAAACATACATGTAAAAAGATCATTACAAAGTTGCAATTTTGTTTCAACACTGCTGATGTCTTATAAATTGATCACTTGATAAGACACCAGAATTGTTGAAACAAAATTGCAACTTTGTAGTGATCTTATAACATGTATATGCTATAAATTTTAATAAATATTATTAGCTGTACTTTGTAGTGAGCACTCTTTTAAGAATAATTTTGGTTATTGGAATTTTATTCCATATGTACCAACACTGTACTTGTATGTATGTCTATCTATCTATCTATCTATCTATCTATCTATCTATCTATCTATCTATCTATCTATAAGAACACACACAGACACACACACACACACACACATATATATATATATATATATATATATATATATATATATATATATAATCTTATATACTTTTTCTTTTTATGATCTGATGTGTATTATGCCTTTGTATCAATATTGTTTCTGTGCACAGATATGTTAATGACTCTCCCAGTAAAATTGGTTAAAGAAACAATGAAAATGCATGTAATAAAAACAATTTAAAATAAGCCTAATGTCTGCTAATGATTAGTTATGTAAATACATATAAAAATTCGATTTCATTATCAGATATTTTTGCTAATTAAATTCTAAGTTGAAAAAACTATTTTTATAATTCTGAGCGAAAATTTCACAATTTGTTTTTGTTAATCGATAAAAAGACAAAATTTACTTCCAATTCTTTACAACCTCTCTTTTACTTAATCTGTTTGTCTTTTTTTTCTTTTACTTTTTGCCCATCATCTTTTTCCATCTTTCTCCATAGATACCTCTTCTTCTTCTTCTTCTTCTTCTTCTTCTTCTTCTTCTTCTTCTTCTTCTTCTTCAATGGAACAGGTTTTCTGCTTAAAATATGTGTAAATGTTTCTAGCATAATTTTAATATAGAGATCTTAATATTGATCTACGTATAGTTGAGATCTATGAACTTTAAGATTATTAAGATAACAACAACAACAACATTAATAATAATAATATAAATAACGATAAATATCCTGATGCATGGCTCTTGCGGCTTCTGATTTTAACTGATTGGTAGTTCTAACATGTACATATTTTGTCTTGGTGTATTAATATAGGCTACAGTAAATATCATGTTCAGTCCAACAGATTTGCTAGTCAGTTACCTTATATTAACTAGTTGCCCCCACCCTCGTCCACCAGAAACTGATGCACTATGAATCTCTGTTCAATAACAGTAATAAAGATAATAAAACATAAGTGTTATATCAGAATTGGACATCCTGTCTGATAAAATGCACATTTCAGCAAAAGAAGATGAGAAAATTTCAAAATTGTGATAGTTCCGATCACAACAGAAGCCTATATATGTATTTTTGTTTGCGGATAGAAAATTGAAAGATTATATTGAATCAACTGCGCAATCTACTGCTATGAAATTTGGTTCCCTATGTCGTACTCACCAGAATATATATATTACATATAGACTTATTTATAAGTCTATCATTTGTTTTTGCTTTAAATATTGCTGCCACATTTGGTCTTATGCTCTTGCGATATATTTAGAGATTCTTGACAAAATCCAAAGAAATATCTGCAATGTTATTTGTCCTGATTTGGCATCTCGCATTCAGTCACTGTCCCACCGCCGTAATGTAGCTTCCCTGTGATTTTTCTATAAATACTTTCATGGTAATTGTTCCGATGAACTTTCCTCTGTGGTACCTAGACTTTATGAATTTAAGCTCAGTACTAGATTGGCAGCTAGGTCTCACACATTTACAGTTGAAATGGCGATATGGAACTGTAACAGTTTCTTCTGTCGCACTTCTCGCGTCTTGCTTCCCTGTCAACTTTGATATTCAAAAATAAAATCCAATGCCAATCATTATCTTCTGTCTTCTTAATTATTGTCTTTTATTGCACTTTTTCCTTAATGTCTTTTTTTCTTCTCATATTCTCTAATACTGAGTAACCCCTGTGCCTCGGTGGCTTTATTGCCTCGCTTGTAGTGAAATGTCTAAAAAAAGATAGATAGATAGATAGATAGATAAATAATGAAAAGTCTTGGATAGATAGATAGATAGATAGATAGATAGATAGATAGATTGATTGTGTGAACATAGGAATCAGTACTTTTTATAAAGGTTCTGTCTCCAATAGTTTACTTTTCTATGTAACACTTATGGCATTTTAGTAGTTGCATTCATCAGATAACTGTTATTTTATGAAAGGCTAGATTTCCTTGAGATAACAGTTAATTTGATTTTCTATACTTCATTATGAGTAAATTTAATCTTCCCTGGTGTTTCTTATTATTTTGGGGATTGTGCTTAAATGCCGCATTCTTAAAAAAATTATATTTCCAAGTCCATAAATTTTGAATGTTTTTCAAAGTTTTTGTTAGAAATTTCTTTTTAATCAAAAGGAATGGTTATGTCTACGATATAGCACTTACGTTTTTGAAGAGTTTTATGATGTCATGTGACGTAGTCAATGGAAATTCTGCTCTTGATTTATGGCGTCAACTTTTGGAAGATCCTCGCAGAATAAATGATGGCAATTTTTCTTGGTCTCAAGGTTATATTTTCTCATTTTTGTAGATGGTATACAAAGTGCACCCATTACTACAGGAATTAGCTCTACATTCCTGTTTCATAGTTTCTTCTGCTCCCTAGACTGACCGTGATATTTTTCTATCTTCATTTTCTTTGGAGTTAACTTTGTATCATATGGAAGAGCAAAGTCAATAATTTGACACTTGCTATTCACCTTACTTATACTAATAAGGTTAGAGAAGTCTTCTTCTTCTTCTTCTTCTTCTTCTTCTTATTATTATTATTATGTATGAACTGCTTGCTTCCATATTTGTTGTCGGTATGTCTCAGAATACGTTCTAACACTTGTGGTGTTTTGAGTTCATATTTTTCTTCATGGCGGAAATTATAATGTTGGCATATGTTCCAGTGCAGATATTTTTCTACGCTGTCACGTCTAACATTTGGGGTTAGGGTAGAGCATCCACATTATTATTATTATTGCTGTTTTTGTTGCTGTATACTGAAAGGGGATGTCATAAGGGCGTATATGTTGGAAGCTCGGGTTGTATATTATGAGTATATGTAGGACAGATAATGATTGACACTCGACTTGAAGATTTTAGCGATAAGAGAAACACCCCTTCGTATGTATTCCACATTACAACAATTCTGTGGAATAAACTAAGTGGGATTTCCTCTTTACAAATGGAATATGAAGGAAATGAGGATAAGGTCAATTCAGGGTACGTGGCATGGTAAATCTTAGTTGTGAATGTCTGGATTTCTGTCATGAAAATAGCGGAAGAGTAACGAGATGCTAACAATGTCCCCTTTATGGGAAAGCGGTTGAAGGATGGAAAGCGATTCATTACCCACAAGGACACGCAAACGCTTTTGAACTCAGTCGAGACTGGAAAATGAGGATTGGGCAATTTCGGTTAAGGCGTGGTATTTTGGGTCTGATCTGACTCTTGTAGGATAGATAATTGTTGGAGGAATCGGTATCTAGCCACCCTTCCACTAGGGTTGCATATGGCACAAGGCCGAGTTTAACGTGGGTTTCCCGAGCCCGTAGGCTCGGCCAAAAAGTGCCCGTAGAACCCGTATAAACGGGATCGGGTTGGTTGGAGGAATCATGTATTTTTTGGAGCAGTACAGGGAGCCGGTGATTTAGCGATGCTTCGTATACACGAGTTCCACTAAATATTTGGTGTGAGCTTCAGTTCTAAAGGGCGTTCCACTGAGAGTACAATCGAACATCTTGACTTAACTGATGTCAGTTCCTCCCCTATTAAAATATCCGGGTAAGATCAGAGGAGAGACCAGCTGATGGCTTCTGGTCTTCTAGATTTTTGGTGTTATCCCATTAAAAGTGGTTTCGTCTGCATATATATTTACTAGTGATCTGTTCTTATACAGATCGTTAATATATAGTAGAAAAGGACCTAAGAGGGAGCCTTGAGGGATGCCTGCCTTGAACTCATGAGCATCATAGAATTGGCCATTAACAATGATATTCATGTACCTACTTGAGAGGATGGACTTGATAAACGAGAAGATTCTACCAGAAAATGCCATAGCTGGGGAGTTTGTGTATCAGTCCTCTATGCCACACTTTGTCAAAAGCCTCGTGATGATTAATAATCGTTTCCCTGGTTCTATGCATAGTGAATGTTATGATATTACCGATGAACCTAGTGGAGCAAAATCCATACAGTTTGTCACTCCTGAAGTTGTTACTGTTGAGGTGATTGACAGCATTCTTTGTCAAAAGTTTGCTGATGACACTGAGGAAGCTGATGGGCTGATATTACGAAGAGATGAGCGCTAGGCCAACATTTTGTAAACTCGACATACAGCTAACACCTTCTATATACCTGGGAATCAGCTTTCCTTCAGGAAGCGATTAAACAATGTTGTCAAGATTATGAATATATCTAAACTAAGGTTCATAAGTGCAACGACAGGAATGTTATCTGATCTAGTAGTCTTCGAAGAGTCAAGCTTAGAATCCTGAAAATATCTCAAGCAAAAAAGCAATGTTTGTATACAGTGAGTGGGAGGAAATCAAAATTTGTCTCTACCTCCACGCTAGAAGACAAGGCCATCAATTTATCGCAAAGATTTTTGCCACATTCAAAGAACTCCGGACCATTTATAATGGATGGTACTGGTGGTTTTTATATTTAAAATTTTCCAGAACTCGCTAGAGCCAAGTTTCTTGCTTTCAAATTTTGGCTTGGATTGCATTTTCCAAGACTCCTTTGTTCTGTTACACCGCTCCTTTTGATAGAGATAATAGTAATGGTTACGGTGGACTATAGCTGCAGCACATTTGGTTGTAAACCTTTCGGTTCAACCTGTGTTGGTACTTTGATGCAGTATGCCTAAAAGGGCCCATTCGTAAATGAGGGAGGTTGTTTTGGCAGCCTCTTATGAATGCCGAGAAAGAAGCTTCAGCAAAATATAATCTGAAGGTAACCTTTTTAATATTGAGATATCGGAGGAAGCCTTCGATGTAGTATCAATTATGACAATGAGGTGTCCAAAAAATGTAAAGTTTCAACAAAACATTTTTTCACGAGAGGAGGAGAGAAAGAGGTCTAAGACGTTAGCATAATAGCCAGCTCTAACACGAATTGGCTTATCCAAGATTTCGGTCAGTTTGAATGCATGACATTCTTCGTCGTTGCTATTGTCACCAATGATAATTTTATGTGAAATGCAAAACATACAAAAGGTAAAGATCATATACTATGACTAACATTAATACAATGTTTTACTCCTTCATCGCACGAGTAAGGATAAAAAGTCTAATGTGAATAACTTATGGAATAATGATATTTTAGAATTTCAGAGAATATTTATAATCTAAGTTATTGCCAAGTCTCTTTCTTAATCGTTTTTTTAATTAATCGATAGTACACAACATACATTTCACATTAGTTTCATTTTTAATGTGTCTAACTTATTTATGTCAGTTTTACGTTCAGCAGCTGTTACTGAAAGTTTTTACATTATTCCAAGAACTGAAAAGTGAATAAAAAGAAAAAAAAAAGAATAATAGAAAGCAAAGAGCGGTTAATAAATTGTCTTTAAATGTAACCATATGTTTCACATGCAGGCTTGCAGATTTATATGTTAGCACACGTATTACACACACATACACACACAAATAGATAGCTAGCTAGATAGATAGTGAGAGAGGTGTATTTAATTATTCAGTTTTATTAAGGTATTGTTAGGTGGTATGAATTTTATGGGACATAATACCCGCTATTCCAGAGAAGCACAAAACGTATTTAATTCAGTTATAATATTTCTTTTCTTTTCGTTTCTTTCTCTTTGCAGTGAATATTATTTTCTTCAGCCGATGTAGCGAAACAAAGAAAATAGGAAGAAAAACAAGTTTAAATTGGTTAGATTTGTTAATTTTCTGTTAAGCCTGTGGCAAAATTATAATGAAAAAATTAAAATGTTGCTCCTATTCTCTCTATTCCCAGATGCACTTTGATTTATTTTCATTGATTTTAGTTTACACTTTTTTTCCCTTTCATTTTCCTACTTTCTCTCTATTCCATTTAATCTTGGAAATTTTACACTTGGAAATTCAGAAATATTTTATTACTTAAATATATACATCCACGTAGGCCAGAAAAAAATCATGATAAACAGCAATACATTTATATTTTAGGTAATTTGGCTGTATCGCGGAACTGGTACTGAAGAAATTTGGAACTTTTACAAAGTCAATTTATAACACTGTTATTTAACAAGTTTCGATAAATTTTACTTTTATTGAAGTGAAAATCAGTTTTTGTTTTCATTGTTCATTAATATGAAGAAAATATTTATATCTTAATTGTTGTAGTCTTAAATTTTAATTGCGTTTTCATCAAGAAAACCACAAGTCCAGAAAAGTTGATTCCCCCTTGTTATTAAACCTTTTTATCGAGCGGTTTTGAAAAGCTAAGCTGATGAATGCAACCGGTGATTGGAAATTGTATGACAAAGTGGAAAAAGTTTCAGGACTTCATCGAATTAAATGTGTTAGGTTGGTACGACTAAACATGCGAAAAAACGAAGTGTGCTGTGAATTTTAGAATTCTTTTTTATCTAACCGAATTCATTTATCTATCTATCTATCTATCTATCTATCTATCTATCTATCTATATATATATATATATATATATATATATATATATATATGTGTGTGTGTGTGTTAGAAATAATATAAAAAAATGTTTCTAACACACACATGTATATATATACACACACACGTATATATATATAGATGTAAAACAATGTTTTGTACACACACACATATATATGTGTGTGTGTGAGTGTATGTGCTCGCACGTGTGAGTGTGCGTGTGAAAAACCAGCAAGTAAACCAGCCATCACAATGCGAAACAATATCAGGGAAAACTGCGTACCCCACACAAACGGCTCCAATATATATATATATATATATATATATATATATATATATATATATATATATATATACGAAAGGGGTTACATAGAATTTGGAGCGAGAGCAGATAGGAGTGATAGAGGAAAGGATGAAGAGAAGGATAATGGATAGATCAAGGTAACTGGAGATGTCTATTGACATTACATTTGAATAGTTGGAGATTATAGCTATCAGGGTAAGAGGAAAAGGGAAGGGAGTTCCACAGGCGAGAGGTGCGAGATATGAAGCTATTGGAGTAGAAGAGACGGCTACATTTAACAGTTTAAGCAGTGAAAGCTTGAGAGTGGGTTGCCAGCCTCGTAGGACGATTGAATTCATGAAGCCTGGGAACCAGCGGAAGCAGCTCCTCGGAGCAATTACCATGAAAGAATTTGTAAAAAAGACAGAGAGAGGCGACGGCACGCTTTTGAGAGAGCGATTACAGACGAGATGGCAGAACAGGGCCAATTATATTGCATATGCGTCTCTGGATCTTATCAAGAACCCCGAGGCAAACAGAAGGGGCTCCAGACCATATATGGCAACAATACTCCATGCAAGGGCGAATGGTTCATTTGTAGATTTGAAGGATCGACTCCGGCAAGAAATAATTTCCTAGCGCGGCACAGGGAGCCAACTTTCCTTGCGGTGCACGAAGCAATTGACTCAATGTATTTGTTCCATCTTAGGTCAGCAGACAATGTGATACCGAGCAGCCGCAGAGAGGTCCTCTTGAGAAGTTGAGCGTATATATATATATATATATATATATATATATATATATATATATATATATATATATATATATATCTCGTTATAACGCCTTTGGTATAGATAAAAGAAACAAACAGGCGGACAGACACTCTCTTTAGTCTGGATATTGGAGGTGATAAGATAATCTAATTTAATTGATTCATGGTTACTACTTATCCACAGAGATCTCAAGGCATTTTCCTCGCATACAGTTTTGTCTTTCTTTTATCTTAACTCGAGGAAGCTAAAGAGAGCAGACCCTCGACGAAGAGCATTGTTAATAAATTTTCCACTTTGTCTCATCATCTTCACTTTTGTTTCCAATACTATCATGCATCCTACAAACACACATGCATATATATATATATATATATATATATATATATATATATATATATATATATATATGACCATGCTCTCTGTCTCTCTGTCTCTGTCTGTCTGTCTGTCTGTCTCTCTGATTTCGCTTACGATGTCACAACATTTTTTTTCGTCTTTGGGAGTTCTTTTTTCTAATTAGTGTTCAACCCGTACAAATGCAAGAGCAATACAATAAACTATATCAACATTAACGTTGTTTTAATGACCATCTTGCAGGTATGATTGTTCATTTAAGGTCAGAAGTATCAACATTGTTGATGAGTCTATAATTATTGTTAATCCTTTCTCCAAAAGCAAGGTAATAAAACCACTAAGAAACAAGGGGTTACTGAGTATAAGGGAATATAAGAAACAAACATTATTAAGGAGAGAGAACAATAAAAGAACAGGAATTAAGAAATACATTACTCGCTAATTATGAAACATGGTTTCTTCGATATATTCTATTGACAGGCAGGCTCTTTATGTTTAACGTATAATCTGAAATAATAAATGTTTGTCTTTGTTCGAACAATCGCTATAAAGATTTTGCCTAAGAAGGAAAAACATGTGACTAAAGTTTGGAGCTGACAATCATTGAAAAGGCATTGTGATAATAACAGTTAATATAATATCGGCAGTAAATTCCACTGGTAAATGTTTGAATCTTGATAAAAGCAAAAATCTGTAAATGCAATTATTTGCGAATTGAATGTAAACCATCTTTTGATATGCTCCTGTGCCAGACATGAGTGATTCAAAAGAATTCCCAGACGTTTAAACATACATACAGAAAATGCCTTTGAAATCCGTCTGTCGCATAGTAAATGTTTATGTATTTCCATTTATTATTGTCATGATTATTGCTTATCGGATTGTTCGCCTTGTTTTCTTTCTTTTTATCCTTTTCTTCTTCTTCGGTTCTAGAATTAAATATACGTTGAAAAATCTTAGTCAACGGCAGATCTTCTCTTGTCAGCTAACGCTTTCGCACAAGTATTTGACAGATCTAATCTATTTTCAATGCATAAAAATGAGATTTCCCGCTCGTGGGTTCATCTAAGCAGTTACAAACTGATGGTTGTCAGATTCTGGCTTTTATGCTTGATTAGTCAAGTGTGAGGCAATTATTTATTGGAAATTACGTCAGATTGGAAAAAAATATACTTTAAAGTAAATAGAAAGAAAAAAGAAAGAATCTAAAAAAATATGAGAAGGAAGAATTACTAAAGTAAATCAAGAAAAAGAAGAACAGCAAAAATAAGTTGAGATGTGATATAGAAAAGGAAGAGTAAAAATGGAGAATGTGACGTGAAAAGGATAAAAATGAGAAATAAAAAAAATGCGATAAGCAGGAAAATAAAAAAAATAATAGAAATAAAAGAAATAGAAAAAGTTAAATATTGGAAGAAAGAGTATGAGGGAAGGAAAAAATAAGGAGAGAAATAAGATATAAAAAAAGAAAGACTTACAGAAAGAAAGTAAAAGTGTAAAAAGATCACAATTGTAAGATGAGGTTGGAAATATAAAATGAAAAAAAGAGATGAAGAAGAGTTACCGCGTCTTTTTAGTTTGTTGCCTGTGTTTATTCTTCATCTTTTTTTTTGCATTCATCGTGATTATTATCATTATCTAAAGATTATTACGTATATATTGATGTGTATGTTCGAACATTTCGGCTTATATTAAAAAAAAACAAAACACGTAGATTATTATGTCAGAAGTAACCTTAATACATACTATAATTTGTTCTATTTGCTTGAAAAAACTCTATGCACTATATTTGCTGAAATGAGTTATTATTTAAGTACATGTTGCTTTTCTGCAGCTACCATATAAAATGAAAGATTTGACTTATTAAGAAAGAATCTTTTATATCAACGCGCCACTAACTGTAAAAAAAAGTCTAGTCTAAAAATAATAGAAACAGTCATCATAAAAATTTTAAAAAATCAACCCTTAACGGCAACTACGAACACGGCCATAATGTACTGACAGTGTTTGGGAATTAAGAATATGTCTACGCCCCAGGAAATTACACGCCATTTACAATAACAAAACTGAAAATGATTGAAAATGGCTAGTACATTATCTAAAATCTCTCAGTATAAACAAAAATTTCTATTAAAATAAGTCCAAAAGGTAGATAGTTTCGCAGACAGGAGAAGCACAATAAAGACTGAAAAATATGCCCCATCGGTATTTTTAATCAAGCATGCATTATAGAGGATTGCTGCTTCCCAATGCACACGTCCGCGCAGGCGCGAACGCATATATTGTTTAAAATTTGCTATATTTATGGGAAAAACGTTCAATACTGGAGACAGAACGTTTATAAATATAGACCGTGTAGACAGAAGAAGCAATATGTGTGTCAGTTTCACACCTCAAAAGACCTTCAGAACATGTGTCAATACTACTTTCATGAGCTCTACATATAGGCCATTGGGCAATGTATGCTTTTCTCTCGTTCCAATTTTAGTAAAAAAACAGAATTGTTGCAAAGATTAAGCGTAAATTTATTAACAGGAGATAGATATTGGTTATAGTCATATGGTTGGTGAAAATAATTGAAGGCGCAACATTGTCGTGTTTCATTTTCTTCATACAATCGAGACCATTTGATAAACATATTACTGGGAGGATTTGCACTGCAGCTATTACATTAATATTAGTATTTTAAAACTGACAGAAAGCATATACACGTACATATGCACATACGCACAGACATTTGTGTCCGTGTGCCTGTATGTAGTGGAATGAAGTGAAAAAAAAATGAATATTTTTAATATTACCTCAATGATTATTTTTAGATTGATATCACCATAATCGTCCTTTAGCTGATGTCGGAATGATTCAGCAAAACAATCCCAAATTCATCAACTAAATATGCAATCCTGCGCATAATCTTAACTTGGATGACTTGAAGCAGTTTCTAACTAATTATTGAATATCTTAAAAATAAAATTCTGAACGAAGCTTTAATTCAAGTCATTAGAATTTAAGGGTGGGACTCAGTAATCTGTAGAAGAAAGACGAACAAATGAAACTGAGATTTAATTAAGTAAAAGGAGCTGAGAAAAAGACAAATAACAACAGGTATTCATACACAATTCTTATAACACTGATATTTGAAAGTTTCTATTATTTTAAAAAGGCGTCTTGCTGTTTGTTATCGAATCACTTCTGTAATGCTTAATTGTTTGTAAAATTAACATTGCTGTCATATTTTGAAAAATATTTAAAATAGACAAGTAACGTATTTGTTTAAGTTTTTGCTTTAATATATCACTGAAGCCAACTTTTGTATGTTTTTATTATACATAAACGTGTATGTAATTATGTGTGAGTGGAGGATTATGTGTGAATATCGCTAGAAACATGCTTGTAAGTAATTAATATTTGTTTACTACTGCTATTTGGTTGGCTTCGATGTTTACCAATGATCATGAGAATATTATGAATAAATTCAGCATCATCTCTCCTTTTAGGTCAATGCTGTCACATGTGCAGCAAATAAAAAGAGTCCTTTTAATGTCATCCAGTAAAAATGTTACAAGACTCAGTTTTTGACAAGTCCGTGATATATTTGTTAAAACCAGAATTTAGCTACTCAATACATTATGTCATTTATTTCATACAAAAATGAATCACTGAAGAAAAACATGAGAAATATTTTCACAAAGAATGTGTTTCTTGAAGTTTAATGATTAGTTTGTCTCTCATAAACACGGCATATTTTTAAAATGTTAATCAACATTGAAGGCTGAAAATATTGCTTTTTTCTTACATCGTTTTTTTTTTAAATTAAAGTATATTAATTATTTTCAGTATCTGTCTATATTTCTGAGATAAGTTATGATGTACACTATTTACATTATTGGAACTATTGTACTCATCTTTGTCGCCATATTTATTACGCTCCGGCTTTCTTCAGGTGGTTAGAATGTTGAACTCATCCCTTTATTTGGCTCACTGTTCTAGTACCACGTGCCATGTTTAATGGGTGTCAGTTACCTCCTGTTAATTCCCCTCTCCATGTTCTCCACTGCCTTAAGCAGCTATTGAACTCGCACACTTTGGGTCCTGTCACTGGTTAGGATCTAACTAATCCACTGTGCGATGTGTCTTTGAGGACATCTGTGTATGAATTTCTGGGTCTTCAGCCACCTTTTTTTACCAGTACCCATATTGCAATTTTTGCTGTTATGTTTTTATCAGTGCTCATATTGCAATTTTTGTTGTTATTATCGCGTTTCTCTGGCACTCCTTATTACTGGTTCCCATATTGTATTCATTTCTATGCTTGTTCGACTCAGGAGATTTTTGTGGCCTAACATATGTAATGATTTCTTAAGTTTACGAATTTTCCCATGATGTTCTTTGTCTATGATCTCAACCTGATCCCACAGAGGGCGGTGATATCCCTTTTCGCTCCATATGTGGTCAGCCACGCCTGATTTTTCCATTTCCCCTCGTGTTACAGCTTTTTGATAAAAACATAACAGCAAAAATTGCAATATGAGCACTGGTAAAAAAGGTTGCTGAAGATATGAGGTTTATAATACCCAGAAATTCATACACAGGTGTCCTCAGTGGATAAAGACGTTAGTTAGATCCAGTGACAGGACCCAAAGTGTGTGAGTTCAATACCCGGTAAAGGCGGTGGTGAACTTGAAGAGGGGAATTAACAGGAGGTAACTGGCATCCATTAAACATAGCTCGTGGAACTAGAACAGTTTATCTCAGTGAGCGAAATAAAAGGATCAGTTCAACATTCTAACTACCTGAAGAAAGCCGGAGCGTACAACAGCCGAAACGTTGTAATAAATATGGTGACAAAGATGAGGACATTAATTAATTTGTATTTTATTCGTAAAACGCATGGATACACAATTCTTACTTCAGATCTAAGGTGTGTCCGTAGATTAAAAAACAAAACAATACTTAATAATTTGCTGGTACAAATGTGATGCCGTTATGTTAATGTTAATGTTATTCGAATATTTTTGTTACTGAACAATTAATATTTCTAAAATCAAATTTTATAAAGACCCATTCCTAATATTTGTACGTGCATTTTTCCTAAATTTTAGTTTTGTTTTCTTCTTCTTCTTCTTCTTCTTCTTCTTCTTCTTCTTCTTCTTCAAATTCTTCTTCTTCTTCAAATTCTTCTTCTTCTTCAAATTCTTCTTCTTCTTCAAATTCTTCTTCTCCTCCTCACCCTTCTTCAAATTCTTCTTCTTCTCCTCCTCACCCTTCTTCAAATTCTTCTTCTTCTTCCGCTTCATGAGAAGATTGTACCTGATTTCTGTAACTGTTAAATAAAAAGTAAAAGATCTGACTTCTCCATCTATATTATTGATTTCAAATGAATATGAACAGGCGATATGATTCGAGCGATGGGTATTATCTAACAATAGGAACTAAGAAGTTACAATTACGATATTATGTGCATAACAATTCCTCACCGGACCCCATTTTTATTGTTCCGTATATCGAGACGTTTTTCGACGATTCCTTCACGATCATTTCAGTGTCACTGCATCTTCGGAAACCAATGTAAAAGGTTCATAATTGGAGTCATTAAGCACGGCAGTATGAATTTCAGGGTTATCCAGTGGTTGAGGATGGGTATCAGATTTATATTTATTTATTTCTGCGGGACTATTTTCAACACAAGTCTTTCTTCCTTGATAGTTGTAGATTCTTTTCGTATCTGTTCCCAGCTGGAGCTAAATCATGCATAGACACTGTTGACTCAAGTCCGTCGTCTAATTTTACGTAAGTATATTGTGGATTAGGTTCGAACTGCTGAACTTCGTCAACTAAAGCTACGTACTTGTTGATATGGACATTATGAAGTTAAAGAAAAGGAACAGGAGCTGGTAGCCAAGATGGTAAAGAGTGACCACTGAGTGGTCGGCACTGAAATGAAAATATTATTTCATGTGCTGTAGTATTGGTAGTGCAAAGAGTAGAGATCTTATGACATGCAGTACTGCAGTAGAATAACTTCCCATTGAGATTCTCACAGATTTCTTAAGGCCAAAGACAATATATCATGCTTTCAAATAATTCCTTTGTATCATTCACACTGACCATTACCCTGAGAGTTGTTTTTGGGTAGTTCGATTGGTAGCGATACCCAAACCAGTGAGGCACTCATGCAATACTTTAGATAAAAACGAGGGATTACGGTCGGAGTGAATATAGGAAGCCTTACGAAACAGTAAATATTTGATTTAGACATTTAATTAGTATACTTGGTGTCATATTAGAGTAACAGAAAAAAAAAACTAGTGAAATCATTTATTAGTATGAGCATAGAACTGTTCTTTGAGTTAGAGTGAAAGAGGTTGCTTAAGATCTAGACTGAATCATTCCATTGGTTATGTGACCTTGACAAGGCGAACATTTTCTGAATGTAGAAACGTGGTTTCCATCTAGCACAAACAAAACAGTCCGCGCATATTTTTCATCCTCTATAAAGTATGGAAGATCCTGACTTTGATAAAGTGGGGTAACTTGGATATCCCCAGATAAAAAAAGACGATTGTGCATCTCAGATACATTTTCTTTGTGGAAGATAGCGCCACAGTGAACACGTTCTCCATCTTTAGATTTTATCGTTTTAATTTTAACATGCTTCTCCGTATGAAACATTGTTCATTGTCTGTTGATCAGTGACGATGGTAAAACGTCAAGCAGAGAAGTGAGACTACAGCTTCTATAATGAGTGAAACTTCCTTTTCTGCTGAAGCGTACTTTCACTAACTTTTTCTTCCTTCTCTCTGTGTCTTTTCTGTGTCTGTGATGTCATGTTTCGTGGATGCACTAAACATATGTTCTTTGTAAGGCTATGTAATTACAAGCACATCTCTCTCTCCATATATATGTGTGTGTGTGTGTGCGTGTGTGTGCGTGCAGATATGTAGAAAAATAGGAAAGAACAGGTTAGGTAAATAATCCGGAGTACTTTTGTTTTTACTTTTATTTTTAAACAACAGTGCTTCATACAGAAGTAGAGCATAAATTATAATTATTTTTTAAAAATATGATTCCTTCGCTACATAAGATTTCTAATGTTTCAAAAACGAGAGCCGAAAACCTCAATATAATTATTAAAATTAAATTGAGTTAAAGTATCAAGCCCTGTTTCATCCTCAATCTAAAATTTAGGAATAACCAATCTAAAAATTTACGCATCTTTATAAGCATGTTCATTCGCAAACGGATGGGGCGACCATTTTGGTAAGGGGTCTAAGAGATAATTTTTATCCACATATCAGTCACCTTCGGAAAGAGGTCAAGCTGAGGTAGGGTGGAGGCATCCATATCAAAGCAAATGATGGCATTTATGTGCGTACATCGTCTGGTCAGTTACAGTGAAAGATTACTTTTGGCACCATAATATGTAGTTAAGAGAATTTTGTTTTAATTTATTTATTTATCCTTTTATTTATTTATTTTTGTTTATATATATATATTAAAACATTCATCATATAATTATATATATATAATTATATATATATAATTTTAAAACATTCATCATTCGCTTGTGGTCTTAGTGCCTTTATAGCCTCGAACGTGAACTACAATGTTGATTGTTTTGAAATCAGACCAATTACATATTTTTTAAATCAGAATAATTTCATCTTTCATAACGTTTTAAGTTATTCATTTTATTGGTTAATAATGTGTCAATTTTAATCATCAAACATCAGTGAATGAAATATTAATTCAAAGTTATTTCATTAAGAAATATAATCTCGATTTAATACACATTAACCTCTGATGTGATTGCAAAAAGCGAAATCCGATGGCTGTAGCCTTTTTTATGAAACCATTGACGACAAAACTTTTCATATTAAAATTGAGTTTAACTGCAACTACATTTACATCAACATAATCTTATTTCATACATAAACGCAGCTAATGACACTAAACTTTGCATTTTGCACATGGATCAACATATACAAAATATTTGTAAGAAGAATTTAATACTTTGTGTTAATAATAATTTGAATCTAATAAACTTTCCGCGGTGTATTTAAAAATGTGATTATTTGTTGATGAGTGTGAAAGAATACGAAAAAAGAGAAGCAAAAGAAGCAGAACAATAAAAGAACAGTAATCAAGACAGTCGATAATGATAGACATTGCATTTCAATTTTTCAAGATCAAAGTTTTTGATAGCTTTTTTAATTATTTATACTATTTACATCGTTCGGATTGCCATAACACAACGTTTTGGCCGTTGTACGCGTTGATAAAAGTTGAAATTTCGGACCAAACACTTTATTTAGCCAACGGGTTTAGAGTGTTCTAATTCCACGTGTCATGCCTTAGTTTATCTCAGTTTCAGTTAATTTCCCTTAGTAACTCAACTCTTCAATGGCTTGTTCCCTCTGCTGTGGTAAGATATTGAACTCACAAATCTTTGGGTCAAGTCACTGGATTGAACCAACACTTACTGGTTCCCATGTATTCATGCCTATGTTTGACCGGCTTTGGAGATATTTGTAGCCTAGCATATGCGCTGATTCGTTAAGTTTTCGTATTTTCCAGTGATGTTCTCTATTATTTCAATTTCATCCCACAGACGGCAGTGATTTCCCTTTTCCCTCTATATATGATCAGCCATGCCCGATGCTAGTTTGTTGTTATCTGTCTCCATTGTGAACTGTATCGATAGTCTTATTGAGTTCACACGGTCCAGTAGTAGACATCTTTCAAGACGGGTCACAGTATGAAGGTGTCATCTACATATCTCAGTCATAGAGTTGGCTTCAGTGATATCAAAATATAAACATATTATATAATTAATTTACTCATTTACTCAAAGGAATCCTTTTCTATCCTGAAAGTGGTCACGACTTTAGCATTTTGATCGCAGCTTGGGAGTAAAGGGACGAAATCCGTGTTTTAATTTATACTGATAAAATAAAATAATTTAACCTAGTTGTTTTAAGAATAGACCTTTTTATTTTCTTGTTTTATTTCAAAAGAAAAAGGAAACATTTTACCGCTAGAAATGAATGAAAGTCTTCTTGCGTATATAAACAAAAAATATCACCTGAAGAGAAAAATTGAATTTTTACGTTATCTTTTTTACCGGTCTCGATGCTCTGGATTTTTAAAACCAAATCATTTTTCTTTTCTCCTCTGCACCACAGAGTCGTTTCTTTGAGCAAATTAAATCTGCTGTAATCGTGTCTTAACAAAATTGCCATCATTAAAACAACTCGATAGGTTTAATTATTTTGATAGCCCATTTAGTGCAGTGGTAATCGAATAGTAATCAAATAATCTAATGGGCAGATGAAAGGAACTTTCGTGTTATACTCTTTGCTGAAAGTGGAGGTGAAAATATTTGCTAGGAACAAAAGTTCGAAGAGTTTTTCAATAGGTGGTGTTTGAGAATGTGATTTTTTTCGAACGTGACTGAAATTTATGATATATGTTGTTCTTCTATGTGCCATGTCTCTACAGGCGATCATTGTTCTCCACGACATTCTATCTTAGTAGATTTTCTCCCTTTACTAAGGTTCCCGCTCTCCGTTCTACCACCCATTTACACAAGCACGTCAGGTAAGTGGATCGCTGCCTTCCTTATCTCTCTAACCATCAATATACCTCGCGAATGTTAAGTTTTCTAAGCCCCACTTATTCATTACGTGTTAAAGAAATTTCATCTATCTTTTCCTGATTTTCTTTCTTGTTTACTCGTTCCATCCATGGAATTTTCAGTATCCTTCTGTAGAACCGCATTTCTGCTGCCTCTAGTTTTTTTCCTCATCCATGGAGAAATTGTCCAATACTCACTATCATATAAGAAGATGGATATCACATAGTAATACAGTATTCTTTTCTTTTTAATGATATTTTTCTTTTGAGATGTTTCGCTAGTCCAAATCATGTTCGAGGATACATTTTCCGTCCACCGTTTAAAATCTTCCGATATATTGGACATTCTGCACCGGCCTGATGTTTATATCTCCAAATCGTAACTTACATCTTTGGCATTTTCTTTTGCTGATGGCCATACTTTCTGTTTTTTGCAGTTGATAGTTAACCCATTTTTAGCGCTTTCTTCTACCACCATCACTAGGAGGTCATTTAGTTTCCTTTGCAAGTCGGGAATTAACACAGTATCTGCGTATATTATTTTATTGAGATTACGTCTACCGATGATAATTCCTGGTAGCGTCTCCAGTTCCCTTGTGCTATCGTGTGCCGGATAGGTAGAATATAAATGTGAAGGAAGAGCCATTTTTTGTCACACGTCCCAATCTATTTTGCTATGTAGCTATTCAATTCATTTTCTGTCCGTATGTAGTCGGTTTACTCCCAGTATAAATTCTGGATTTGTTTAACATTCTTTCCATATAGAACTAACAATTCAAATGGATCCTTGTGCCGTACTTTGTCAAATGCTTTGTGTAAATATATAACATATAAGTGCACATCCCTCTACGCGTGTATTTCTATTGCTGATATCAATGTCATGAATAACACATTTCTTATTTCCGGTCTGCTTCGCGTTCTATTAATGAGGATTTGTATCATTTGTTTGCTTATGCGGCTCATTGAACTGATTGGTTTATGGAGTTCGTATTCGTTCGACATTTCAAAGCGTCTTTCTATATACTTCCCGTATGGATTGCGAATTTTTATATAATTCCTGTATGGATTGTGATTTTTTTTAAATATAAATTGGTTTTAGGTTAAATCGAAAATGTAAATGAGACGCTTATTAATTTTCTAAAGGGAAAATGATATGTCGGAAAGGAAAAAATCTGTACAAGCAATAAAAAAGATATGTGCACTTTATGTGAATGGTGCAGTAGCTGAGGGTAAGTGGTTCGCTAGTTTTGGAAGGGGACATTTTTATGTGCAGTCAAGAACGTTTCGACAGTCCTGGAGTCATTGATGATGACCAAATTGCAATACTAATTAAAAAAATCCAGTTTACATGACACGAAATATAACAGAGATATTCCACGTATGTCATATGGACGTTTTAATGCATTTGAAACCACTTGAATTGCTACGATATTTGGGTGCCTTACGATTTAATGCAAAAATGTTAATGGACCGAACATATTCATCTGCAATCAAACGCAAAAAAAGAGAAATTAAAACGACACAAGTTTTAAAAGAAGATGAAAATGGATTGTTTGCAACAATGTGGAGCAAAAATATCTTGGAGAACACGAAGTAAGTCAGTCAGCATTCGAAGAAGGTAATGCTGGATATCTCTGGTGGTATTTAAAGAGCATTGTTTATTTCGAACTCCTCCCGCAAAATCAGATAATTTGGGCACATGAAAGGTAGCAATCGATTAAAAGCGTTTGGCCAGTCTGAAGGGTGTAGTCTTCCACCATGAAAACTCCAAACCTCAAGTTTCATTTTAGAGCCGACAGAAATTATATTATCTTCGTAGAGTGTCCTACTATACAGACCCTACTCACCTGACCTTGTACCTTCGTATAATCACTTATTTCGATCTCTACAAAGTTCTCTTGATGGGAATCTTTTAGACTACTTAATCACCCAGAAAAATGCCATGTAAAATCATAAAGCTGCTTCAAAAATGGCGAAATGTATTGAAATGAAATGACAAGTTTTAAATAAATCTGCGTATAAATACCCAAATATTGTCTTTATAATTAAATTTCAAACACTAAAAATTTTTGTCCTAAGTCAATGTGCCTTTATATACGGCTTGAAATAACTGTTAGATATATCACATTTTGTTCTTTAAATTACATAATTCGGTTGGTTTTAAATAGGTATTTGCTCAGATTCGCAAAAAAGGAGCATACGATGATTAAAAATAACCCAAGCTTTATAAAAACCAAGTTTTATCGTCAAAATATTTATGTTATTATTAAGAAGAAACATCAAAAGATTATTTGATTATTATTATTTTTTTTTACCCTTTTTAGAACGTTCAAAATTTTGATTAAAAACTTTGCTTCTCTTGTGTCGGCGGGGAGACCAAAGATAAGTATAAGAAATTTTAGCGTCGTTTTTGCGTGGAAAAAACACTTTGATTTGGAAATTCTTGCAAAAATCAAACTGTTGAATACTTAACGAAATTTTCAGGATTTATTCACAAATGAATTAAATTATTTTAGAAATGTTTCTTTTTAGAAAAGCTTGGTAAAACCTTTTTTGCATCTGTTACCTACCACTTATTTAATTTTATGAAATTTCGAGAAATTAATTTTTGTTCTGTGCAATGTTTATATTAATTATACACAGAACTACTTGAAGAATTTAAATCATCTTTTTTTCTGTAAAATAGCACCCCCAGCTGATGGAAATCTGCCCTGATTCGTAAAATGAAAAATGCAATAAAACTAAGACATTATTTAATTAGAAATTGATTGTATATTATAGACATTATTGTCTTAAGATTTTTTCGATAAATAATGATTTTTCTTTTTATTCTAAATTTTAATTAGAATAATTTATAAATTTTTGAGTCTTTTAAATTTCTGTATTAATTTGTAGTATAGGTGATATTAAGTAAGAATAATATTTACTAATCATAAATGGAGAAGCTTACTACAATTCATCGATCTCCAATATTTAAAAAATAATTTTGAATTTTTTGTTTATAAACGTGTAGTTAATACTCACCGTGTAGAATGTTCGTTTCCAATAGGACTACTCTTAATACGATTTTCTAATGTGTTTTGGCTTTGTTAAATATTAAGAGCTTCCTCAAACAAAATTAGTTTTTGTTCCCTTTTCTTTGTAATATGTATGTAAATGCAATTAGTTTTCAACACATCTTCTGTAATAATTACCGATGCCTGCACGCACACATATGTCTCTCTATGCTAGGCTATCGTTGTATGGCAGAGAAAAGGGGATATTTTAACGTTTTCTATACAGAATACGCCAGTGGCCTGGAGAACTCAATTCAATTTATGTATATATATATATATATATATATATATATATATATATATATATATATATGCTACAATATTCATGGGAAAATTTGAGGAGACCCATATCTATCCAATCATTGGTAACGACTGCGTATTCTATGCAAGATATATCGATGATATATTCTTTGTATACACGGGTAGTGATGACAAACTTACCCAATTCCTTATGACCCTAAACACAGTGCACGACTCAATTAAGTTTGACTATGAAAAATCCACAACATCAGTAACATTTTTAGACACCCGAATTTACATAGATGAAAACAGGAAACTACAAACGACACTACACACTAAAATCACTGACACCAGCAACTATCTACACTTTAAGTCTTCCCACCCTAAACACCTCAAAGAGAACCTTCCCTATTCACAAGCACTTAGACTCAGAAGGATATGTTCCAACAATGAAGAATTAAATAAACACATTGAAAATCTGGAGCATCAATTCACAACACGTGGCTATAAACAACACCTAATCAGGGAACAAATAAATAAAGCAATTTCCACACCTAGAGAAGACACCCTAATGTGCAAGATTAAAAATAAATCTAGTCGCATCCCTCTAGTAACCACTTTCAATCCCACTCTGCCTCCACTATCCCAAATATTCAAACGTCGCTGGGAAATACTACATCTCAAACCAGACCTAAAAAAAACTGTTTAAGGAACCCAGCCTTCTTGCATATCGTAGACCTAAGAACCTAAAAGAAATCATAGGTAGTAACCAAATTTCAGGGGACAAGGTAATCCGCAATAAACTAAGAACAAAAACAACAGGATTTTCCCAACCATGCAACAACAAAAGAAGTTTATGTTGCAACCATATTAAAAACACGAATTCATTCACTAGCTCAATCACTAAATCTACTTTCAAAATCTACCACGATTCTAACTGTAGAAGTCATAACATAATTTACCTCCTAGAATGCACACTATGCCAGAAACAATATGTAGGAAAATCTGAATGGCCCTTTCACTACAGAATTAACAATTATCGTAAACGAATTAAGTCGACTCCCCATGAAAAATTATTACCTGTAGAACAACATTTCCGCCTGGAAAAACATGATTTCAAAACCCATGCCAAATTCACTATAATTGATAGAATAGAAAAATTCAGAGCAGATAACATTAGAAAGATTTTAGAGTCCCATGAAAATAAGTGGATACAACGTCTAAAAACAAAATATCCAGCCGGGCTAAACCATAAATTTAACAATATATAGATAGTAGTACGAATATATAACTCAACAAATCAAAACCTACCCATATTTCTCACCCACACAAGACAGACATGCTTACGGAGGTGTGGAGGCCTCACACTTATACACTCACCCACACGAATATACACACTTACACACATCATACTCACTCACTCCCTAATGAGCCAAATGATAACACCCACCCACAGCAATACACACGCTTACACACATCATACTCACTCACTCCCTAAGAACCAAATAACACACACACAAACACTAAACAGAGGCACATCCCCTCACCAGGTCAAATAAAACTGCCAAACTGACCAGAGAATTCATAGCAGCATGTATCTATCCAGCTCTTATCCCATATAACAACTTAAAAGAGACTGTTTGACCAACACAAGGAATGTTAAAAGATTCATGTTAAAAAGATAAAAAATAAAAAAAATAATGAAAACTACAGACAAAAGTTCATTTTCTCTATCAAGACATTCATTTCTGTAGTTCACAGCTAGCAGCAAGCAGAAATATTTCTCCTCCCGATGATGGCCATTTTGGTCGAAACTAGTCGAGGAATCTAATAAATGAAATAATAATAAAAAAAAACGAAAGAATATTAATCTACAACCCAGTGTGTCTAAAGATTTTAATTTTTTTATTTATTGTTCAATATATATATATATATATATATATATATATATACTCTCGACTATATTTGATTATAGTGGTGAAAGAACCATCCACACTTTTTGAATGGCCGAATAAAGTGACTTGGTGTACTATGTGTCAGTGTCCTCAAACAACCCTCCGAAGGTTTTGAATTCAGAGTTGTCCTTCTCCTAGACCAGTTACCATCCAAGGCTATAGAACCCAGTCTGTCTTGCTATTTACCCATAGCTGGAAGGAGAAGAAGAGGATTCACACCTTTCCCAAGGGTATTAGTACGTAAGTGAATATAAAGGATTCGACTGGAATTCGAATTCGGCTCTCCGATTCCTCAGTCTAAGTCTCTATCCATTACTCCGCCGTATGTTTGCGCGTGTGTGTTTACGTGTAGCGTGGTTGTGTAGAGTGCGTACCATTTAATTCTTACCATTTTAATATTTTAATTTTGTTTTCTTATGAGAATATCCAATAATAGACCATGACTGAAGATTCGATCTTCGGAGTGATTTTTAGACAACATTAATACGCAGAAATTATGCACAATTTTTTATTTACAATCGTTTTAATGCTAACTGAATATTATTATTTTTAATTATGACTAAATTATATTATGGTTAAATCTAATATATATTATTAGGTTTAATGCTCACTAAATAATATTATGTTTAAAAATAACTAAATCCCATTATGTTTATGGTTAGAAATCTCGTTTGATATTCTATATGACTTTATTCAAAGAGATAATGAAAAAAGAATTTAAAATTCATATCCTTTTCGTTCAAATAGCAACATTAAAACTTTCTATTTTAAGATGCATCAATTTCTTCACGTTCTAAGAAGATCTCACAAGTAGAAATGAACATTTTTCTGAAAGAAACAGAATAATGGGTCAAACATTTCCCTACAGCATTTAATGGAAAATTCCTAGCGAATTGTTCGACATGTAATATTTCATGGAATAAATTCTCTAACGTTTTCTACGTTTTCTCTCGTACGAACTGTATATTTCTGGCCAATTTTCTTATATAAAATTGATCTGATAAAACGTTACCAAAAGATTAATTTCATTTTGATGCTGTACGTTGGTTACAAGAAACTGAAACTATGTTTTCCCTTCCTCAAAAGTTGATATACGAATCTTTAATAATAATTTAAGAGAGCTCAAGGCAAAATTTCTGATGAAAAATACAAATATTCTAATTGTAAATCTACAGATGTAAATTGTATGCAAAATATAGATATGAAATATGATTTCTTAAAGGAATGGAGAAATCATATTTCATATCTATATTGAAGGTGAAATATTGAAGGAGACAACTGTTGTCACATTCATTATTTGTCTCACATTGTAATCTTTCAGATTTTTAAACTTTCTTCATCTTAACACAAAAAATATTGTGTTTTTGCCATCCCGAATATCTCAAGAATCGTCAGAAAACGTGGTTTTTATATACATATTTTATTCATATTTGTCGCCAGTTGAATACATTTATATTTCAATAATATTTTTGCGAAATATTATCATCGAAATTGAAGATGTCCTCTGAGATTCATATCATCTAGCAAATTGCATGATTTCGATATTTCATTCTTGCTACTTGATTTACACTGAAAAGAGAGACAAATGAAAACCTTTTTGTATTTTAAAATGTAAGAAATCATTGAGAATCATATGGAACAAATTTTGTTAGCAAGAATGAAACTTTTATATAATATATTGAGTAAATGAAGAAACGCTGATAATTGAATTATATTATGAGAGTAATGGGAATTTGTTTAAAAACTTTAAGCACAATTTGTGTTGTGCTAATGGAAACATGTTCAGAAAATTATGAGATAAAATATTAAAAAAAATTAACCACATTTTCTTTTATAGAAATTTGGTATTAAATCCACATTGGCATATTCGCATGGAAATGAAAGAAATGTTTGTTAAATGATTATTGATGCTAAGGATGTTCATCAGATTTAATGTTTCTTTTCTATCTTGATATTGTCTGAGAGGCAAAACTATAATGCCATCTTTAAAATAGTATTGCCTACAGTGATGTGTGAAAACAAAAAAACTTGATAAAGTTTCCAACAACTTAGAAACGTTTATTGTTGGGTTTTAAGTTAATTCTGAGAAATTGTTACTGTGTGTTAAGACATCACATCTTTAAAGTAATGTGCAATAAGCTAAAATAACCCAGAAAAATATTAATAGTCATCCATTTCATGTACCATTGATAGTGATCCTGGCCACATGAAGGACTGAGAGAGTAATGGTAAGTCTTTACGAAAAGACCTTCCACTACTATCAATAACCAAGAAAATATAGCAGCAAATGCAAGACAAATCGATTTTCTTGACAATAAGAAAGAATATTTTCATAACTAATTATGAATATAAAATAATATTAAATATTTGACTCTTATTTGATATACAAGTTTTAAAATATGCCAGTTCAAATATCATCGGCGCAAAATGGTTTGTTGCAACCTTATTTCCAAACCATATTACTTAATTGTTGTAGAACATACAGTGGTGATAGAATAGAAATAACAGTAAAAAAGGATGATAGATGAACTATTCACAAATTTATCATGACAATTTATTGAAGATTTTTTTTTAATTAATCAGTAGAAATTGTTACATTAATAATAATAATTATTGTAAGGAAGCATAAAAGGTAAGAAATAACAGGATACAAAAATCCAGTCGTATCTCAACTGATTTAAATCATAATTTACCAGTAACAAAAAAAAAAAAAAAAAAAAAATTTTCTTCAGCCCATAAAAACGCATAATATATAACACTAATCATGATTTGTATCCATCATAGAGATCAGCGTTTACGTTACGTTAATATGGATAATCTTTCGCCATATTTAGACAATAATCTAAAGGAAAAGGTACCTCCATATCTAAAATAAAATTTAGTAAATTTACCATTTTAGGGATCTGTTCTTGCCTTTGCGATTACTGTTCTTGTGAATCTATTAACAGCACTTCGTCCGAATCTGTAAAAGAATTAAAAAGAAATTGAAATATACTTTTATGCTTAGCCAATTACGAATTGCAACAATGTTAATTTTTTAGCTTAACCACCAACAGATTTTTTTGTGTGCATACGAGTAGATACTAAAACATATTTCCTCCATTTTATTTATTAATAAAGAATCTTAATATTTACCTGGGTCGACCAACAATCGCATAGTATTCATTGAGGGCTTTCAAATATTGTCTGAGTTCTTCTGGTGTTCTGAATTCTGATGGACGGCTTGGAGGCGCAAGCAGGCTGTCTTGCGAAGATACATTAAGCGTGAATACAACCACAAGAAGGGAAGCAATTACTATCTTCTGCATATTGGAGATCTGACCGTTTGCTTTTTCCAATTCTGGAAGGTGTATTACGAAAATTAGGAAAAAAATCACAATAAAATGAGTAAAATTTATGAAAATAACATGCAGTATTTTCTTTTACTTTAAGAATAGAATATGATCAATTTAAAATGTTTCAATGCTACCATAAAAATTACATTTCACATTTAAATCGTAACTGATTTATTTAAATCTTAGTTACGTTTCATAAAAAGCAACTTTATTTGCTAATTATCCACTAAATTAAATAATCCATATAAAAGCATTATCTTCATTGATTTAATGCTCTTTTGTAATCTTTGAACTTTGGAATAATCAGTGGAAAAAAGCTAACACTGTTATTAAATGCTGGCAATAAGTAAATTCCAAAGATATTATCATATATTAAGATGAATAGAATTTTTCTATCTTAATTGATTTGTACTTATTACTGGGAAATTAGAGTTGGTATACTTTAGAGGTCAATATGTAGGATAAGCGTGTTAATATATGAAATTCAACCATTCGTTACTTTTATCATTACTTGGCATTTTTGTTTTTGATCTTGAAGAACTTAATAAAATGGTATACTGTAAATTTTCTATTGGTGGATATTTTCTAGAAAAAATGCAGTATATAACTTAAATATACAGTGCATATATCATTTTTGAGTAAATGTATTAGATAGACATTAACACAATGTTTATATTTTATTGTTACATTTATATTTTCAAACTGTGAGATAAACGATAAGGAAATATCCTCTTTTTACAAATGATCTCGCAAATATTACTAGCATGAACAGATCAAATGGAGTTTTCCCAAAAGTTCGTTAAATCATTGACATTTTAATAGTGATCAGACATCAGGATGGCTGGGATAATAAACAATAGATTTGTTGTGCTTTCAGTTTCATAAAGGAGTTTAGCAAATTGGGATCTCTTAATTATTTGCTTGTGTAAAGAGTTGATAAAAGTTTTTTGCGTACCTTTAAAAACAATATAATATATATATATATATATATATATATATATATATATATATATATATATATATATATTGTAAAAGAAAAATATTCGACAGCTACTTTTACATATAAAACAACGTAAAAATGATCGTTTTTTATATTTGCACTGACTAAAACATAGCTGTCAAAAATCTTCTTCCAAGCTTAGATCATATTAGCCGCCGAGCATCCTAATCTTTTGATCTGTTCAGTTAATTCGCACAGCGTTTATATAATTGAATGAACGCTTTCCTTTAAGGCACGTCAATATAACCTGGAAGCGTGCGTACGATGATCTGCGAGAAAACTGCATTGATATATTCGATTTTCGCCAGGATTTTATACTTTATTTTTGATCCATACTGTTCAATGCGGTTTGAATAAATGGGATACTATATTTTTCTTTTCAAAAAGAACTCTTCACACATCATAATTAGTTACCTCCCCTAGAACGTAAACATACACGGCATAGCACAAAAATTAGCGGTACTCACTTCACACGTAAAACTATCAGATGGACTTAGCAATTTTGGCTTTAAAAATAATTAACACTACATTTTTGTCTTAAAAACACACCCTGAGGATGATTTTGTGTTAATGTCGAAAGTATTCGGAATAAGGTAATAGGTATCAACACGGTAATTTTCTTTCTTCTTTTAATACCGACACCAAAAAGGTCATACGAGAATATAAATGGATCCTATTGAAAATAAGCAGACAAACTTTTCTAAATTATTTAATGAAACATGCCTCAATATGTATGTGTGTGTGTGCCTCTGTGTGTGTGTGTGTGTGCGTTTCGTGTTTTATAGTTTTAGGCAAAATACATATTTAAAATATATAGAAAAACAATTAATAGATTATTTGATTTGACATTTTTTAATTGAGTTACAGGGTGCGATGGGTAAATTTTCGCCATTTTATATTTTTAATTTCGCACATGCGGGTTTGTTTTTGATCTTGCGGATTTGTTATTGATTTTGTCGTCTGCACAGTATAATAGGGATCAGCTGAGCACATCTGGTGATGACAAGAGCACCATAACGCAATTCACTCCACCAGAAATTTGGAAACAGCATACAGCGCCGAATACGAACATTTCAGAGTGTTTGGGAGTCAACCTGAGAACACTGCAGTGTTGGATGAAGACAGTTCAGAGGATTCCGAAAGAGTTGGATCAGACTAATGGTGCTCGGAAAACTCATTCTGATCGTTCTGATAAAAAAAGTACTCCCGAATCTGTTGCTAAGGGCTTCAGATTCAACACGGAATCCTACATCATGTGTATTGAGGAGGTAGTGCTGCTCTGGATTAAGAGGGTGGCTACTGGAACATCCCATGTCTGGCAACAGGACTCTGCACTGTGCCACACAAGCTGTCAGACAATTTCTGCGACGACATCATCCATTATACCTGGCCACCTAACTCCCAAGACTGCAACACCCTTGATCCTTATGTGTGTGGCGCAGTTGAGCGAGAGACTAAAAAAATTCCTTGTAACACCATAGATGGACTGAAGGCAACGATTATGGCAGCATTCGCCAGATTAACCAAGGAGACCATCCAGAAGAATTACAAAAGATTCCGAGGTCGTCTGGAGGCTGTGGTTGAAGCCAATGGTGATTTTATTGAATAAATTTACTCTTTAGTATTTCAAGATTTGTGTATAATTTCGGTATATATATATATATATATATATATATATATATATATATATATATATCTGTTAAAATGAGATGTTTGTTTTATTTTCATTTTTGCGTAATTTAGACGAAACTTTATCCATCCCACCCCGTATTTACTTTTTAATAAGCCTAACACAATGAGCCGAAAATATTTGCTCCAGACTATTAGAGGTTAACAAATATACACAATTTTAAAATATTTCTTGTCTGACAGAACGTCTATTGATAAGATAATAATGAAAAGTTTAGAATAAATTAATCCCAAGAACCTGATTTCTTGAAATAAAGTCGAGTAAAGATTTTATCAAAAAGCAATAATGAAATGTGTGTTTATGCTAATCCCCTATTTCATAATATAAAATACACCTTGACTTTATAAATTTATCAGCTAATCTCTTGACCTCATCTATTCCAGCTAATGAGATACTTCGTTGTCACAGTATCGCGAACGACGATCAGAGTTACCAATGATCTCGATTTTTTTTTGTTTCGTGTAAGTTTAGCCTGGTTATTTGAAAATTTAGTGATTTCAAAATAGAATTCTTTAGATTGTGAAATTTTATGTGAAATACAGATAAAAATCCTCGATTACACATGCAGAAAACTTAACCAAATTGAAAGAAAGAAAGAATTTCACTTACTTTTACTCTCTTAATATCACTTTCTGTTTTTATCAGAAAATGATAGTGATAGAGTAAAAGAACGTGAAAGTGAAAGATAAATTAGTGTAGTCTCACTGAGATATTTGAATTTCTACAATTTCTTTTTAGAATAACATATTTAAATATGTTTGCTGTATAAAATTCGTTATTTTATTAAATAAAACAACATTGTCTTTAAAGAAAACAAAATCTCCGGTTGTACAAGTTCTCATTATAGAGAATTACGAGTAAAAAAAAAGAATTTGTAAATATTTGCATTTAATATTTGCATTTAACATTTGCATTAAATATTTGCAACGACCTGTTTGGGACCTGATATGAATAGATAAATAACAGTACGTAAATATAAATATACCTTCATTAAAATATACGTAAATAATAATTGAATTTTATATTGTGAACATTTTTTAATTGCTATGAAATATATTGGGCATTAAAAGTAACTTTCCGCTTAAACATTTTCTTTCATTCTCTCTTTTTTCTCTCTTTAATTCTCGATCATATGATGTCTTTCCTGTATTCCCAAGTCCTTTATTTTTTCTTTCTTTTACAGTTTTTTTTTAAATTCTAAATAAATTCTTTCTTTCTTTCTTTCTTTCTTTCTTTCTTTCTTTCTTTCTTTCTTTTGTTTTAAACTTCCAACACAACTGAAGCTACTCCACCGAATCATCGAAAAGCCATTTGCTGAACCTTGTGTAAAAAAAAAAAAAAATGTCTCGAAATTTTAGTGGGAAAATAGGACCGGTTAAGAACTTTTCAGAACTCCTTCGTACAATGTAATTTTTTTTAATAGTTTATAAATACAATCCTACTAGAAATGTGCTTTAAAATTTCCGTCATTTTTTTTCTTAGTGGTAAACTATTTGTTTTGTCGAGTAGTACCTGTAAAAAACAATGGTATTGTTTATTTATGGGTACATTATATAAATACCCACAAAATCACAACGTACCGGTGTTACTCAAAAACTAATGCCTGTTTTACATTAATACAACAAAGCATATCGAAATGAACAGAAACATTGTTTCCTTGATTTTTAATTATGCTATTCCACTTTTGAATAAGGGCATATATATTCGCTTTTTAATTTCTTTTTTAGTCACATGGGAGTTGCTTCTTTCACCTCTTCCTTGAAGGACTACTGTTTTTTTGTGCAATCATTCAGCAGCAGCAATCACTTTCTGTTTCATCACGGAGTCTTGCAAATGCTTCAGTTACACTATGAACCACACTTGAAAGTGAAGTTTTGTCATAGTGATTCTTCTGTCATGATATTAACAACAAAAGCAGGCCTGCCACCGTGAAGCCTGACACTAAATTCAGTTTTTTAACTTTTATCTCTAAGCTTGCCATTACCTCTGCTGATTCATCCTCTTATTGTGCATACACTGAGTACA
>OZ010608.1:60471599-60539099 GCA_963932145.1 Acanthosepion lycidas
TATTTTAAAACATTTGATATTAAACTCTTTCACACATTTTCTGGTCATTATCAATATCAGGAAAAAATTACTGATGTCATTTGTTTTCACCTGCTTTTCTCAATCATTAACATTAGAATATAGTTGGTCCGATCAATGAGAAGATCAGGAGAAATATGAACATTGTTATTTTGTCGTATTTCTTTACTGTTCGTTAATAGTTTTGATCTCTATGATTATCACCGTAATCATTAACCCATAATATTTCTTAGCATTACATTTTTCAAAGTGGATCGTTATACGACTATTGTAACTATTCTCACAACAGAAAGCAACAAGAAATCATACAACTATCTTTCCTAAAAAGTTATATCATTTCACAGAGAATAAAAAATGAATCTATGGAAAGACATTGCCTGAAGAGTGTTGTTATATCTAAAAAAAAACAAAAAAACAAAAAAACAAAACAAAAAAACAATGGATATATGATCACCGCTAAATTTGCATTCATTGGTGTGAGCTCAGATATATTAAAGACAGTGAAGAGTACAATTTCAAACACGAAAGTGTCATCTCCAAATAACCCCGAGAAACAAAAGGAAAACAGATGACGGATGTCTTTTAAAAAAATAGTAAATAAAAGCGTCAAAGTGTTGAAGTGATTCTGATGTTACAGGTTTTATTGACCATTATGATGAATGTTGTTTGTGTCCGAACAAACTATGTTTGTGTCCGAACAAACTATGTTTGTGTCCGAACAAACTATGTTTGTGTCCGAACAAACTAAGAAAAATGAAAGTACATTTATATGTGGAACAACTCAGAATCCAATATATGGTATGAAGACCTTCGGACTATAGATATTCAAAAATGTGATCAGCAATCATTTTAGTCATTTGGTGCCAATAAGGTATTTACCGTTCTATTTACAAGAACATTTATACTTATTTCTAGTGAGAAATGTTCATTGGCTTTTTGAATCCCTTATTGTCACTGTAGCTTTGTGCATTAGGCATAAAATAAATAAGTTTAACCTTATGTCATGAAGTTACAACTGCTTTGAAAATAATTGTTTCTTACAACGTCTTCTTGACGTTAGTGAAAATCGCTGATGTAACACCTTAGAATTTGACAGTTGTTCTCTCCTCTGACCTAGATTTGATGGCTGATCTCATTCAAAACCAAACTAGTGACGTTCCATCATCACCAACGGGATCCTGAATTTTCACTTTTGCAATAAACGAGTACGTGTTTCGATCGCCTATTGGGACGTAAAACCAACATAGACATCTAATGAAATACATCCTACATGATACGAAAATGGTTGATTCACTATACCGTTCCAGTAAGTACCTGATTCCTCCCACTATCCTATACCAAAAGCCAGATCAGACCGAAAAAAGAAGTACAGCTACTCTATATGGGTATGAGTTACCCGGTCTTCATTTTCCAGTATCGACAGAGTTCAAACACGTCTCCTCAACCTTGTGGGTGATGAATTATTTTCCACCCTAAATCCCCTTTCCCACAGGCGAAACGTCGCAAGGATCTCGATGCTTTATTACTATTTCCATAGAAAGTGTTCAGGCAAACCATATTCCTTAGTTCCACTAGGTCATTCAGAGCTAAGACCCGCCATGCCACTCACATTGTAGCGAACTACCTTCATTCCCTTCGTATTCCATTAGTGAGATGTAAGTTCCACTCTAGCAGCTTCTTCCCACAAACCGCTGATTTGTGTAACCTACTCCCAAGTGTATGTTTCCTGATCGCAACAATCTTTGCTTGTTGATATATAGGGTCAACTTTTATCTTCCCAACATATCCATATAACCTAAGCCTCTTACTCTGTAAACCTTGGGCCTTGTATAGGGTGAACATTATAGTAAAAATTTAAAAAATCAACTTATATTACAGCGCACACCATATTTCAATGTTTCCGGTTTCTCCCAGCAGTGAAATCGCCGAGATTATGTCATATGTACGATTGTGCTGCGTACAATTCAGACAAACATCTTGACACACTCGTACTCGCCTCTTTGAAAATTGAGCACATATGAATTCAAACATAAAGATGACAGTGTGTCGACTCTTTAACAGACTGTCCTTCAATTCAGTTGCTCCCTAGGTTTTGTGTTTAATGAGAAGCATCTTAAGTATTATCCTTTTTCATGGTTCTACCAAAATTACCCAAGTGATTAAATTCACCGTACACTAGTGGCAGAGTTAATTTGAACCTGACACATTCGTGAAATGATTTGTTTTCATTTCTGGAGATCTTAATAAATTCCATAACAACTTATTAAACAAGAATTCATCTACTATAATATTTCGATATAGGAAATGAAGAAAAATTACGAAATATTTATATGGAATATAAGTCTGTATGTGTATGTGTATTTGCATGAGTATGCGTGTGCGTGTGTGTGTGTATGTGTGTGTGTGTGTGTATGTGCGTGATAAAAAAACAAAGGTAGGGTGGGCATTGTTTTTTTAATATTTAAGAATTCCATGATCTTTTCTAAATTTTGGCTCTTTCATTGGTGAAAATTCTGAGTTTTTCGGCATATTTCTGAATTTTGAGAAATTTTATACAGGCCGGTAAATTTATTGCAGAAATATCTCATTTTTTCAAGATTTAAGAATTCCGTGATTGTTTCTAAATTTCGGTTATTTCATTGGAGGATATCTGAATTTTTCGACATAAAATCTCATTTTTTTTTACATATTTAAGAATTCTGTGATCTTTTCTAAATTCCAGCTATTTCATTGGTGAAAATTTTGAGTTTTTCAACATATTTTAGAATTTTGTGGATTTTTATATATGCCGGCAAATTTATTGCAGACATATCTCTTTTTTTTTCCAGATTTAAGAATTCCGTGATTGTTTCTAAATTTTGGCTCTTACATTGGTGAAAATTCTGAGTTTTTCGACAAATTCCAAAATTTTACGGACTTTTATACATTTCGATAAATTTAATTTTGGAAAGAAGGTATTATCCAGGGCAATATGGACGGTTTCAACCCAGGATTGCTGAGAAGAATTAGTGAAAGTACATTAAAAGTCAGTTGAGAATTTCTGAAACGAAAGTCCACTTAATTAAAGTGGAAGTTACGAAAAACATGTCTCCTGATTGTCAGACGGATGAAGGGGTTAATTGAATTGTAACATTTTGTGATTTTGTAGATCAAGGCAAAATCGAGAAAGTGATTTATGCCTGTCATAAACCAGAAATAGTTTCACCGAATTTGAAAATGTAAATAAGTGGAGAAATAGGATTTTTATCCTTTCCTTGAAAAAGTTGAGATAAGAATCGAACCTGTAAGATTCATAAGTAAGATTAAGCGAACAACACATAAAAACAATTATTTGCTAATAGCAAGTCGAAGAAGCAGCTGGTAACTCTCTGGCCGCATAAACAAGATAAGCATTTGAGAAAATCCCTTGATGAAAATTAAGATAATTACAATTAATATCTAAAAGTTAAGACTGTCTTTTAGCCACTTTAAAATCAGATTCGTCAAAGAGACAGCCGAAGCGGCGTGCTTAGATGAGATACTAAGAGTGAAGGAGAAATTACCTCCTCTCATCATAAATAAGACAAGGTTATTTGAGTTATACGGGCGGGACCATACCTACAACCACATCTGTAGAAAGAAAGGATCTCCTAAATTTGGAGAGATAATTAATATTGCGAACCAGACAACAAAGAATACATTATCAAATCTATACTGAAAGCTGGGAAACCGCCAAATTCTCAAACACCGTCTGCTGTCACTCCGGTCTTGAGTCGAAGTCAATATAAGCAGATTTTGTGTTCTTTTCTATAGTTCTGCAACTTTGTTGCTGAAAACAATTTTTCTAAATTTCGCCAATCTTACGGCTAAAACTTTTCACTTTTTCAAAATATTTGATATTTTTGTGATCTTTTCTAACTTTCTGCCATTTCATTGCTGAACATTCTCACTTCGTATAGATATTTGAGTATTTTGTGTTCTTTTCTATAATTTCTGCAATGTTATTGCTTAAATTTCTCACTTTTTCGAAATATTTCAGAATTTGGTGATCTATTCTTAATTTAGGCAATTTTATTGCTGTGACATTATGTGACACTAGTGGAATTAAAGGGGTTAATGTGAAAATGTGAGCTGAAATCGCTACGGTTATTCGCTAACCGTGAGAATTAAAATCAGAATTGGGAAATATAATTGTGGAAATATAAACAACTTGGAGGACCAAACTAACCTATCACCTGTAAAGGAAATTGAAATGAGAAAGAAACCGTAAGAGTTGTCTGCATGATAACTTGAGGGCTGTGGAAACGGTATGACTGGTTGTGGATGCACTAGAGTAAACCAGACCAAAAGCTGGCAAATATTTACTATGGAAAATCAATGATTAAAATAAGATCGCCTCTTCCGCAACTCGGTTTAAAATTTGAATTGTAAAATGACAGTTAAAACTTCTCTGTAGGGATGGTCTCAGATGGAATACCAACAGAGGAGGAGGAAAAGGGTAAATTTACCTCAGCCTATTTGGAAGTAATGGAAGAAAATATAAGTTATAAAGGCGGACGATGCCTACAACTAAATCTGAAAGTTGGGGAATCACCGAAATCCCAGACGAGTTGAACACACGTCAGTCTCGGGCCAGAATCAGTATAAGCAGATAGCGTTGGCGACGCAACGAGAGTTTTCAGATTTAGAGAGAAACACAAAAGGTGGGTGAAATGCTACCAAACCCCCATGACCTGTTGTAGGGAGAATTCCCAACATTGAATCCCTTTCCAAGATTTGTAAGAGCAAGGTTTCACTACAGAAATTTAAAAAGAGAAGGATATGATTTTTGCACAAGGAACTATATAAACCATTTCAAAACTAACCCGGCGAGTCTTTATTTTTATTTCGTCTGCGAGATTTTTATTTATTTCATACTACAGCTTTGCCGTAGCTCTAGCCAGCGCTCCGAAATACCGAGGAGATTCGAACTTCACTTTTCTTAGTTCAAAGGACACATGGGCAGAGACGGTGTTGCTCGAAACGGCCAGCGACCAACAGCCAGTTGACTTACGACGCTACTGACCAGCTTAGGGTCGACCCAGAATCGACCGGGACGTGTGTGTTATGTTGCTAAAATCTTCGAATTAATTTTTCGAAATATTTGCGAATTTTTTCACATTTTCTATTTTTAGCTGAAAATTGTCAAATTTTCCAAATATTTGTGAAATTTGTGAATTATGTGTTCCTTTTTTAATTTCGACAATTTTTATTACTTTGTCGTTTTTCTTTACTGCTTGATATTTTTTTGACCTCTATAATTCGGTATTTTCATTCACCCATAATGTTTCTGATCATTATACTTATCAAAGTGGAAGGTTATGCTTATATTGCAATCATAATGTGATAAACAGCAGAAATCAACAAGAAATTGTTCCCTAAAAAGTTATATCAGTTCACAGTGAATGGAAAAAATGAATCTATGGAGAGCTATTGCCTAAAAAAACAAAAACAAAAACAAAAAAAACAACAGATATATGATCACCGCAAAAGTTACATTCATTATTCAGATATATTAAAGACCGTGAAGAGTACAATTTCAAACACGAAAGTGTCCTCTCCAACTAACCCCGAGAAACAAAAGGAAACATATGACGGACGTCTTTTAAAAAATTAGTAAATAAAAGCGTCAAAGTGTTGAAATGATTCTGATGTTTCAGGATTTATTGATTTATTGATAATGAATATCAGTGATGTGTCCGAACAAAGCAAGGAAAATGAAAGTACATTCATATATGGAATATTACTTAGTTCGATGTATGGTATAAAGACCTTCGATCTGTACATATTCAGAAAGTGATCAAGAATCATTTGAATCACTTGATACCAATTAGGTATTTACCGTTCCACTTAAAAACATTTATATTGGTTTCTAGTGAGAATAATTCCTTGGCAGTTTGAATCAATCATTACCACTTTAGTTCCATGGCACTAGGAATAAAATAAACTGGCCGATCTTATTCAATGCCTCGAAAACAAAAACGAAAAACGCCTCAAAACCCAAACTATTGACGCTCCATCATTACCGAGGGGAATCTGTATTTTCACCTATCACAAAGATCGGATGATTTTTCAGGGAGGCCCCATGACTTGAGCATCAATTGGGACTCAACCCACACTTCAGGTTGAACTCGTACATACGATCCGTCGCTAAAGATGCTGGAAAACGGGTCGTTACAGTAAGTAACAGACTCCACCCTATAATGCTGTTTCAAGTGTTAGATCAGGCCTAAAATCGAGTAATACTACCATATATGGTGCATAACAGCTCAGCCAATATATTCCAGTCACGATAGAGTCCAAACACATTTTCACACCCTTGTGGATGATTAATTATTTTCTGTACTACGCATCCTTTGCCACAGGCAAAACGTCGCAAACAACTCGCTGCTCTATTTACGACTCCCAAGACGATACTTTCCATCAGTAAAATATTGGCCTGTTCATGACTAGAGTCAACCGTTATCTTCCATAAAATATAACACTATAAAATTTAACGCCATAAAATATACCCTCTTACTCTCTAATCCTCTATATCGTGTTTTTTTCTTCCTTGTAAAGTATGACCATCTTTGTAAAAAAAAGAAGAATCTCAACTGACATTACAACGCACACCATATTTCAATGTTTCCAGATTCAACCAACAGTGAAATAGCCAAAATTATGCCATATTTAAGGTTAGATTACATGCAATTCAGACAAATTCTCTCGACAAGAATGAGTCCACACACGTACTCGCCTTTTAAAAAAATGGGCAGGTATGGATTCCGAAGAAAAGATGAGTGTGTCGAATCTTAAAACGACCTGGCATTTATTTCAGTTGTTCCATCGAATATAGGAATTTATCAAATATTACGAATATTTATATCGAATAGGACACGGACGGTGTGAAAAAGTGTCATTAAATGTAACAAACTATATATATATATATATATATATATATATATATATATATATATATATATATATATGTTTGTGTCTGTGTGTGTGTAATAAATACGTAGAAATATGATATCTACTAAAAAATAACGTAGGATATATACCGGAAGTTATAAGTAGATGCATTTTCATAGTACTGTCTTAGAAGCCAGGTATAAACGAACGTGAACTCCATCGGATAATCAGCATGATGTAATAAAACATTTCCGAATTTTGATGAACCAATCGGGCAGTAGAATCAGGTCAGAAATAGTACAAGAACAGTACTGGAACAAGGAATGCGATATTTTATTCTGAGAATGATATGAAAATTTATAGATTATATAAAAGCGTTTGATAACGTATGACAAAGAATTATTGGAACTGTTAGTTAATGATAATAACTATCATAACTAACACACAGGAAAAAAAATACAAAAATGAAAAGCACTCTAAGCGTCTTCTCACCAGACCTTATACAGCGAAGTGATTTTGAAATAAAAGTCCTAATTCAGGAGTCATTATTCGTGGCCCCACTCCTAACAACATAAGATATGTAGATGATCCTGTGTTGATATAATATTTTCAAAATTAATTTTCTTTTTTACATAACACATTTTATATTTTTGGTCAGTTTTGTTGTGTAAAATTTATCTGATAAAACATTAACAAAACTTCAATTTCCGGTTCATGCCGTAGATGGATTACAAGAAACGCGTACAGTGTTTTCTCCTTTTTCAAAAGTTGGTATACAAATCTTTAATAATATTTTTAAAAAGCCCCAAGAAAAGTTTATCATATAAAAAGCAAACATTGCATTTGTAAAGATGCGCATATGCAATAGATGTAAAATATTTGCTAAAATAGATATGAAATATGATTTCCTCCTTCATTTCTCATATCTATATTAAAGTTGACAAATGATTTTTATCGCTCTAAAGAACGATAAAAAAAGAGTAACAACTGCTTTCACCTTTATTATGGACCCCACATTAATTTGACATCTTCCAGATTTAAGAGTTTTTTTCCATTTAAACACAAAAATATGTTTTGTTTTTCCCATGCCGATTTCTAAAGAAAAAACAGTTTTCAACTTCTTTATGAATCCTACATTTATGAGATTTAATCACAAAAAATGATTTGTTTTCCATCCCGAATATCTTCTTTAGATTTTTCTTTCGTCACAAAACGTAAATGCTATATACAGATTTTATTCAGATTTGTCGCCAGTCTAATACATTTGATGCCTAACTTGTGAAAATATTGTCATCGAAATTGAAAATGTCCTCTTGCATTCATATTGTTGGGGACGTGCAGAATTTATTAAGTATGCTTGAAAGAATCAGAAGGAATTTGTGTAGGTTGCGTGACTTTCTGCATCCACAACAAATAAATAAACGAAATTTAAAATACGATTAAGAACAAGACATATTCAATTAGAAACTAATATAACATTTATATACAATTCAAAACAATATACAAGCGGGATAATTGGTATATGTTATGTTGGTAAAATGTGTATGATGTTTTAGATTTCAGAATGTCTCTCTTTGTAATTGTTCGTTCATTTATAGTCTTTTTAAGTTTGTGTTGATAATAATTGTCGATATTGAGTGTCTTTTTAGAAGGAGTTTTTAAGGAGTGATCTATCTTTGACTGTAATGTTTTTAAGGTCGTTCGCACATTGATGTTTACTTAATAGGTAGCGAATATAATTCACTTTAGATAGGCAAAGTTTGAGTATCGATGTCCACAGAGTTGATTGAGTTTTTTGATCGTGAGTGAGTCAGCGATGATGTATCTATGCGCGGTAAAATCGTGATTTCGAGTGACGTGGAGTATGTCGGCAATTTCTCTGTGGGTGTTTGTTACTGACTGCCTGGGGCGGACAGCGTTTATTTTTATAAATCCTGAAAGTCCGAAGTTGGCTCACTTGAGTTTTGGCGCAATTTCGTTTTGCACGTGAACTTTCAGTGATGAACCAATGAGATTGGTTGATTCGCCTAGTACAGTTTTAATTGGTTGGAGTTTTCCGTACGTAGGCGTAAGATATAGACTGTTCTGTTGCTAGGGTTGATAGGTAAGTAAAAAAGGACGTGTCTACAATATCATCTAGCAATCGTTGCTACATGATTTATATAATATTCTCTTGATAAACAATGATAATCATATTCTGAGAATAATGTGAATTTTATGAAAGAAATTAACCACAATTTCTGTTGTGTTAATCAAAATATGTTCAGAAAATTACACGAGTTAAAGCTAAAATGAATTATCGGCATTTTCTTTTATTGAAATTTTGTGTTAAATCAACATTGACATATTCGTTATTGGTGTCCACATTCTTAACAACATAAGATATGCAGACGACACAATGTTGATAGTAGAAACAAAAAGGAATTCCTGCAAAAGAAAGATGGATATTTTTTCATATTTATATAGATTTTTCTGTAGTTTGTTTCTGCTTGTAAATTTTTCAAACTTCATTTTTTCTATGTAAAGGAAAAAATAATTTTGAAAAGTATAATTTCACAGCATAATTTAGGTCGGTGTTGTTATATAAAATTTATCAGCATACAAAATTGAAATGTTGCTAACGTTTTAACAACGTTAGCAACATTTCAATTTTGTATGCTGGTTACAAGAATCGCAAACTGTTTATCCCCTCCTCAAAAGTTGGTATACAAATTTTCTATATAAATAAATGCGAGTGTCAGTGTGTCATACTTTTTCAACTTTATTCCTAGTGGGCGTAGCCCAATATATAATACCATTTTGCTATCAGGCCCACTCTGTGAGCAAATCAAAAACATTCAAGGACGGATCTGAGCCTGCAATCTTGAAATTTTGGATTCCCATGTAATTGTACGGAAAGTAAGGACCTACATGCATCACATTGTCTTTAAATTAAGTAGCGGCAGAAGAATTATCATTGAACTTTTAAAGAGTAAGCTTAAATATTAATGCAATACTTATATGCAGCGATCAATTTTGAGTTCTTCTGTAGTTTATTGTTGCTTATCGCATACGGCATCAGTATGCCTCAAAAAGAAATCTCCACCAACAGAGGACCAGATTGCAATCAAGAGAGCTAAGGCTGCAGCGAAGAAAAGAAAGTCCCGCGCAAATGAAAACCCAGATCAAACGACAGCCAGGAGAGCTTCCAATGCTAAAAATAGGAAAAGACTTGAACTCAAACTCTTGAACAAGCCGATGGGCCAATCAAGAGCATTCAGTAGAAGCTAGCTTAAATGCTGCCTGGTAGGGCGACTTTTAAGGTAGCTAATAATAATTTTAAAAACCTCCAAGCAAAATTTATCATGAAGAATACACTGTAAAGCTGTGCATCTGCAAAAGACGTAAAAGATTTGCATAATATAGATATGAAATGATCTAGATAATAATATACAAATATGAAATATTTCATATCTATATTGAGGGTGACATATAGAAAGTGACAACTGTTTTATATCGCCCTTTAGAGCGATAAAAATATTTGTCAACTTCATTAGGAATCCAATGATTATTTAGCATTTTCCAGATTTAAGAGGTTCTTCATCTAAACACAAAAAAATGTTTTGTTTTTGTTATCGTCACAAAACGTGGATGTTACCTACCGATTTTATTCAGATTTGTCGCCAGCCGAATACATTATTGACGTTTCAATAATAATGTTATATTTCTATTGTGCTAATGAAAACATGTTCAGAAAATTATATGAGTTAAAGCAAAAACATCTTTAGAAAATTGTGAATCAAATCTAAAACATGTTCAGAAAATTATGAGAAATTATGAGTTAAAGCTAAGTCATGTTTAGAAATTTATGGCATCAAATCGTGTTCAGTAAATGATATGAGTTAAAGATAAAACATGTTATATGGAAAATATATGAGAAACCTAAAATGATAAGTGAAAGCATTTTCAGAAAATTATAAAAGTTAAATCTAAAAAATTATATGAGGGAATTGAATTTCAGAAAATTATATGAATTAAAATTAAACATGTTCAAAAAATTATGTGTTAAAACTAAATCATGCTCAGAAATTATATGACAAACCTAAAATTATATGAGTTAAAACATGTTCAGAAAATTATTTGAGTTAAAACTAGAACATATTCAGAAAATTGTGAGTTGACGCTAAAACATATTCAGAAAATTAAATGAGATAAAGTAAAAACATATTCAAAAAGTTCTATTACTTAAAGCTAAAACATATTCAAAGCTAAAATTATAGGAGTGAAATTATGTACAAAAAATTGAATGAATTACATGAAATCGCTAAAACATGTTCAGAAAATTAAGAGTTACAGCTAAATCATTTTCTGTAAAAACATTTTTGGCAAATCTAAAATTATAAGAGTGAAAACGTTTAGAAAATCCAAAGATTTAAAGCTAAAATATTAGGTTGGTGCAAAAATAATGACGTAATAATGTCGTTTTTTGACGTATTTTTTAACGGCAAAAAACGACATTATTACGTCATTATTTTTGCACCAACCTAATATATAAGAGGAAAAAGCTAAAATATATCAGTTAAATCTATAATTATATCAGTGAAAACGTGTTCAGAAATTTATATCAGTTAAAGCCAAAGATGTTCAGAAAATTATGAGTTATATATATATATATGTATATTATATTATGAGTTATATATATATAAAAATATACTACTGACATCCATTAGACATGACACATGGAACTAGAACAGTCTACCCCAGCGAGCGAAATAAAGGGTTCAATTCGACATTCCAACCACCTGAAGAAGGCCGGAACGTACAACGGCCGAGACGTGATAAATATGGCAACAAAGATGAAGACAATAGCCCGAATAATATAAATAGGATTTAACATTTTGTTTTTGATTTTTAGCGACTTTATAGCCATAATACACCCTTTGTAATTGAAATAATTTTAAACATGCAATACTTTTTCAATCATCCTCACAATATAGTTATTTTTTTTTTTTAATGAAGCGTTAATTTTTTGTATAATTCTTATGTTAATGAAGTGTGGATTGACTTTATCTATCGTTTAAATAAAGAGGTTGATAAATCGTAACTATAATAAATTGATGATTTTAATATCCTAGCCTTTCAAACTGTAAGACAATCATAGCTCTCCATAACTTCCATTTCTTAATATCTGAGAATTGCCGTAGCTGTTCTTTAAAAAGGCAGACAGTGATTCATATAAACACGCAATTCACTACCACTATCAAGATTCTTTCAGATTCGTTCTTATGTAAATGAAGTCAGGTCAGATTTTATCTACCATGTAAATAAAGAACTTTCTAAGTCGTAATTAGAATGAACTGACGATTTTTAATGTCCTGTTCTTTAAGAGTGAAGACAATCTCCATAGATTCCATTTCTTATTATTTGTGGAAAATTGTAAGATTTTAATTGAAAACATTGGCAAATAGAGTGGAAAGTTTCAATTCGGTTTTTAAGTAATAGAGGTCGATAGTTAAACAGACTTGATCATAAAGAAATCGAACAACTAAATGACGGCCTCTGAAATGGTGTAGGTGAGTTTTGAGTTAAATGAAATTTGATAGACTGAAAAGTATGTTTTCGTGAACATCGCCATTATAAACGTCATCTTAATCGGATCGTTCACTCAATTTCCTATAATCCAAAATCATCGACACAAACCTTTTTCAAAGCAAATTACATATTTAAAACTTATCTGAAATTGGTGTTACTCTGACACTAGTTTAAAAATGAGTTCAAACTTTCAAATAAAGAATGAACAACGTTATCTGATCCAAATTAAATTATGGATCTAATATCATCATCACAATTATTGTCAATCCTGATGATAATCGTGATGATGGTATTAGAAGAAGACCAAAAATTCAGTTGAAAAAACTGAGCCACAAACAATAAAAAAGCCGATGTTGGGGAACATGAAGATGACAGTCGTGCCACTCCTTATCGGTATACTTCGAAAATGAATGGATGGTATGAGAATTACGGGAAGAGTTGGAAGTAACTAAAATACTAAAAAGTTGCTACAATTTTGAGGAGAGTTACGTGTCAGTAAATATTGAAGAGCTATAATGTACGAGACTCTACTGAAAAGTTCATAGCCGGACTGGAACCTGTTGAAACTGCTTAGCAATATATTTGGAGAATATATTAGAATAATCAAGTATCTATACTGGCAGCAAACCGCCTGGATACGAATAGAAAAATGAGTTCAGCAGATGTACAAAATTAGAAATGGGTGTAAGACAATGGTGTGTCTTCTTATTGGTTTTATTCAACCTATATAGTGAGGCGACTCTGAGAGAATTATAAATCCTACCAGTATTCATTATTGGTGGCCACAATCTTAGCAACATAGCATATGCAGATGGCGCAGTGTTGATAGCAGAGATGGAAAGAAAACTACAAAACTCATACAAAAGTTAGTTAATGGAAGCGAGAAGAAAGGACTGCAACAAAACATAATGGATGGTTGTTAGCAAAATGCAAATTAAAAATTTGAGATTAAAAAAATGAAAGAAGTGCAAAAATTTAAATATCTGGGAATCGTTCTAGCAGAGGAAGGAAAGTGTGAAACTGCAATCCGAAGACGCATTAGGATAGCCAAAGATGTATTCCAAAAGCTAAGCAGAAACAAAGGAAAGTACTAAACTGTTACCTTGATATCATTTATGGCAGTGAATGCTGGACAGTCCCCTCACAAATGAAGAAGAAACTTGAAGCAACAGAAATGTGATTCTACAGAATGGTACTGAGGATAACATAGACCGAATATATCAGTAACGACGAAGTTTTTGAGAAAAGAAAAAGTAAAATTAGATTTATAATCAAGAAGAGAGTTGAAATTTCTAGGGCATATAATGAGAGAATGGGGCTTGGAAAATTTGATAATCACAGGACAGATCGGCGACAAGATTGACAGATAAAAACAATGCATAACATATTTAGTGAGCTTGAGTAAATGGATGGCGGAACAAGGTGCAAGAGAAATAACAGAAAGAGAGAATAATTTACACTGTTCGGACTGTTGCCTTCATCTTTATTGTCATATTCACGACGTTTCGGCCGTTGTACGTCCTCGCCTTCTTCAGGTGATATACGTTGGAATTTCGAACCGAAACCTTTATTTTGTCCACTGGAGTAGATTATTCTAGTGACTTGTCTGGATATCGTAATTTCAGTTATTTCCCTTTAGTAATTGAACAAGTTTTGTGGCCAGCTATTGAACTCACAACTTTTTGTCTCAAGTCATTGGATTACTTCAACCAACGCTTTTATGCACTGGGCCATGTGTCCTTGTGATTTTTTGGGACTTATAAACCCAATGTCTCAGTAATCATTTTTACCAGAGCTCATATTATAATTTGTTGCTATTGTTGCTTTTCGCTAGCACTCTGTATTACTGGTTCCCATATTGTATTCATTTCTATGTTTTGTCAACTTAGGATATTGTTGTGGCCTAGCATATGTGCTGATTCCTTATTATCCAGTGATGTTCTCTGTTTAATATTTCAACCTCATCCCACAGGGAGCGGTGATCTCCCTTTTCCCTTCATATATTAAGTGTTAAGGCTTTATAGTGTTCCTGCAGTCTTATAATAAGGGAGTGAACTGTTTCTCTTTTATATTTCGTGCCTCACCTGCATAGAATTGCGTACACACAGTCCTTAATCATGTTCTTTTCTATGGTACGTCTTACTCGAAAATGTTGACCTATTTAAATAGTAAATTTAGTTCGTCTTGGTCTTTCTATTTTTCCATTAATCCCTTTACATAAGCTAGGTAGACTGAGGCTACTTTTTGAGTGCTCTTATCCTGTTGTACTCTTCTATCCAAGTTTCTCGGAGCTGCTCTCATGTACCCAGGGTAGTTGCTTATACTGACTATTTCTTGTTCATACGTCTCTTTGACGCCACTTATGACTTTTGTTCGATGTTGCAGGCAGTGACGATTCCTTTCTTTACACTGTATGGGTGGTGGAGTTGAAATTGTGGTATTGTTCGTTGAATGTAAGGAATGTAAGCTTGCGGTATACGGAGGTTTTGAATCCATGCTCTGTTCGAGATGTTAGTGCATCCAGGAATGTTAGATTTTTGTTCTTTTCTCTCTCCACTGTGAACTGCATCGATGATCCAATTGAGTTCACATGGTCCAGTAGTACCTGGACCTCTTCCTGGTGTGGTCAGAGTATGAAAGTGTCATTTCTGTATCTCAGCCATTGAGTTGGCTTTGGTGATGTTGATTCAAATGTCATTTCTTCGAAGTATTCTATATGTATGTGTTAACCATTGCTGGTGATAATGGTGAGCCCATAACTAAACATTTATCATGCCTATATATGTCTGATCCCATTCCGAAGTGTCTTTGTGTTCAGAAATAAAAAAAATATGCCGGAAAAATCTTTAGAAAGGATTGAAAGGATTGAAATAACACATAAAATAACAAATATTAATTAGCTTACGATGTCATTCTAATAATGTGTGACATTGCTTTTACGAACCAAATCCTCATAGATCCTATTCTAGCTTCCGTTGATGGCTTTATTGAACTCAGATGTCATGTCTTCCGAAGGTTTAAAATGAGCGTTTAAGTACATAGACATGGTCATTCTGTCTTCCATTTGATGTCACTCCAGTAATAAATATCCATACAGGCCATCGAGGTTGGATTTTTTTCCTCAGAGAACAATACGGACTTCCATTCATGCTTCCAGTTTTGGTAGTCTTCAGTAAAGACCAATGTTCGTTCTTTATGCATTTTCAGCAGCCGATGTCTTTGCTTTCTCTTATACATTTTTAGACTCTTTTTATGCTGATGTCGTCTTACCGTTTCATCGATTGCCTTAAAAGATGCGTCTGCCTTTAATCTGATGCTGGAAATGCCACAATTAAATTTGATTGTCTTTATAATCCTCCTACCTATAGCTTCTCTGATTGCTGAGGTTCTCCTTCCATAGTTTCTTTTCAGAGGCTTTCAAAAATGGGTGGATTGCCTTTGCAACATTCCCAATTTATCAGCATTTTATTTCATAGAATATCCTTCTTCTTTATATGCACATATTTTACCACATTCATAATCTGTCAATTCTGTTCCTTTACACATTGAGAAAACAATTAAAGAAATATACTAATTGTCAAACATCAAATAAAATTTGAAATGAAAGCACATGAAACACTTAACTAATGAAATTACCCTGTTGTTTCTAAAGACATAACCAGTTTTTTTCTTAAGTACAATAAATAACATCTATGCAATCAATAGCTACTCAAGCTATGAAAAAGTTATCAGATTCACATATTAGTTACCTGGCTATAAGATTTGATAGGCACCCACAATTGTTTAATCAAAACAAATACTAATATAATTATATAATATATATTATATAGTTATATTATATTACTAGATCACCCATAAATGCCGTTCATGATACAAAATCATGAAGTAACATTATTATCTTTATTATTAATTAAATATATTTTAATTTGTACTTGAAATATAAGTAACTGTAATAATTATGATTATTATTCCCAATGTGCAATATTACTTAGATCGAACGAAATAAAAATTAATAAATAGAAAAGTTTCCGGAATTTTTGATAAAATTCACTCTCTAATACGCAAAAAAACAAAAAGAGCAACAGCGCTTTCACCAAAACTAATTTGTCAGAAGCGAAATGTATTCACCTTAAATATATTTAATTTCTATTAACTGATTACGTATTATTATCAACAATATATCCAGTCGACCATGGACAATCGACAATTGTTAAGATACATGACTACACAAGAAATAAAAACAAAATCATCGTTTGCAAGCAATCTACTGCGTGTGGAACCTGTCTTCAAATTAAATCTAATATTATTAATATGCATTGATAAAGAGTGTATAACACTTGTCATATATGACACAAACGTTTACACATATGTATGTTTAATCTTTTGCTGAGAGATAAAATATTTTATAGTTTGTTATAAATTGTATTTATACGCATTTTAAACAAATTACACATTTAATGAATGACCACATTTATATTTGACAGTCCATTTTTGATGAAAACTTTAACATTTTCTTTCCACCTTGCCACAGAATTTTCAAAGTAAATGTCAAAAAATGGCAATCGTCTACTTAGGGAGATACATATTTATAGAAATTATATAAGGTATGGATGTCTCATTTTTCTTCACTTAGTTTCATTTTTCCTAGGTATTTTTTTTTCAATTTCCAGTCACACAGAAGAAGTTTTACAATGACTCACCCCCACACATAATAGCATGTTTACCTATGAAGAACATGCGAAACATCGGAAATACTTTCATATAAAAAGTTGTAATGAATTCAAATGAATTGAATAAAATATCTGTTGTGTTATGTATATTAAAATTTGTTTAATAATGTCAAGATAGACCCCGCACTCGTACCCGCCTGTTTGAAAATAGAACAGATATGGATTCAAACATAAAGATGACAATGTGTCGACTCTTTAACAGACTGTCCTTCAATTCAGTTGCTCCCTAGGTTTTGTGTTTAATGAGAAGCATCTTAAGTATTATCCTTTTTCATGGTTCTACCAAAATTACCCAAGTGATTAAATTCACCGTACACTAGTGGCAGAGTTAATTTGAACCTGACACATTCGTGAAATGATTTGCTTTCATTTCTGGAGATTACGTTCTTAATAAATTCCATAACAACTTATTAAACAAGAATTGTATAAATCACTATCGAGATAATAATTTATACAATATTACGAAATATTTATATCGAATGATATGTGTGAGTGTGCATCTGTGTGAGTGCATGTGTATATGTGCATATGTGATAAAAAATCATGTCAGATAAAATGTTCATTGATTCCTTAAAAATTACTTGATGCTTCGATTACAAAAAAATAAACAAATATGTGTTTTTGAGAAGATCTCAACGGTAGGATGTGCATTCAAAATGGGTAATTGAATCTTAACAGGAATTGTTCTTTTAGATTATGTTTTTAATAAATTCCATGAACAAGAATTTATTAAATATCATATCTTGATATAAGAATTTATCAAATATTAAAAAGCATATATATCGAATTAAATACTGTACTGTGAAATATTGTTAGACGTAATTCAGAATGGTAAAAATAAAATGCAATGCACTTCCTACAAAATAAAGTAGTAGGATATATATATATTTATATATATATATATATATATATATATATATATATATATATATATATATATATATATATATGTGTGTGTGTGTGTGTACTATCACCAAAAACGGTTCACTGCGGCATTTGTTAAAAAACAACACATCATTTCACACAAAATTTTGGATATAAATTAAATATACAACAGTGACAATATACCAGAAAACTTAAGCCGTTCCATTTTCATAGCACTGACCCAAAAGTCAGATGCAAACGAATGTGAACTCTATCGGACAATCAGCCTAATGTGCCATGCAACGAAAGTTATCATCAGAATCTTGGTAAATAGAGCGCGCAGATCGGAAATAGGATAAGAACAGTGTGGGTTCGTTAAAGACACAGGAACAAGGAATACGATATTTATGCAGAGAAGGATATCAAAAATATAAATATAAATGCAGAATTAAGTGTACCTGTGTTTTATAGATTAGTACATCATAAAGAACTGAGGGAACTGCTAGGTAACTTTGACGTATGCGAGAAGGATATAATAGAATAATCCAGAATTTATACTGGCAGCGAATCCCGTGCATTAGGAAAGAAAATAAGTTTAGTAGATACACAAAAATAAAATGGCTTGTAAGAAAAGGATGCATCTTCTCACCAGACATTTTAATCTATAGGCTCGAGACGATTCTCAGAGAATTAGAAGTCCTAATTCTAGATTCATTTATTATTGGTGTTCACATTCTTAACAACATAAGATATGCAGATGACACAATGTTGATAGCAGACACTGAAAAGAAACTAAACGAATTCCTAAGAAAAAAACGGATATTTTTATATTTATTTAAATTTATCAGCACTTTTTTCTGCTTGTAACTTTTTCAAAATTCAATTTTTCTATGTAAATATGTTATATAAAATTTATCTAATGAAACGTTAACAACATTTCAATTTTGATACCGTAAGAATCGGTAATTGTAGTTGTTCCTCTTCAAAAGTTGGTATACAAAACTTTAATAATTTTTTTAAAAGTTCCAAGCAAAATTCCTCATGACTGTAAAGAAGTAAAAAGGCTTGCTAAATATATATATATATATATATATATATATATATATATATATATATATATATGTGTGTGTGTGTGTGTGTGTGTGAAATATGATTTCTTTCCTAAATGAAGAAATGAGCGATAAAAAGACTTGTCAGCTTCTTTATGAATTCCATGATAATTTAGCATTTTTCAGATTTATGAGTTTCGTCATCTAAACACAAAAACATTTTGATTTTCACATCTCAAACATCTAAATAAAAACAGTTTTCACCTACTTTATAAATCCCACATAACTTTTTCAAAATACCATTTTCCAGATTTAAATACAAAAAAAGTTTTGTTTTTGCCATACCGAATATCTAAAGAATCTTTAGAAAATGTGGTTTTTATATTGCGATTTTATTCAGATTTGTCGCCAGTCAAATACATTTCTGGTCTTTCAATAATATTTTTGTGAAATTATTATAATAAAAACTGAAGAAATCATCTAGCAAATTTCATGATTTCGATATTTCATTCTTGCCGCTTGATTTAACTGAAAAGAGTGAAAAATTAAAACCTTTTTGTATTTTGTAACTGCAAAAAGATACTGAGAAGCATACCTGGAAGGAATGTTGTTAGCAAACATGAAATTTTATATAATATTCTGAGTAAATAAATAAACTTTGATAATTGAATTATATTCTGCACTTAATGGGAATTTGCTAAAATTAAATTGACCAAAGTGATGAGTGCAAACAAAAAACATTGTTAAAGTTTCCAACATCGCATAGAAAAAGATAAATTTGATAACTTAAAAGCGATTATTTTTGGGTTTTATGAAGCTAATTTTTAGAATTTGTTACTATAGGTTTGTGTTCAGTAAAAACAAGACATCAAATATCTAAAGTAATGTGCAGTAGGCTAAATTCATCTAGAATAATATTAATAATCATGTATTTCATGTACCATTGATAATGATCCTGACCACATGACGGCCTGAGAAAATAGATGAAGGTAAGTCTTTAAGAAAAGACTCTCCACTACTATCAATAAGCAAGAAAGTATACCAGAAAATTAAAATCAAGCCAAGTTTTCTTGACAATACTAAAGAATATTCTCATAACTTCAATGAAACTCAAGATCTCTTAAAATTATCTAAGATTCATGATTGATTTTGTAATGTTTGTAGAAAATACAATATTGTGAGACCGGAAACTACCTACATGTTGAAACTTGACTCATGGAATAATAATGCAACACAAAATGTACTTAGAACAAAATGTATTGAAACAAGAAAGTGTACACAATATTTACATATAGTCTTTTGTATATTCCTGGGAAGACCGTTCCTGGAGAATGTGTTGACTGAGTCGCAGTCGGGCAGAGTCTCTGGTTGAATCTATTGATTCCTTCCCTCTCTTCCCGGTACCAACCATATTTATATGGTCGGTACTCCACTATGCAAATTAGGTGGATCCTCCCAAGCCTTGGAATCCCTTTTGGATTTCAAACTGGCTTCCTATATGGGTTGATGATTATGGCTATTTCTTTGTAGATCCATTTTCATACTTCATATGCATATGTCCATCCACTTAATTTTAATATTTTTTCCGTTTTGGATTCACGTCCAATGGGTCCGTGAACTTTCGTTTCCTACCGGATCTTCTCGGTTCAGGAGTATTCTGCGGAGGTTCTACTTGAAACATATCATACATTACATCAATGGGATCTTACTCCTCATCCGGTATACTCTCTTCATGCTCTAGAACGTAACATTTTTTAAGTTGGTTCTGGTGCCTTTTATGAGTATTCTTCGGCCCTTTAATTATGTAAATCAGGTCACCGATTCTCTTGTCCACTATGCCTCGCTCCCAGAACTCAACGTTGTTTTTGTAGCACTTGAAAAACACCTTCTCTCCGGAGGTGTATCTTTTTCTCGCTGTATACATAGTATTCTTTACTCTATTTTTTCCTGGCAAAAGCTTGTCAAACACTGACTTAACTTTCCTAGCGAACATTAGTTCAGCTGGTGCCATGTTTGAGTGTGTTCTCTGGTTTGGCGTGATTCTGTATACTTGTAGGAATTGCTGAAGCGCCTTTTCCGTTGGAACTCCTGCGGCTTTCTTCAGCGCGCGCTTTAAAGTATCGACAAATCTTTCTGCGAGTCCATTGGACCTCGGATGATACGGCGGCGTCGTTATGTGGTTAATTTGATATAACTCACAAAATTCCTTAAATTCTTCAGAAGTGAATTGTGTACCATTGACACTCACAATACACTCTGGCACACCGAACCGTGCAAATAGTTCATGCAAGAAAGTTGTTGTGGTATTGGATGTAGGCTTTTTGCAGCGTAGTACTCCGGCCATTTTGTAAAACTATCTACCACTATTAAGTAGTAATAATCTTCTACTGGACCAGCAAAATAAATGTGTAACCTTGTCCACGGATGATCCGTCTTGGGCCATGGTTTGTATACTATAGGTGGTGCCTTAGCTGCTAACGCACACCCTTTACATCGATGAACCATGTTTGCGATATCCACATCCATTCCTTTCCAATATACAAAGCTTCGCATTAAGCTTTTTGTTCTATTACCCCCCGGGTGACCCATATGAAAGTCCCGTAGTATTCTTTTCTGCAACTTTTTTGGTACTACTACTCTCTCACCATATAATAAAAATCCGTCACAAATTGAATAAATCTCCTGCACTTTTTGGTCATTTGCTACCATTTTGCTTTTTATTTCTAAAATGAAATCATCCCTTTCAGCTTCTTTTTTGATTTCCTTTGATGTAGCCGGTAGCTCTCTTAAAATGTTGTTTACCATGCTTTTTACCTCATAATCTGCTCTGATATTTGCAATAATTGATTCTTCGAATCTTTCTTCTTGACTCGGTACGAGTCTTGATAAACTATCCGCATGAATTATATTTTTGGATGATAGGTGCTTTATGTGAAAATCATAATTGAGAAGAATGGTTCCCCATCTCAACAGACGATTTGCCGTATAAACGGGTAACCCTTTCTTTGAACCAAAAATAGTGATCAGAGGTTTATGATCCGTTTCAAGCATAAAATGTCTGCCGTGGATATATCTGTGAAATTTTCTTATGGCAAAAATGATACTCAGCGTCTCTTTTTCGATCTGTGAGTAACTTCTTTCTCCTGGGAGTAAAGTTCTCGAAGCATGTGCACTTGGTTTTCTAGAACCATCTGGCATTATGTGTTGAATACACGCTCCTATCCCGTATGAACTGGCGTCACTAGCCACTACAATATCAAGTTTTGGATTGTAATGGGTTAAAAAGAGGTCGGATGTAAGCATTTTCTTTATTTCATCAAAGGCTTTCTGACATTCTACCGTCCATTCCCATGCCTTGTTTTTTTTTAGTAGTTCATTCAACGGAGCTCTTAGATTGTACATTCCTTTAATGAACGCTTGATAATAATTTGCGATCCCCAGAAAACTCTGTAGCATCGCCACATTAGTGGGCGTCGTCATGTCTCTAATCGCAATGGACCTTTCCGGATCTGGAAATCTGCCATTTTTGTTGATTATGTGACCTAAATACTTAATTTCCTCCAAACCAAATTCGCACTTTGACTCTTTGACTTAAATCCAAAGTCCTGAATCTTTTTAAATACTTGATTGAGATGTTCTCGATGTTCGTCGACGGTTTCGCTCCTTACTATGATGTCGTCTAAGTAGGCGCACGCAAAGTCTAAATCATTCAACATGACGTCCATAGCTTGTTGAAAAATGGCTGGTGCCACTTTAATACCAAAAGGAAGTCTGTTGTACTTGAATAACCCTCTATGCGTGTTTATCCCTAGTAACTTCGAACATTCCTCTTCGACGTGAATTTGAAGATAGGCCTCTGATAAGTCGATTTTTGAAAATATAACTCCACCATTTAGCTTGTTAAAAATCTCCTCCGGACTCGGTAACGGGTAATGGTAGTCCTTGATTACCGAGTTCAAGCCTGTCGAAAAATCAACACAGACTCTGATTTGGTTTGATTTCTTTTTTATGCACACAATCGGCGTAGCCCATGAATTAGATTCTACTTTCGAAATAATTCCCATTTTTTCCAACCTATCAAGTTCTTCGTTAATTTTCTCTACACTTGCGAAAGGCACGTTACGTTTCTTTTTAAAAATTGACATAGTATTTTCCTTTAATTCAAATTTAGCTTCAACCTTGTTACATCTTCCAAGACTATTTGTGAAGGTTTCCGGGAACTTTTTCTTTAATTCATCTTTAATGTCCTGTCTTGTTTGCGTATTACTTCCTACTTTTCTGCAGAATGAGTTTAACGGTTTATCCCACAATTCGAATGTTTCAATAAAATCTGTACCCATCAAGTTTTCTCCATTTTTCAGAATGAAAACCTTTATTTTTTTAACGATCCCGAAATTGATTTCATGGGAAGTACAACCTCGCCTTCGAAGTTTAATTTCCTTTCCAGTTACCGTTCGAGCGCGTTTCGTTGACTTCATTATTGTAGGCCTTTTTAAAATTTTCCATGTTTTATAGTTCATTATTGTTTAATCTGAACCCGAATCGAGTTGAAATTTGATATTCTTTTTAAATATTTCCGTCGTCACATATTTCCTCAAATCTCTATCTGATTTGATATTCGAATTTGTTTGTCTAATTCGGCTATTGAATTTTTTCGTTTTACAACACGATCCTTTGTGTCCCTTCTTGTGGCACACGAAACATTTCTTATTTCTATATGGGCAATTTACCTCCCAGTGTCTTTTGTTGCAACGTCTGCAATTATATGGTGGAACCTTTTTTTCCTCCTCGTTTTCTTATTTAATTTTTCTTGTCTATTTTTAAAATACGCCGAATTTTTACTCTAATTTTTTTCTGATGGGTAATTTGACTGTTTTTTTATTTTTTTAACATACGCAATGCCAGCTTCTTCGATTTTTTGAGACTCTTTCTTTAAACTTACGGCCTGCTGACACTCTTTCAGGGTAAGGTTTTGTTCAGATTCGAGTTTAGACAAAACTCTACGTCTTATTTCGGCACTCTTACTGGATACCAGTCCTTGAGCAAAAATTAAACACTTAAATTCTTCCACCGTAATCTCTGCCAATCTGAAATTGTCACAATGTCTATTCACTATAGATGCATATGTTAAATAATCCTGATCGTCGGATTTAGCGACATTCATGCATAACCATCGCTTATGCCAAAGCGACATATTTGCTCCAAACAGCTCCTTTAGCAATTTCACTGTTTCCGAGAATTCCAATTCATTCATTCTTCTCGGTAGAATAAAATCTACAAATTTGCTATGTTCGGCTGTACCTAGCTTTCTTAGTAATAGACTGACTTTTCTTGAATTCGACCAGTTTTCACAGTCTGTGTAGAAAATATCTTCATATCGTTTAAAGTCCGCTTCAAACGTTTTTTCTTCGTCTGGCACATAGTTGAAAGTTTCCAGCGAATTAAATATGGTGTTATTAGAATATGAGGAATTTCCCTCATTTGCCTGATTGTTGTTTAATTTCTTCAGTATTAACTTTTGAATTTCTAAAACCTTGATCTGCATTTCTTCCTGTTTCCCAGTCTTTCCTCTTGCTTTTCTTGATATTTTTGCTGTGCTATCTGTTGTTCCCTTATTAATAAGGCAAACTGTTCATTTTGACGTTGCTGACTCAACTGCTGGGATTTGAATAATTCAGATATGACTTTGGATAATTCATCCATCTTTAGCTGATAGTGTTCATACAACAAAGAATATACCTTTAATTTGTGTATCTATGGATATAATACAAGCTGACCAGAAAAATCGAAACAACTTACGACTTTTTTATTTTATGTCTTGCTTTTACATTCAAGCCCATGATAATCAACTTTGGTATTTTTTATTTTTTATTACTTCTGTTCGCGTATTTCAATGGCAAACCTCTGATTTTTATTATCAGAGGTAAATTCGTCACTATAAAATATTGTTGAGCAAAAAAAAAAAAATAATAATTTTTTAAAAGTTCCCTTTCAAAATCGACACGGTGTATTTGTGCGCCTTTTAATTCCATGCATGATTTTGTAGTCGGCCAGTTTTTTTTAACGGGTGTCTCGTTGTAGATAACTTTTTCAATTTAAAATCACCGTTATTCGTTTACGACACCTTTCAAATTTTTCTGAGTGAACGTTCCTTATGCTTAGTCGTCCTTTAACGATTTCTAAATATCCAGAAATTCAGAATCCTTCGCCGTTCCGTTAGATGTTGGACTTTTAATTAATAATTATTTCCTTCAGCCTGGGTTCTTCAATGACTTGTCCTAATTGTTGAAAGCTATCAATTATTAATTCTTTTTTTTTCGTATGGTTCTTTCTACCTCGTCGCCATTGTTGAAACATGACTAATGCATGGAATAATAATGCAACACAAAATGTACTTAGAACAAAATGTATTGAAACAAGAAAGTGTACACAATATTTACATATAGTCTTTTGTATATTCCTGGGAAGACCGTTCCTGGAGAATGTGTTGACTGAGTAGCAGTCGGGCAGAGTCTCTGGTTGAATCTCTTGATTCCTGTATTTATCAATCCACCCACGAGGATCGAATGTGGCACAAGGCCGTTTTAATGTGGGTACCCCCGAGCCCGTATGCTCGGCCAAAAATATGGCCTTTCTGAACCCGCCTTGACGGATTCAGGCCCTGTCAACCTCCCCGGACGAAACCTTGCCCTTCGGCAAAGCCTCGTCCGGGTTCTCCTCTGCTAATGCATAGAGTTCAACAGTCGCCGAGAGTCTGTCTCTCGGTCTCAGAATCTCTTGATTCCTTCCCTCTCTTCCCGGTACCAACCATATTTATATGGTCGGTACTCCACTATGCAAATTAGGTGGATCCTACCACAACACTACACAATAGACTCTTCCAGGCCTATATTAAGTAGGCGACATAGCACTCTACGGAGAGTGACAGAGAGAGTGATAGAGACTGACTGACTGACTGACTGACTGAGAGTGACAGTGAGAGTCTAGTACGACTACCAGTGTTGATCACTAACTTATAGTAAGCTCTGCTTACTCTATCTCTGTAACCTGTTGTTAATATATCTTTCTTACATCTAATCCGTGTTCCGTGTTTTACGTATGTGGGCCCAACTTTGGCACCCACATCATACAATGATCAAAGAATAAAAACAACAGCCAGAATGGATGACAGATTAACTATTCACAAACTTCTAATGACATGATTTCACAGAACTGGCATCGGTCCTTCATTTTGAGCCAATTCACTTTTTAGCTCACCCCCATAGAATCAGAAAAGGCAATTACAAATTGAAAACATATTAATTATTGTAGATTAAACACCAACAACTTTTGACAAGTTTTGTGTGTACAAGAGTAGAAGCTAAGACAAGTTTACATCATTTAATTTAAAGTACAATAGTTACTTGGGCCAATTCATAAGGACCGTATTATACAATGTGGAATCGGAAATATAGTCAAAGTATTTCTGCGGTTATGAATTCTTGCGAGGATACATTAAGCGAGAAGGCAATTTATTGAAGATGTCTTTTTTAGATTTCACACTAGAAATTGTAACATCATTTACATAAACCTTTCTAATTTATATCTTTAAATGTATGTCAAATGGGTTCAAGTTATAAAATAAACCTTGCAAGAATTATTATAAGGAAGCATCAATAATCAAAAATAAGAAGTAACAGGATACAAAAATCCGGTCAAAACTCAACTAATTTAAATTATAATTTACTAGTAACAAAAAGAAACATCTTCAGCGGATAAAAACGCATAATATATATCACTAATCACGATTTATAACGGATATAGAGATCAGAATCTGCGATACTTAACATGGATAATATTTCGCCATACTTATACAATAAACTAAAGCAAAGTATATCTCTATATCTAAAATAAAACTTAATAAATTTACCATTCTTACGTATCTGTTCTTGCCTTTGCGATAGCTGTTCTTGTGAATCTATTAATACCACTTCGTCCGAATCTGTAAAAGAATTAAAATAAAAAGAAATTAACAATATAACTTTGTGTGTAAGCAATTACAAATTGCAAATATGTTATTTTTTTAGCTTCACCGCCATCACAAGTTTTTGGCAAGTTTCCTCCATTTAGTTTAGGTATGTCCCTTTTGGTTGTTTTTTTTTCAGTTGAAAAAACACATTGATTTGGAAAATCTTGCAAAAATCAAGTACTTGTTGGATTTTAATGAAACCTTCAGAACTTATTCACAAATTAATGAAATTATTTTAGAAATGTTTGTCTTTTTGAAAGTCATGGTATAAATATTTTTTTTATATATTTTACACCCATCGAAATTAATTTTATGAAAACTTCAAAAATTTATTTTCTCAACCTGAATATTTTTTTTTATTAAATGCACAAACTCTGAAGATTCTAAATCTAAATTTTTTGGTAAAAAAATATGCAAAATTGTCCAATCTTTTACTTCAATTGTAAAAATACAAAACCCAATAAAACTAAGACAATATTTAATTAAAAAAACTTTTTATGACTTTTCGTAATAACATATACTAAGGTAATTTTTATCTGAAAGAAAAAAAATTATTGATGAAAAATGAATTTTTACAATAATTTTATCTTTTTTTTTCTATTTTAAATACACAATGACAAAATGTTTTTATATATTTTAAAATTAAGTTTCTTTATTCAACCTTATGGAAATGACATATTATGTTCTCTACTTTTTAAAGATCATAAATTTGAAAGCTTATTAAAATCTGACAACCGTTGATATTTTTTAAATAATTTTTAATATTCCATAATTGTCTCCAACGAAAGTATGGATGCACAGCTTTGAAATAATGTCACATGAGGTAGACTTGTTTCTCTTGATAGAAGCAAGTTCTTTTTACTTCATAAATTTTTCCTCAAACGTAAGATTAAAAAAATTTGAAAGTGAATTTTTTTTTTTTTAATTACTAACCAGGTTCACTTAAAATTAGAACGAATTACTTCACTTCTGCGCTACCGTACGATAAATTCCCTTGACGTAAGTTGTCAATAACAGACATCAATTAACACCTCTCAATCACGCACCTAAGCAAGCACCACGGTTGGAAATATCTCTATCAAAAATATTTCTGCTAAAAAATAAGTAATGTTTCTTTCAAATTACATTAAGTATACTTTAATCATTCTAAATTTCCTAAGAAAAAGGTGTAACTGAATTTTACATGATTTTTTAACTAATTTTGATTTTTGTTTACAAACTCGGGCAGAAATGCCCGTTAAGATCGAATTTACGAAATTTCTTTTGATTCGAGAAAAACAAGATTTTTAAATAATATTTTTAAAATTTATAGGATAAATTAAAAAATCTGAAAAAATATTCAGAAAATATTTTGGTCTTCCCTCTTTAATACTAACATAAACATTTACATGTTAAATTTTTTTTTATCAATTTGGGGACCTTTTTTCCCCAGGGTATATCACTTTTTTTTAGCGTTAAATGGGACATACCTAATTTAGTTTATAGTTAAAGAATCGTAATATTTACCTTTGTCGACCAACAATCGCAAGGTATTCATCAAAAACTTTCAAATATTGTCTGAGCTCTTCTCCTGTTCTGAATATTGATGGAGGTGTTGAAGATAAAATTTCTTGCGAGGATACATAAAAAGAAACTTTATTTGCTAAGTATCCACTAAATTCAATAATCCATATAAAAGCATTATCTTCATTGATTTAATGCTGGCAATAATTAAATTCCAAAGATATTATCATATATTAAGATGAATAGAGTTTTTCTATTTTAATCGATTTGTACTTATTACTGGGAAAGTAGAGTTTAGAGGTCAATATGTAGAATAAACGTGTTAATATATGAAATTCAACCATTCGTTACTTTTATCATTACTTGGCATTTTTGTTTTTGATCTTGAAGAACTTAATAAAATGGTATACTGTAAATTTTCTATTGGTGGATATTTTCTAGAAAAAATGCAGTATATAACTTATATATACAGTGCATATATCATTTTTTGAGTAAATGGATTAAATAGACATTAACTCAGTGTAGTATAGGTAGAGCAGCATTCTCAATTACAAATGCTCTCAATAATCCTATGAATTTTGATAGATCATCATCATTCTTCGACCTCTGTTTGGTCGGAATTAGATTAACAATCTCTTTCCACACTGATCGGTCCTGCATTGTCGTTCCCAGATCCCCAATGTCCAACCCTGAGTTCCGAGCCATGGAAATCAATTTTCGCGAGAAGACGCCTCCAGAAGGATGCCATAGAAGTAAAGATGAGACAACTTCCCTGTCTGCTCGGTGGCAGTGGCTGGTAAACTGCAATCGCTTTTATTTGAGCATAACAGAGCATAACAGAGACTGGTCTCAGTTCACCGTAAATCGTGTTAAGCGTTGCATGGGAACTGATATTCTTGATTTTTCTAAGTAGTTTTGTATATTTTTCATCCAGTTGTCTTTCAAGACGAACAGATAATGCCCAAGTTTCTGATCCATACAGTAGGACTAGTCAGTCAGTCAGTGTTCGAAAGGTTTGGACTTTTAAAGAGGATGGAAAGTTCGAGCGCCAAATTTTGTGAAGTTTGTTACACGCATCCCATGTAAGAGCTCTGCGGATGTCTTTTTAGGAATCTATTATGTGAGATCAAATGTATTTGAAGTCCTCAACTATTTTGATGGATTTTGATGGATATTGAGAGACTTTAACTCGGATGGTTCAAACGAGATTTTGATATATTTTGTCTTACTCACTACTCAATAGAGACCTACCTGGTTCGCTGCTTGCTCGAGTGATTGCAGCAAGGATTCTGCAACTTTGATACATTGAGAACTTAATGCAAGATCATCGGGAAATTAAAGGCCAGACAGGTACTCTGGAGGGTAGCGACTACTCTGGCGACGTTTCAAAAGGAGTCCCTTTTTTTCCTCCATGTTGTTGAGAGAAATACACAGAACGTAGTCCAGAACAACTATAAACAGAAAAAAAGGATTAATTGAATCGCCATGTAAAATTCATGCTTTAACTTCAAAGGAATCAGTCTCGCCATCAGGTGATACAATGGTAGCAGTGGTGTTTCTGTACAGAGCTCTAATTGCCTTAACAATTCTGGAAGGTGTACCATAGAGTTGGAGGATTTTAAACGTGAGACCTCTGTTGTTGGAAAGTAAATAAAACAGATTGTGACCTCTTTGTTGAGTTTTTTCATCTCTTCCTACTGGACAAATAGAGAGGATTTGAGCCAACCTGCCTTTTTTAAATCCATTCTGGTTCTTGTGAAGGAGTGTATCGATGGTAGGGACAATCGTATTTATCTGAAGCTTATTGTAAGCATTTGCTGCAGTGACATGAGAATTATACCCCTATAGTTTGTCACACTTGATAGGTTGCCCTTTTTTGGAACAGGAACTATTTTGGTCTTCAGCCAAGCTGAAGGCGGCGAATGGTGTATGAATGTATGGTTGCAAAACTGAAGGAAGAGGTCATGAAATATTGGATCTTTCCACAATAATGTTAGTATGCTGTCAAGACCTGAAGATTTGTTGTTGGAAAAATCTTTGAGTGTTGTTTTCAGTGCATGGGTTGTTGTTTATGTCCAGTGTATTGGATATTTGATGTATTGGGAGTGGAATACCACTGATTTGCGGTGGTTCTCCCAAGAGTTTCTTAAAGTGGTCAAACCGGTTAGCTTTGTGCTTTTCAGCGGAACCACCTTTGAGCCGAATGGAAGGCTTTGATATTCTTCCTGATAGTATGCTTATTGTTTTCCAGGCTGCGGCGTCTTGTTTCTCCGTATGCAGTCTTACAATCTTGTCGATTTCCCCTTGGATGCACTCTACATCTATATTAGCCTGGACCTAGTGATGTATTTAAAAGTACTTCTAAATTAGCTTTTGCTCATAACTTGGTTTTCACACTTTGCATTATATTTTCTTACCTTTCTCACACAGACATTTGAACTAATGTGGGTGTGTTGTAACTTTTGCCTCTTTGGCAGTTTTGAGAGTGCAATATCTTCCGTAGATGATATAACATTGTTGTATCATGTTTTATCATTATCAGATAGATTACAGATTATTTCATAACGATTCTTAACATCTACAGCAAAGAAGTATCTCAAAGTTCTGTTTGATGATACCTTGGCCCAATCGACTTGTTTCATAGGGCTTGGATGATCTTAGGCTAAGAGCAACATGTATGGAAACAACTCTATGATCAGAACCAACAGAAGAGAAGGATGAGCGTGCCTGGGCAATACGAAGACTTGTTTCTCACGTGAATGTAAACAATTTGTGATCGAGGTACGGATGGATGTTAAAATGTCCACAGACGGTTTGAATGATTCATGAACCTCGTGTTTGTAATTTGGAGTTGGAATTCTTGAACGAAATCTGTTAGTTTTTCCCACGTTTCGCTTAGTTTTGTTATTATATGTGAATGGAGCAACCTTCTTCACTATTTGACCATTGAAATCGCTTGAGATAACGAGGAAGTTGTGCGCGCTGTGAGTTTCTTTTACTCTCTTCAGATCGGAGTAAAAGTCATGTACTAGTTTTCCGTCACTAGTAACAAATAATGAATATGGTTTGAGGATTACTGTCAATTTCATCAACAATTATGCGATCAGATATTTTGTCAACATATAGTAAGTTTCCGAGGCGTTAGGAGAGAGAAGTATACCAACTCCGCTGACTGTAGAACCTTGGAAGTTTTTGGTAGCTGAGGTGTGATAAATTGTTATTGATCAAGGTTGTTATAATTCAGGTCAGTGTCAGGGTGATGATACCTGTGCTCCTGGATGATCAAGATGTCAGTTTTATTTTGTTTTGTGCAAAATAGAAGCACTTATATAGATAATAGGACTTTTGCATTTCATGAATTTTGATATAGGGTTTTTATTTGCTGTCCCTGAATCTTCCCTTTCACAATTACCTCTCTCCAACGGGTTGAGAGGTGACCGGTTATCCGTTTCATGAGAAACAAGGTTTGAATTGGGAACTGAGTAAGCAGGGGCTGGTACCCTGGTGCAGTTAGTGGACGTCATGATAGTTCTTTCAGTAGCTGATATGGGACGCCAATCCTACATCCGAGTGTTTTTGTCGAGACAAAATCTCTAGAAAGACTGCCACCCAAGGCCAAAGAGTTATTTCAAGACATGAAATAAATTATCCCATGTTCGACACCAACTTTCCTATGATTGGGTATGGCCACAAGGCAGCGGAGGTTTCAGATCAGTTTTCCTTCTCTCTCAGCTGCTCTCTCGGGCTGACGTATTTCATCTACTTGAAGTGCATAGATACATGCATAAACAGTTCGCCATCAAATATATCACATGTTTTATTAAATATATTTGTAAAATGATAATAATAAAAAATAAATAAACAGGGAGGTAATAAAAGTATAAAATTACCATCAAATATATAAGAACATTATTTTTGTTAAGCATATTTGCGAAATAAATAATAAAACAAATTGTCTAGTAATAAACGAAATAAAATATCGTTATGAATACAACAAATTGAAAAAACGTCCTCGTATATGTTGCGCTATAATTATGAATGAGAAAACGATAAAAATAAAATTATAGGCACATGTTGTTAAAAAGATGTTTGAATTATAAATGATAACGAAATACACGATCTTGAACCAATAGACAAAGATAAACAAAGAAACATTACAACTGCCTAAATATTTTTCCAGAAATTTCGAAAACTACGTCCTCCTTCACAAAAGACAGAAATACAGGGTACAATTTTTCATACCAATGTATAAGTAATTTAACAAATACAACGTATGAAATGTTCTTAATATAATAATTAATAATAATTTCCAACGTGACACTTTTAATAAACCTGCTAAACAACACTTAAAATAAAACAAACATGTTCATTGTTTTGTTCTTACCATTGATAATTCTTTCAAATTATATTGGCCAAAGAATGTTGTTACTGAATATAAATTTGCTAACGATACTCACAGCTTCAATTCCCTAGAGGCTGACAGTGATTCGTATAAACACGCAATTCACTATCAGTTTTTAAAAGATTCTTTCAGATTCGTTCTTATGTAAATGAATTCTGGTCAGATTTTATCTATCGTATAAAGAGCTTGATAAGATGTAACTAGAATGATTTGACGATTTTTAATGTCCTGTTCTTTAAGAGTGAAGACAATCTCCATAGCTTCCATTTCTTATTATTTGTGGAAAATGGTAAAATTTTAAACGAAAATATTGAAAAAATAGTGGAAAGTTTCAATTCGGTCTTTAAGTAATAGAGGTCGATAGTTAAACAGACTTGAACATAAAGAAATCGAACAACTAAATGACGGCCTCTGGAATGGTGTAGGTGAGTTTTGAGTTAAAAGAAATTTGATAGACTGAAAAGTATGTTTTCGTGAACATCGCCATTATAAACGTCATCTTAATCGGATCGTTCACTCAATTTCCTATAATCCAAAATCATCGACACAAACCTTTTTCAAAGCAAATTACATATTTAAAACTTATCTGAAATTGGTGTTACTCCGACACTAGTTTAAAAATGAGTTCAAACTTTCAAATAAAGAATGAACAACGTTATCTGATCCAAGGGAATTAAATTAAATTATGGATCTAATATCACCATCACAATTATTGTCAATCCTGATGATAATCATGATGATGATATTAGAAGTAGACCAAAAATTCAGTTGAAAAACTGAACCACAAACAATAAAAAAGCCAATAGAAGAAATATTAGGTTTTATGTGGTCATTCAAGATTAGATTCATTTTGTATTTATTCATTAAACGGACAATAAAAGCCACTTTCGAAACTGTAAATAATATCTTTTTTCTAGATTGTTAGAATATATGAAAACGTTCCTATTTATACGACTAGAAAATGTTAAATTGCAACGATGACTCAAGATATTTTCTCCATATAATAAAATTGCAACTACGACTGCTGATGATAATTGTATGAAAGAAACAAAAGCGCCACTAAAATGAAAGAATTCACTGCTAAAAATAATTATTCTACATCATTACGTAAGTCGAAAAGCGAAATTTTATTTGCAGATTAAATTATTCTTATCTAAATTTAAATGTCTACATGAATACTAAAAAACGTGAGGGAAATTGATACTTTTAGTCTGAATATAAAAATGTAGGGAATAATAATAATAGTAATAATAATAATAGGAAAAATAGGTAAGGTTTTTGAATTGTTTGGAAACATGAAGATAACAGTCGTGCCACTCCTTATCAGAACACTTCAAAAATGAAAGTATGAAATGAGAATTACAGGTAGAGTTGAAACAATAACAACTAGAATACTGAAAAAAAGTGCTAGAGTTTTCAGGATAGTTTCTATTATTTAATGCCCCGTGTCTGTAAATGTTGAAGAAACATAAATAATAGAAAAAGTGCTTACCTACAGGTAAATTTAAAAAGCAGCAGATTTTTGCTTTTTAATCTGTTTTACACGTGTAGTGTGCAAAATAATAAAGCTTCAAATGGAATCCTCTTGTATTTATAGTCTTGTATATATATATATATATATATATATATATATATATATATATATATATATATATATATATATATATATTCAGTTGTATGGATATGAGCTTATGACCCTGGGTTTCACGCTTTTGCGATCATCAGACAAACTGGTTTAGTTTTTGAAAAACTTTGTTAAAAAATTGTTTGTGTTCTACTATGTTTGGTGCGGGGAAAATTCTCCTCTATGACCGTTTGAGATGAAACTCTTACACACACAGACTTACATGTTTACATGCATTATAGTTCACACAAACACACCCATATAAATAATTGTAATCTTATTTCGGTGTCGGGATTGTATGTTAGATGAATTAATTCGACGTGCCATACCTTTGAATATTTCAGTTTTAGTTAATTCGACTTGATAACTCTCCAAATTTTGTTTTGATTGAACTCAAGCTACTTTTTGCGTCAACCAACGGTTTTTCCATATATCATAAGTAGTTACCTTTTTCTCCTTTATATTTCTAGCCACAGCTGTACGAGGTGATGTATGCACAGTCCTTAATCATGTTCTCCTCCATGGGTGGTCTGCGTAGCGTTAAACCATTTTGAAAGTCGTCCTAATGGACCGCAGATCTTTTGTATATTTTCCGATAGTCCCTTCACATACGGTAGGCAGACCGTGGCTGCCTTTTAAGTGTCGTTATCTTCTTGTGCCCTTCTATCCCAGTTTGGCGGAGCTGATGTCATGTATCAAGGGTAGGTTTTACGTTGTAGAGTATTCCTTATATTGACTGATACTTGTTTATATGTCTATCGGTCGCTATTTATGAATTTTGCTTGATGTTGTAGGTTACTCTTCTTATTGTTATTTGATAACTTTGTAAATTAACCATACGTGATTCCTCAACATGCGATAATGTTTGGATGTTATCGGTTTCATTCTTTTTTTTGCCATATCATGGCACAAGATTGGGATTTAAGCATGGTAGTCATCGCCTTGCTGTCACTGGCCACTTTGTCTGTTCCTCTGTTAATAGATTCTAAATGACAAAATGGATTACTAGCCTCTTCATTACGTGTCAATTAAAGAATACAAATGTGAATTTTTATTATGAAATTCTGTGATTCTAGATAAATGTTTATTTTCTCAGTTATGGCAGATCTATGGGATTTGATATCTTCCTAACATAAGAATTCTTTTAACATTCTCCAATTATATTTAGCTTTTTAGAAAACAACTACTCACAGAGAATTATTTTACATTTAAAAAACATTCACTGCTAAAAAACGTAACAGTTCAAAATTAATGCGACTTGAAAATCTTAGTTTCATCTGTCTTCCTATTGGCTAGCCAATATAACCCCTAACAGATTACCTATGCGCTAAGTGAGTTTACTGATAACGAAAACTAAATCTATGAACTTTTCAACAACTTCTTATGATGCAAAAACACTGTCATGAATGACATTTTTAAATCAAAACACTTTGTTTTTTACAAGTTCATATCTGATAACGTATTTACCATGAATTTATGCTTAATAAATATCGATGATACATATAAACTTATACATATTCTCAAGTAAATCAAACCTAATTAAAATCAATACCACAAAAACCTTATTTCTGAGTCAATATATACAGAAATCATCTGCACAATAAACATAAACTAGAAAATAAATTAAGAAAAATAACTTCCCTACTTTCACTCTCTGATTGCAACAATCTTTCATTAGTGATAGTTTGTTTAAAGACAACAGATGACAAGATTTCATATCTTTAATTGGCATTTATTCTATACGTACATGATGACATATCATTTGGATAAAATATGTATAAATAATGTCAAAAAGTTTAATGTCGTCTGCTTTCATCCATATTTCGAGTTATAATCAATAAAATGGAAAAGGAATTAATCATTTGTGTATTATATATATATATATATATATATATATATATATATATATATATATATATATATATATATATATGCTTCCAATATAGATATTTACCGTTCCATTTTAAGATCATTTATATTGGTTTCTAGTGAGAATTGTTTATTGACTGTTTGAATCACTCATTGTCACTTTAGCTCCGTGACGTTAGGAATAAAATAAATAATAAACTGATTATAATATTTACATTGTTCGGACTGTTGTCTTTATCTTTGTTGCCATATTCACAACGTTTCGGTGGTTGTACGCTCCGGCCTTCTTCAGGTGACTGGAATTTTGAACTGAACTCGTTATTTCGTCCACCGAAGTAGAAGGTTCTAGTTCTACGTGTCATGAGTATTCCGTATGTATCAGTCATCTACATTCAACTCAACTCTTCAAGTTTTTGTTCACCACTGCAGTAGCCAGGTATTGAACTCACAACTCTTTGGATATAATCACTGAATCCAATCAACGCTTTTATACACTGGATAATGTCTCAATAACCATTTTTATAAAAAAAAAATCGTTACTAAAACATTAAGTTTATAAGTAGCCAAAATTGGAGAGTTAAAGAGAGATAACGGAGACATTAGGAAGAGGCATGGCCCGTGGAACTAGAACATTTTACTTTGGTGGACGAAATAAAGGGTTCACTTCGAAATTCCAATCATCTGAAGAAGGGCAGAGCGTACAACGGCCGAAACGTTGCGAATATGCTAACAAAGATGAGGATAACACTCTGAACAATGTAAATAGTGTAAATAATTACAATACCTCATCTCAGAAATATAGACAAAATAAAAACTGGTTAATCTTATACAGTGCCTTGAAAACCCAAAGAGACCTCAAAAACCAAACTATTGACGCTCCATCATCACTGAGCGGATCCTGTATTTTAACTTATCACAATGATCAGATAAACTCATAGAAAGGGTCCATGAATTGGAACGCTTATTACGATTTAAACTCAACCCAAATTTCTAGTGGAATACGTACATACGATCAGCACCAAGAAAAGTTTATCATATAAAAAGCAAACATTCCATTTGTAAAGATGCGCATATGCAACAGATGTAAAATATTTGCTAAAATAGATATGAAATATGATTTCTTCCTTCATTTCTCATATCTATATTAAAGTTGACAAATGATTTTTATCGCTCTAAAGAACGATAAAAAAAGAGTAACAACTGCTTTCACCTTCATTATGGACCCCACATTAATTTGACATCTTCCAGATTTAAGAGTTTTTTTCCATTTAAACACAAAAAATATGTTTTGTTTTTCCCATGCCGATTTCTAAAGAAAAAACAGTTTTCACCTTCTTTATGAATCCTACATTTATGAGATTTAATCACAAAAAATGATTTGTTTTCCATCTCGAATATCTTCTTTGGATTTTTCTTTTCTCACAAAACGTAAATGCTATATACAGATTTTATTCAGATTTGTCACCAGTCTAATATATTTGATGCCTAACTTGTGAAAATATTGTCATCGAAATTGAAAATGTTCTCTTGCATTCATATTGTTGGGGACGTGCAGAATTTATTAATTATGCTTGAAAGAATCAGAAGGAATTTGTGTAGGTTGCGTGACTTTCTGCATCCACAACAAATAAATAAACGAAATTTAAAATACGATTAAGAACAAGACATATTCAATTAGAAACTAATATAACATTTATATACAATTCAAAACAATATACAAGCAGGATAATTGGTATATGTTATGTTGGTAAAATGTGTATGATGTTTTAGATTTCAGAATGTCTCTCTTTGTAATTGTTCGTTCATTTATAGCCTTTTTAAGTTTGTATTGATATTAATAATTGTCGATATTAAGTGTCTTTTTAGAAGGAGTTTTTAAGGAGTGATCTACCTTTGACTGTAATGTTTTAAGGCCGTTCGCACATTGATGTTTACTTAATAGGTAGCGAATATAATTCACTTCAGATAAGCAATGTTTGAGAATCGATCTCCACAGAGTTGATTGAGTTTTTTGATCGTGAGTGAGTCAGCGAGGATGTATCTTTGCGCGGTAAAATCGTGATTTCGTGTGACGTGGAGTATGTCGGCAATTTCTCTGTGGGTGTTTGTTACTGACTGCCTGGGGCGGTCAGCGTTTATTTTTATAAGTCCTGAAAGTCCGAAGTTGGCTCACTTGAGTTTTGGCGCAATTTCGTTTTGCACGTGAACTTTTAGTGATGAACCAATGAGATTGGTTGATTCGCCTAGTACAGTTTTAATTGGTTGGAGTTTTCCGTACGTAGGCGTAAGATATAGACTGTTCTGTTGCTAGGGTTGATAGGTAAGTAAAAAAGGACGAGTCTACAATATCATCTAGCAGTCGTTGCTACATGATTTATATAATATTCTCTTGATAAACAATGATAAACATATTCTGAGAATAATGTGAATTTTATGAAAGAAATTAACCACAATTTCTGTTGTGTTAATCAAAATATGTTCAGAAAATTACACGAGTTAAAGCTAAAATGAATTATCGGCATTTTCTTTTATTGAAATTTTGTGTTAAATCAACATTGACATATTCGTTATTGGTGTCCACATTCTTAACAACATAAGATATACAGACGACACAATGTTGATAGTAGAAACAAAAAGGAATTCCTGCAAAAGAAAGATGGATATTTTTTCATATTTATATAGATTTTTGTGTAGTTTGTTTCTGCTTGTAAATTTTTCAAACTTCATTTTTTCTATGTAAAGGAAAAAATAATTTTGAAAAGTATAATTTCACAGCATAATTTAGGTCGGTGTTATATAAAATTTATCAGCATACAAAATTGAAATGTTGCTAACGTTTTAACTTGGGAATAAATTTGGGAATAATTTAAATTAATTGCGAAATACACATGAAAACAAAAGTTACACATGAAATAAAATAATTGTACGGAAAGTAAGGACCTACATGCATCACATTGTCTTTAAATTAAGTAGCAGTAGAAGAATTATCATTGAAATTTTAAAGAGTAAGATAAATATTAATGCAATACTTATATGCAGCGATCAATTTTGAGTTCTTCTGTAGTTTATTGTTGCCTATCGCATACGGCATCAGTATGCCTCGCAAAAAGAAATCTCCACCAACAGAGGACCAGATTGCAATCAAGAGAGCTAAGGCTGCAGCGAAGAAAAGAAAGTCCCGCGCAAATGAAAACCCAGATCAAACGACAGCCAGGAGAGCTTCCAATGCTAAAAATAGGAAAAGACTTGAACTTAAACTCTTGAACAAGCCGATGGGCCAATCAAGAGCATTCAGTAGAAGCTAGCTTAAATGCTGCCTGGTAGGGCGACTTTTAAGGTAGCTAATAATAATTTTAAAAACCTCCAAGCAAAATTTATCATGAAGAATACACTGTAAAGCTGTGCATCTGCAAAAGACGTAAAAGATTTGCATAATATAGATATGAAATGATCTAGATAATAATATACAAATATGAAATATTTCATATCTATATTGAGGGTGACATATAGAAAGTGACAACTGTTTTATATCGCCCTTTAGAGCGATAAAAATATTTGTCAACTTCATTAGGAATCCAATGATTATTTAGCATTTTCCAGATTTAAGAGGTTCTTCATCTAAACACAAAAAAATGTTTTGTTTTTGTTATCGTCACAAAACGTGGATGTTACCTACCGATTTTATTCAGATTTGTCGCCAGCCGAATACATTATTGACGTTTCAATAATAATGTTATATTTCTATTGTACTAATGAAAACATGTTCAGAAAATTATATGAGTTAAAGCAAAAACATCTTTAGAAAATTGTGAATCAAATCTAAAACATGTTCAGAAAATTATGAGAAATTATGAGTTAAAGCTAAGTCATGTTTAGAAATTTATGGCATCAAATCGTGTTCAGTAAATGATATGAGTTAAAGATAAAACATGTTATATGGAAAATATATGAGAAACCTAAAATGATAAGTAAAAGCATTTTCAGAAAATTATAAAAGTTAAATCTAAAAAATTATATGAGGGAATTGAATTTCAGAAAATTATATGAATTAAAATTAAACATGTTCAAAAAATTATGTGTTAAAACTAAATCAAGCTCAGAAATTATATGACAAACCTAAAATTATATGAGTTAAAACATGTTCAGAAAATTATTTGAGTTAAAACTAAAACATATTCAGAAAATTGTGAGTTGACACTAAAACATATTCAGAAAATTAAATGAGATAAAGTAAAAACATATTCAAAAAGTTCTATTACTTAAAGCTAAAACATATTCAAAGCTAAAATTATAGGAGTGAAATTATGTACAAAAAATTGAATGAATTACATGAAATCGCTAAAACATGTTCAGAAAATTAAGAGTTACAGCTAAATCATTTTCTGTAAAAACATTTTTGGCAAATCTAAAATTATAAGAGTGAAAACGTTTAGAAAATCCAAAGATTTAAAGCTAAAATATTAGGTTGGTGCAAAAATAATGACGTAATAATGTCGTTTTTTGACGTATTTTTTAACGGCAAAAAACGACATTATTACGTCATTATTTTTGCACCAACCTAATATATAAGAGGAAAAAGCTAAAATATATCAGTTAAATCTATATCAGTGAAAACGTGTTCAGGAAATTATATCAGTTAAAGCCAAAGATGTTCAGAAAATTATGAGTTATATATATATATATATATATATATTATAAATATACATAAACATATACTACTGTCATGCCTTAGACATGACACATGGAACTAGTCTACCCCAGCGAGCGAAATAAAGGGTTCAATTCGACATTCCAACCACCTGAAGAAGGCCGGAGCGTACAACGGCCGAGACGTTGTGATTTAACATATTTTGTCTTTGATTTTTAGCGACTTTATAGCCATAATACACCCTTTGTAATTGAAATAATTTTAAACATGCAATACTTTTTCAATCATCCTCATAATATAGTTTTTTTTGTTTTTTTTAATGAAGTGTTAATTTTTTGTATAATTCTTATGTTAATGAAGTGTGGATTGACTTTATCTATCGTTTAAATAAAGAGGTTGATAAATCGTAACTATAATAAATTGATGATTTTAATATCCTGGCCTTTCAAACTGTAAGACAATCATAGCTCTCCATAACTTCCATTTCTTAATATCTGAGAATTGCCGTAGCTGTTCTTTAAAAAAGCAGACAGTGATTCATATAAACACGCAATTCACTACCACTATCAAGATTCTTTCAGATTCGTTCTTATGTAAATGAAGTCAGGTCAGATTTTATCTACCATGTAAATAAAGAACTTTTTAAGTCGTAATTAGAAAGAATTGACGATTTTTAATGTCCTGTTCTTTAAGAGCGAAGACAATCTCCATAGCTTCCATTTCTTATTATTTGTGGAAAATTGTAAGATTTTAAATGAAAAAATTGGCAAATATAGTGGAAAGTTTCAATTCGGTCTTTAAGTAATAGAGGTCGATAGTTAAACAGACTTGAACATAAAGAAATCGAACAACTAAATAACGGCCTCTGAAATGGTGTAGGTGAGTTTTGAGTTAAAAGAAATTTGATAGACTGAAAAGTATGTTTTCGTGAACATCGCCATTATAAACGTCATCTTAATCGGATCGTTCACTCAATTTCCTATAATCCAAAATCATCGACACAAACCTTTTTCAAAGCAAATTACATATTTAAAACTTATCTGAAATTGGTGTTACTCCAACACTAGTTTAAAAATGAGTTCAAACTTTCAAATAAAGAATGAACAACGTTATCTGATCCAAGGGAATTAAATTAAATTATGGATCTAATATCATCATCACAATTATTGTCAATCCTGATGATAATCGTGATGATGGTATTAGAAGAAGACCAAAAATTAAGTTGAAAAAACTGAACCACAAACAATAAAAAAGCCGATGTTGGGGAACATGAAGATGACAGTCGTGCCACTCCTTATCGGTATACTTCGAAAATGAATGGATGGTATGAGAATTACGGGAAGAGTTGGAAGTAACTAAAATACTAAAAAGTTGCTACAATTTTGAGGAGAGTTACGTGTCAGTAAATATTGAAGAGCTATAATGTACGAGACTCTACTGAAAAGTTCATAGCCGGACTGGAACCTGTTGAAACTGCTTAGCAATATATTTGGAGAATATATTAGAATAATCAAGTATCTATACTGGCAGCAAACCGCCTGGATACGAATAGAAAAATGAGTTCAGCAGATGTACAAAATTAGAAATGGGTGTAAGACAATGGTGTGTCTTCTTATTGGTTTTATTCAACCTATATAGTGAGGCGACTCTGAGAGAATTATAAATCCTACCAGTATTCATTATTGGTGGCCACAATCTTAGCAACATAGCATATGCAGATGGCGCAGTGTTGATAGCAGAGATGGAAAGAAAACTACAAAACTCATACAAAAGTTAGTTAATGGAAGCGAGAAGAAAGGACTGCAACAAAACATAATGGATGGTTGTTAGCAAAATGCAAATTAAAAATTTGAGATTAAAAAAATGAAAGAAGTGCAAAAATTTAAATATCTGGGAATCGTTCTAGCAGAGGAAGGAAAGTGTGAAACTGCAATCCGAAGACGCATTAGGATAGCCAAAGATGTATTCCAAAAGCTAAGCAGAAACAAAGGAAAGTACTAAACTGTTACCTTGATATCATTTATGGCAGTGAATGCTGGACAGTCCCCTCACAAATGAAGAAGAAACTTGAAGCAACAGAAATGTGATTCTACAGAATGGTACTGAGGATAACATAGACCGAATATATCAGTAACGACGAAGTTTTTGAGAAAAGAAAAAGTAAAATTAGATTTATAATCAAGAAGAGAGTTGAAATTTCTAGGGCATATAATGAGAGAATGGGGCTTGGAAAATTTGATAATCACAGGACAGATCGGCGACAAGATTGACAGATAAAAACAATGCATAACATATTTAGTGAGCTTGAGTAAATGGATGGCGGAACAAGGTGCAAGAGAAATAACAGAAAGAGAGAATAATTTACACTGTTCGGACTGTTGCCTTCATCTTTATTGTCATATTCACGACGTTTCGGCCGTTGTACGTCCTCGCCTTCTTCAGGTGATATACGTTGGAATTTCGAACCGAAACCTTTATTTTGTCCACTGGAGTAGATTATTCTAGTGACTTGTCTGGATATCGTAATTTCAGTTATTTCCCTTTAGTAATTGAACAAGTTTTGTGGCCAGCTATTGAACTCACAACTTTTTGTCTCAAGTCATTGGATTACTTCAACCAACGCTTTTATGCACTGGGCCATGTGTCCTTGTGATTTTTTGGGACTTATAAACCCAATGTCTCAGTAATCATTTTTACCAGAGCTCATATTATAATTTGTTGCTATTGTTGCTTTTCGCTAGCACTCTGTATTACTGGTTCCCATATTGTATTCATTTCTATGTTTTGTCAACTTAGGATATTGTTGTGGCCTAGCATATGTGCTGATTCCTTATTATCCAGTGATGTTCTCTGTTTAATATTTCAACCTCATCCCACAGGGAGCGGTGATCTCCCTTTTCCCTTCATATATGGTGAGCTACGCCTGATTTTCTATTCTCCTTCGTGTTAAGGCTTTATAGTGTTCCTGCAGTCTTATAATAAGGGAGCGAACTGTTTCCCTTTTATATTTCTTGGCACAGCTGCATAGAATTGCGTACACACAGTCCTTAATCATGTTCTTTTCTATGGTACGTCTTACTCGAAAATGTTGACCTATCTAAATAGTAAATTTAGTTCGTCTTGGTCTTTCTATTTTTCCATTAATCCCTTTACATAAGCTAGGCAGACTGAGGCTACTTTTGAGTGCTCTTATCCTGTTGTACTCTTCTATCCAAGTTTCTTGGAGCTGCTCTCATGTACCCAGGGTAGTTGCTTATACTGACTATTTCTTGTTCATACGTCTCTTTGACGCCACTTATGACTTTTGTTCGATGTTGCAGGCAGTGGACGATCCCTTTCTTTACACTGTATGGGTGGTGGGAGTTGAAATTGTGGTATTGTTCGTTGAATGTAAGCTTGCGGTATACAGTGGTTTTGAATCTATGCTCTGTTCGAGATGTTAGTGCATCCAGGAATGTTAGATTTTTGTTCTTTTCTCTCTCCACTGTGAACTGCATCGATGATCCAATTGAGTTCACATGGTCCAGTAGTACCTGGACCTCTTCCTGGTGTGGTCAGAGTATGAAGGTGTCATTTCTGTATCTCAGCCATTGAGTTGGCTTTGGTGATATTGATTCAAATGTCATTTCTTCGAAGTATTCTATATGTATGTGTTAACCATTGCTGGTGATAATGGTGAGCCCATAACTAAACATTTATCATGCCGATATATGTCTGATCCCATTCCGAAGTGACTTTGTGTTCAGAAAGTCAGCATCTCCATCAGGTTATCTATTGTTCTACTGGTACATTCTTCTCGGAATGAGTCCGAGGCTAGTCTCTCCCTGTGTACCGGTAGTGCCTCCTCCGTGGATGCCTTGGTGAACAAACTCCAGGCCCACCATGTGGTTGCCAAGGGGGTATCTCTGATTATTTCCACAAAGTGGACGAAGTTTCGGGCATATGATGGTGACTTTCCTGTTAATGGGTCAATTATATCCACAAGGAAGCCAGTCCGAGAGTGGTACACAGAGTCTTGGCAGCTAAAAATTGGCCCACGAGGAATACCATCTTTGTTAATTATGGGAAGACCGTATATGTGACTTAGCTTGCTATAACCTTGTGACAACAACCTGTATGTCTTAGATGGAAAGCGGTCCTTGTTCTTGATTATGATCTGCAACTGTTATCTTTCTGCTTACATTGTTAAATCCTTCTTTACAGCTACCATTTCTAATGAGTTCTTACAGTTTTTCTGTATATTCCGTTTTAGCCATCAATATAGTCGCATTGCTTTTTTCAGCTGGTAGTATGATGATGATGATGATGTCATTCCTCTTTAATTGTCAGCATCTCCAGTTTTGTGATGTTTGATTTGAGTGGCTTTGCTTTTGTTATAGCGGAACACACCTATTCTATAGTCAATAGACTCTCCCACCTATAATAAGTAGGAGTAGTCAGAGTAACGAGGGTGTCGCTCAGTGGGTCAGTGAGTCGACTGGCTGTTCTGTTGAATTCTCTGCCTTCGGGCGGGGAGGGACCTGAAGGAGGCTACGCCGAAGGGCGGATTCTCTTTCGGGGTGGTAAACCGTCCCTGAACCCGTTTATACGGGTTCAATGGGCATATTTTGGGGCGAGCCCACGGGCTCGGAGATCCCACGTTAAAAAGCCTTGTGCCACATGACGCCCTCGTGGTGGGTGACTGAATATCGTCGCTCAGTGGGTCAGTCAGTCGATGCGGGATGCCCATAGTCGAATACTAAAGTATCAGCGACCACAACTAGATTTTCTCTGCGTCATACCTATTATATCAAGTTTCTAACGTTTTGTACGTCGAACCCATTTTAGGACCGACTTAGTACAAATACAAGCCTCCACTGTGAAACCACTCCATAACAGCTTTCTCCAGTATCTGGCTCAGTTTTCATCTTAGCTCATCCGCCTGAGACTGAGGAATGTTCAAGGCTATTTCTTGATTGGAGAAATGATGTTCATGTCTGGTATCCGCCTGATCGTTGTTGCGAAGTCGAAACCCTTGTACGGTACTGATTCCTCAGATGTACTCAGGTATCCTTCACTCGTTGGGGGTGATGGGCCTTGTGCGTCACCTTCTGGTCTTTCAATCTGTTTAATTTCTGTACTTTCGCGGGCCTTGACTTGATTCTCTTTGGGTCTTCTTCGTCGGTAATTCTATTGAAAAAGGCTACGCGCCTCTGAGAGATATCGAATTCCAGTTTTTGTACATTCCAACAGTTGTACTGGATTTTTTTTTTCAAACAAGTGTGTGTCCCACTTTTTCTGCGACCAGACGGGCTCTCCTTAAATAGACCTGGTACCAAGCCTGAAGAGATGACTCGTAAATCTCTGCATCAGTGTAGAAATGTAATTCTGTAAAGATTAGCTGAAATAAAAAAAATAATAATATTAACTATTCTACCTAAAGGAATGTTTTGTTTATATGGAGTGCGAGTCAATATTCTATTAAAGAATTAAAAATCTTTATCTTTAAGGAGAAATAAGATATTTTCATTTTCGACATTAACTTTCTAGAACAACTTATTTGCTACTTTATTTTACTATTTCAAACGACTCTGTATTTGTATCCTCCAAGAACCATTATTTTTTCTCGGGAATTAACTCGGTAACTATTGAAATCTACTAAAGAAATGAGTTTTTGTTTTGTTTTTGTTTTCATTAAGAAAATTCCGTAAAGACACAATTCAAAGTTTCAACATCTGGTGAATTTGGTGAATAACTGAAACCTCCCATTCAACCTGTAAGAATTATCTTGGTTACCAAGAACATGCAATATCCTAAAAAAATATTATTATTATTATTTTATTTCCTTTGATTTCAGGTGTGTATTCATTTCTTTCCGGGTCCCGACCAGAGGCCTAAGGTCAAAAATGACATCATACCAATTTCTACTGAACAATTAAAAAAATAATTTTACATAAAGCCCTTCGTAAGGTGTGGGCTGTACTTGTGAGAACAATTTTTTGTATTTTTTTAAGTCATGGACTACCTGAAATTCCTTCAACGAGTGTATTGGAATCCTTTCCAATCAATCCGAGGGCTACAAATACAACAGAAATTAATGATATTCTCATGTGCTACATTTTTGAGATTTCGATTTCAAGGTCCTTGTATTTTGATAGCTTTTTTAAGATCTTCAAAAATACATTGCAGTCTGCAGGGGCTGTCATATCAGTAAGAAGGTACTTTTTTGCGGTCTCTAATAACGATGTCTGGGTGATTAGCCTTGATTGTTCTGTCTGTGTGTATTATGAAGTCCCATAAAATTGTTACAGGTCTTATCTCCATAACCGGGTCTGGGTGGCGTTCATACCAATTTGTTTCAGTTTCTTTTCCGGAGAAGTTGCAGATTTTCCATTGCAGATTTTTTCATGCCGTGTTTTATATTATATTATACCGTGCAACCTGATAGAAGGTGGTTAATTGTTTCTGGATATTCATCACAGAATCTGCATTTTGGGCTAACATAATTATTCACTATGTGTGCTTGATAATTTCTAATTAAGAAGCATTGGTTTTGTTCAGCATAATAAAACCTTCGGTTTCAATTTTTAAACCCGCACTACGTAGCCAGTAGTTCCTCTCTGAAGTAAGCGGCCCTTGTTGACGAGGGTGGCGGCCGATATGGTATGAAACTTTATTCGTAATCATTGAGATTTGTAAAATTTTACATTTTATCTTTGACGGTCAAGAGGTAATTTTGTTCCTGTTACCAGCTTTAGGATGACAGTCGAACAAGACCAGAGAGCTCGTCCTGCCCATGAGATATTGGGGATGGAGATTATATTCATATATCCATGGTTAAAGAGTTTATTATTGAGCATTGTATTCAGTGGCGTATCAAATACGTATAGAGTACTATAGACTATATGGACTATAGTACGGTTTAACTTAGTATAAGTTGCAGTGACCATTACCAGGTGAAATAAGTGGAGATATATTTTAATATTGAGTTTTATTTTTTTTATTTTTTTTAAATAGATTGGGGAAAGGAAAAAGAAAAAAAAATTATAATGAAAAAATTAAAGTTAAATAAAGTCAAAGAGACTTAAAATGAAATCAAAGAACAGGAAAAATGTAATTTAAAATGGTATAAACATTACGATTGCTTACATGTTGAGAGGCAGACACATAATGTCATTCGAAAAATGTTCAACTTTCCGACGCCAATGAGAGTGATAGTTATCAAGTTTTATAGGGTAGATCATCCCCTCATTACAGTTTGGCGTAAGGGTCATCAAGGAATTAATTAAACAAAGGGATAGAAACAAGAAAACAAATTACATTTGGGTTCATTTTTCAACTTGCTAGCAACTAAAATTTAAATTTTCACTCAAAAAGAAGTCAGTCAAATAGCAGAACAGTGTCAGATTAGTCCACCTGTAGGCATATGCACAAGGAGGAAAAATTATTTTTATTATTATTATTATTGTATGTTATGTTTCCTGCTTTGTATTCTGCAGAGCTGAGTCCAAACTATGATCCTTAGGCTCTATAGGAGAATTTTCATTTAATTGATAGCACTTTTCTTAGTATATGGGATGTTCCTAGTAGGGCGATCTTCTGGACACGTTATATGTTGATGTTACCTAAGACACTGTAAAATTGTCCATTCCTTTTCTTCTCACGAAGCCCAGAGGTCCGATTACTATTGTTACAATCTCAGTTTTCATTCCCCACATCCTGTTAATCTCGATCTCCAGGTCCTTGTATTTGAACAATTTCTCGATAATTTTATGGGGGTGTTTCTCTCAATTGGTACTGCTATGTCAATAAGCACACACTTCCCAAATTTCTTCTTTTAGGATATCAAGTCTGTTGGTTTTGTCAGTTTGAATTGACATGTTCCAGAGGATAGTTACATAGGGAAACTGTGTATAGTTGGTGCTCATACCATCTCTTGATTATGTGACAGTGATCTGGTTGCGAGGCTTTGATCCTGAGCTGCAATAATTAGGCATTCTGTCTCAGCTTTCAACCTGTTGCTCCTCAGCCACTGATATGTTTTCTGTTGGTCCACATCTACTTCTTTCTTTCTTTCTTTTCAGCAACGCTTTGTTCTCATGGTTTTTTGTAATCTCATTTGGCCAAGTTGTTTCGCTTTCCGTTTAGCACAGATAGTATTCGCTTCGTTTTTTTGTTGGTAGGATTTCAGGTATATTAAGGTGTTTCCTGAAGAGTGTTGCTTCATTGTTGATGGATTGGATTTGGTGTTTTACTCTTTGTAGAAAAGAGTTATTGGCTTTTGTGAGGTATTATTATTATTATTATTATTATTATTATTATTATTATTATTATTATTATTATACTTTTTCTCATTCGAGTTTAAGATCAGAAATATAAACACTGCTGATGATTCTATAACAGATAACAAAATTAAGATATAAAAGTTCGATATAAAAGTTCGATTTCGTTAAACAAACATTTGGTACTTTTTTCTTTTTCTATTTACCGTTTGTTTACCTGAGATAGTTTTCTGTAATTAATTAGAATTACTAGTGCATAATATATAAACATCTTTAATTTACATTCTATTTGAATTCGATTAAAAATAAACCGAATGAGAATATTCTTATGCTAACAAGATACTTTCAAAGTGCAATATTAATAACAACAAATATTGTATATTTTACCTCAATCCAATCAAAACTGAACAGGATAACTTATGGCAATGTAGACATAAATGACAACAGAAAGCATCATGTATGTTGTCAGTAGACAGATAATAAAGATTATATAATATTGTATTTTATCTGTAATATACAAAATGATTCATTTGACTTCATATAATCGAAATTTTATTGTTATTCTCACTTTATTCAGGTTATATAACCACTATTCTTCAGAACATCCTATTGTATTTATTGCATTGTATTGTATTTATTAAAGCTTAACAAAGTGTACTGTTTATGTTTATACAATTATACTATAATTCTGTTGTTTCATTTAATCAAATCATATTTTCTCTCTCTATATAAAACATTGTGAAATTACTATTGCTTTGTGCCATTCGTATTACATTGATTATAACTGGTGGTATAACAGAATTCTTTTTTTCATTCATTCACTATCTTTGAAAGAAAGTCATTATTCGAAAGCTGCTAACGACCGACTGACCAACCGACCGACCGTCACAGTCAGTATAACGATGGAATTCCAACGAGATGTCCACCAGCAGATTCGACATTATTGAAGTACCCCTAACTGTTTCACGGCAAGTCATTTTCTGCTGAAGACTGAAGATAAATGAAAGCAAGTTAGCTAAACTAATTTCTCTTTGCATGACGTCGTCTTTGTGCTTGCAAGGCGTCACTGTTCTTTTATGATAATAAAAACAGTTCCTCTCTCCTCGTGAGTACGACAGAGATTATATATATGTGTCAAATTATATGCATATGTATGTATGTATGTAAGCATGAATATATGTATGATTGTGCGTATTGTATTTGAATGTACACATGCATACTTATGTGTTTGAATAATTTGTTCTAGTTCATCAAAAGAGTTACACAGAAACGACAAAATAATTTCGAATTTTAACTACCAACTGCTGTTCTTACGCCATTTTAATATATGGTATAAACTTCAGTTCTAATTCACCAGAAGAAAATATAACGTGGTTTTGTTATTAACGCATTGCAGGAATGAAAATGTGAGGTCGTTCCTGCGTATGTACTTGTTATTAAAGTCCATTTTCACGTACAAGCATTAATATCTTCGTTCCAAAATTTAAAATATAATATATGAGCATTAAGAAGCTACTATTATTTGCCTAATCATTCCTGAATACACTTCTATGAACATAAGTTAGATGTCTGTTTTGATATATTCTCGGGTACTTAGCGTTGAAGAAGAAAAAGCCCAGGACGATTGTAAAGTTGTTTGGTGTGTGGGAGTATTCCAGAAAATCAGCCATTTCACTAATTTCAAACTATCGCTTATTCTTCAATTTTCTTTATTTCATTCGGTGTCCGCAGATGAAGTGAGGTGATCACTTCATTTTTGCAACATTAAATGAAAATTAAATTATTTTTTAAATTTTTTCTTTTTTTTAATTTTAACGTTAATTTTTATTCTAAATTTACTTTTTATTTTCAAATTTACATTTTTTAAAAAATATTATATGTCTGAATGTTTTTAAAATTCATGAATGCAAAATTTTAAATCCGTATTTGTGAGCTTGTGAGTAAAGAACATAAAAGCTTTGTACTCGTTTATGACTGGAATGTTTATTTAAAATAAGTTAATTGAAAATGAATGTATCAAATTTTATTTGACTTCTTTTACAAACTTAGATGAACTTATATTGAAAGTTATATTAAAAGAAGCAAAATATATTTCCCAAAACTTACCTCATGATCATAACGAGAAAAATTATTAGATCTATTTGTTTTGTCAGTGGTAATTTTTCCTTTAACTAAACACATGGCGTTTGAAGTGTCAGTGTAGATAAAACTATTGTTTGAGTTTGAAACAAATACTTTGAAGAAAATATTTTAAAAAAACTAATGAAAAAAGAAACAATTAATTGATTGTAAAATATAGTTACTGACAAACAATGTTTTCATAAAAATTGTGTTGTCGCGTTCAAAGTTTTTGAGTCATTTAAATCTATTCAAAGAGATTTCAAAGAGAAATTTTTTTCTTGGAATCCACTCAGAATTAATGAACTCTTCTCATAACATCCTTGTAAGAAGTTTTACTCTATATAAATGTAAGTAAAATATCCTCACTAATTTTTAATACGATAGGTCATCACTTTATCGGTTGCTATTTCAAAAGGTTGTCGTTATTATAACACTAACTCAAATTCACTAGTGACTTTGTAAGAGAAACACTTTAGGTTATTGATATTCTAACCTCTACGGTGTTCGCATTGAATATACATTGCATATAGCACCACAAATGTATTATTTTCTAGTTAGCATCAGAATACACAGAAGGATGGATGGCTTTGATAGATATAACAACAGAAATATGCAGAAATAGAGTTAAGTAGGTACTAGTTATTTCTATATAGATAGATATGTGTAAATATATAGCTACCTAGTTATCTATATAGATATATATTTACAATAAAGAGCGTGTAGGAGGTGACAACATACTTTCGGTGGACAAGGGGAGTATGATGCCTCAAATCAGTATTTGGTCTTAACACTGTTAATACACACACACATACACACACGCATACACACACATACACACACACACACACATATATATATATATATATATATATATATATATATATACAATATTTCTAAAGAATGGACATTTTATTACTTCAAGTATTAATAAAAAAGGTTATATTTTTATATTTTTTAATCTGAATGAAGAGGATATGATTTCCTTAAAAAAGGGAAAATAGAAGCTTGCTTTCTGTGATGCGGTCGAGCAAGTAAAGCACGTCGGATAATATTCTTCGAATGCGCAGTCAGATAGACGTAATAAAAGCTATTTACATTGTTTGGACTGTTGTCGTCATCCTTATTGTCATATTCACGACGTTTCGGCCGTTGTACACATGGCCCAATTGGTTGAAATAATCCAGTTACTTGACCGAAAGAGTTGGAAGTTCAGTACATCAACACAGTTGAGATGAACAAAAACTTGAAGAATTGAGTTACTAAATAGAAATAACTGAAACATAGATATCCAAAAAAGGCATGAAAAGTGAAACGAAAATAGATCTACCCCAGTTGACTAAATAAAGGGTTCGGTTCGAAATCAACTGAAGAAGGCCGGAGTGTACAACGGCCGAAACGTCGTGGATATGACAATAAAGATGAGGTCAACAGTCCGAACAAGGTAAATAGTTGCAATACCTCATTTCAGAAATATAGACAGACGGTAATAAAAACTGTTTAATAAATGAAAATGAGGTGCCTATTTCAAATACGAAGTATCCACTATAATAATGTTATAATGTTAATATATATATAAATGTTTATATATATATATATATATATATATATATATATATATATATATATGTGTGTGTGTGTGTGTGTGTGTGTGTGTGTGTGTGTGTGTGCGGAGTTTCTGAAAGGTTCTCGACCTGATTCACTTTGCAAAGTTGAGCCAAATAAGCAAACATTAAAATCTCAAAATTAATTTGGCCAGACTTTGCAGAGTTTCCCTTTTTGTTCAAACCAAGATTTTTCAGCATCCCCTAAGACAGATAAATAGATTGATAAAAGAGAAGACGATTTTCTTTTTCTTATTTTGCCACTGATTAGTATTACTACACATGTAAGTACATAGAAATATATATAAGTATTTACACACACATTTATGTATATATTTATGTATACATACATATATGTCTGTATGTGTGAGTGTACATATGTGTGTGTGTGTGTTCATGTGTGTGTGTGTATTGCGTGTAACGATAAAAAAGTGATTTTTGTAATCATAATGAGACCATAGGAATCCCGTAGCGAAAGATTAAATGGATGATGCGTGTTCCGAAAATATTGAGGAGACCACCTGCCAGTCAACCGATTAATTCGCTACTTACTACTTTATCTAAATGATACTTTGCTTTGTATTTCCTCCTCCACTAAAAACAAGCGACTATGAAAAAATCCTCAAACTTAGCGCCAGATTCCGAATCGACAAAGGGTTAATTTAGAAAATTCTGAATATAGTGGAGACTAATGCCGTCAAATACGCACATCTGGACATGACAGCAAACGCCCAACAGCTCGTTGGTATAAATACCAACGTGTCCATTTGTTTGTTAAACGAAGATTTCCTCTCCGGCTGCCATTCTCTTGTGACATACCAGGAATATTCGGATCAGATTTCATCAGGTAAGCGGTTTAATAACATTTTTAGTATAGTTTTAATTTAACCATTATTATTTTAATTGACGCTGTTTATTGATTCTAAAGATGAAACTATTCTCGTGAATTTCTTAGACTTTAATTTGTCAATATTTCAGTATCTGAATGAAGTTTATGGGCTTGCTGTGATGTCGAAATATTACGGAAAATATCCAAATTATTTTGTATAAGTGCAAGAGATTCAAGAAATATTTGTTTGCTCCAGGCCAACTTCTTTATTTTCTTTTATAAGATTTATGTTTTATCAATTTTACTCTTTTTATACTGAAACAGTTTAATAGATTCGAGATAAAGGAATACTATTTGTTCTAAGATGGATAAAATAAATTAAGATTTTAAGATATATCAATATAATTTCTAGGATATGAGAACAAGAGAGAAAGAGAATAGATATAATTTAACTGAGAGAGATAGACAGATATTAAGAGTCAAAGAGTAAAACAGTGACGTGCAGAGGTTTGGTGATGTGTGGTAATGCCCGGGGCCAACTCCTTCATTCTATGCCCCTAAGTCTCAAGTGGGGATGGGGCTATAGGGCCTAGTACTGAGAAATGTGAGAAAGGATATCATTTTAAATGTCAAAACAGATGAAACATGAAATAAACACTTTATTCAAATTAAATATAAACTAAATTTTTATTTAACTGATTGGATGCCCTCCCAATATGGATGCTCGGGGCCGTCTCACCCTCTATCCTCTCTTCTGAACACTACTGGAGGGAGATGTACATTTGCGAGCAAACAAACGAGATGTAAATATGCTGAGATATAAAATGATACAATTATTCTAGATAAGACTTATACCACATGCTTTTATCTGGGATTGAACCTCAAAGCAAAAGAAATATACAAATATCTCAGTAAGAAATAAATTATAAATATATGTTTAGTTTAATCTAGCATAATGTCATGTTCCAATGAAAACAATTCACTCTCAAAAATTGATATGGGAAGTAGGAATGTTGATCATTATGAGAAGACAAATGAAAAATACTTTACAAACCCAAATAATTTGACCAGTAATACACATTTTTTACTCAAAATATTAATTCACATGTAAATACATATTCATAAACGGACTGAAGGACAAACTTGAGTACACGAAGTGTCCATCTCTTCGGAACTTTTACCCAAACACCAAAACACTGCATAAATACATAGATGTTTATAGGAATTTTAGTGTTACAAAAGGAATTATAAAGGAGATTTTAGTTGCCCAACTAAGATTAGACAACAGAAAAAAAACATAAAATACACTATGAAATCTTATTTAAATTTTCATAAATTTTAGAAAGAATTCGTAAAAATTCATCAAGAATATCAATTACAAAAATAATACTGAAAAAAAGAGTTTAGTAACGAATTTTATGCATTGACTTTGAGATATAAATATTACAAATTCTCTCATTTCTGTTTATCAGAGCAAACTTTTCAAGCTATCCTACAATGCATGATCGTCAATTTATTTTTGCAAATTCTCCATCAGACGAAATGATATCATTAAATCAGTTTTACTCACTATTTCTAGTTTTCGCAAGTGACTATACCCCATTAACGCGCGGTCAGTTTTCATATTTCATGAACACCAGTAAAGTAATATACGAATATTTTATGTAACCCGAATTAACAGATTGCTAAAAATATGCAAATCAAATCAACCTAAATGTACAGAACATTATGCTATATGGAAACTTTTTGACTGATCAAATTCCTTATATAAACTGAGAATAATATATTTTAACATGTATCAGTTAATTTTTCATGTCTTCTCTTGCTTTTATTTGCATTTTGAAAATTTCATGTCATTCAATTTTTCTGCTTGTACGTCTATGTGTGCGTGTGTGTCTGTGTGCAAGCTCGTGTGTGTGTGTGAGTGTGTGCGTGTGTGCTATGCGTGTGTGTAGGTAAGAAAAACAGTTAAAATAAAACATTTACATTGTCTCTTCTTATGCTTTCTATCTATTCGAATTAATGAGAATTTAAATTTGTAATAATTGACTCAAATATTGTGCATTTTTTAAATACTTAAACATTAATGGTAAATAGGACAATAACAGAATCTCTACGAAATGTAGTTTTACATCACATTATGATTAATGCTGCCGATTATGAGTATGATTAGCTTTGGTACAGTTACTGAATGCTTGACTTAGTCTGGTACAAGGTCTTCGTAGTTGGAAACTCAGAAATGTTCGTTGCTAGAAGCGAAACAAATGAAAATTGAAGAATGCTCAATTATCATTTCTCTTGCTATGTTTGTTCGTACGATCAGCTAGATTGACTGGAGATAACTAGAGATGAAAATCCAGGGATTCAAATTCATGCCTTTCACATTAATGAATCAATCTTCGATAGTAAAATGATGCGTTAATAATAAATCAATATATTTGCTGTGATGCATTGGTTGTCAGGATGTGAGATCTCTTTTTATTCACAAATATCGGCATGTGTCAAAACTGATACTAATACTTACTCATTAATCTATTTATCCCTCTTGTGACCATAAATACTTTTCAGTCACTTCTTTATATATATATATATATATATATATATATATATATATATATATAGAGAGAGAGAGAGAGAGAGAAAGAGAACGAGAGGGAGGGTGAGAGATAATATATATATACATATATATAATATATATATAAAAAATATATAATTATATATTACATATATATATAATTATGTATTATATATAATATATATATATAATATATATATAATATAATATATATATATATATGTATATATCATATTATATTTAAAACGTTGAATATGATGTTTATGACTATGATAATTTAATTATAAAACCCTATGTTAAATTCTGATGACTTGCTCTTTTCACGCCTTTAGATTGCGTGAAGTGATTTAAAATCGTATCTTTCAGTTTCCTTTTATTATAATAGAAAATTCGCATACCTGATAACTTTAAATTAGAATCAAATCTCTACGAGAACACTTGTTTGCGCAATATAACCCTTATATAAGAGGTGATACGTCATAAATATAATCAAGTACCCTCTTTTTCCCTCATTTGAAAGTTTAACTCCAAATGTAAGTAATTTAGGTGAAACTGAGCATCTATACAGAGAGCCTAGATAATCTATCCGTTATACAATGGAGACCAATGTTAGAGAAAGTTTAAAAATAAAGATACCTGATTCAACAGAATCGATTATAATAAAACTGCAGTAAATATTGTTAAAAATAATTCTGCTTAAAAATGTCCAAGGATAAAAAAAATTATAGAACGAAACTGTTTATTACAAATACGTTTAAGATCAAAAATTAGAGAATCATCACTTAATTAAATAATTTTAAAAATTTGTAACAATTTCCAACGAAATATGGTTACACTGGAATGCACAAATAATAATCTTTATTCGTATTTAGTATTGTTTTCTAACGTTGCATAATTGACGAATCATTCAAACAGCGAGGTTTCTGCGATTGCGAAAGAGGTTCATAGATCTTAAAGTGAAATTTCTAGAAACTTAAATCTTTACATCGACACCGTCTAGTTTAATTCAGCTAGACCACCAGGACAGCAATGTAGAATGACGCAACGGCAGAATCGAGTGATTCAAACTGTCAAATAACTGATGAATTCAACATATAAATGTCTCAACATACAATGTCACGGCATTTATGTGCATCAGTTTCATGTATGTTTTCCTGTTGTCAAAGCATTTACCAGCAAAAAAAAAAGAAAAAAAGCCTAGACCAGTCTTTACAAACGAGCACTTTTTCTGGATCGATTAAAATTGAACAAGAATATTCATGAGCCATGAAAGTAATTTAGTTGACTCTGAAGGCAAGCAGTATCCCAGACAGCATAAAGATGAGATTGATTCCAAAATGTGTGGAAAAAAATCAATTAAATTGCGAGATTATAGCATCTTCGTGTGGGCCTGTTCTTCAGCCTTAGTATTGGCTCACTCAGTTTTTATTCCATAACTTTATTCCCGCTTCTTTTCTATGTAAATTTGCCAGAGCAGAACATGTAAAGGTAAAACTATATTTATTTGCATATTTTAATAAAAAATAAAGAAAGTAAATATATCTTGCCTCACCTCAAAACATATGATCTAAACTATATGGATATAAACATCCTCATATATATATGTATGTATTTATACAAGATCCATTGTCGTTCATACGAAAGCTAAAATCATTGATCATACTTGTCAGTGATGGTCATGCTCGTTCAACCAATTGACAACCATGATTTACGTATGTATATATGTAACTGTTCTTTTTGAAACACGTTAAATATTGTGTTTAATATGCATAACCTGCTTTGTATATAATTCAGTTAGTGTTTTTATTTAAATAAAAAATATTCTTCGAGTAACAGAATATTGACGGGTAAAGAAAATGAATCACTAATTAACTTCAACGGCAAGGTGTTCAATGAAATATTTAAATTTTGGAAAATGCGAGTGACAGCTTCGAATTTCTCTACGCTCTAAATCCATCTAGCGAAAGACATTATAGCTTTACAAGTCGCACCACTGTTCACTTCCGCATTGAGATCTTCTGCATTGAGATCTTCCGTAGAACCCATATAATATCATTAAAATATCGTTCAGCTTAAGGGATAAAATTTCCATTGATTAACTCCTTCAATTCAGATAATTGAAATTACTAATTAATAATTAACATATGGTATTTCATTAACTTCCGTATTTTGACAACTGGAACGTTTATCTTGATTTTATTGCTTCCAGTTGTGACTGAGCTTGTTCAAGAAAACGAGAGACTGTTGTTATCCATTCAATCAGTAACTGAGATATACGTTACACACGGTTGGACGATCAAGTTTCTTTTGATTCATGGCTGTGTAGGCAGAAGAATTTCCCTCTGTAGGTGTCTGTTTCTTTCTGCGGTAGACTGATTGCCAAACAAACATGTAGGACCCGGTTTGTCCTAGAGGAGAAAAAATGGATCTTTGATTTTATATCAGAACTAGTCGATGCTTGAAATCCAGCATGACGCTTTTACTCTGGTGATATTCATATTTTTAACCCTTTTTATAATTATTATAAAGATGGAAAATTAAGTGGCAGATATTGACTAACATCAAGAATAAGAATGGATGACTAATGAAACCATCATAATAACGTTGATTAAATTTCAAAGTTTGGTGCATAAATGCAAACTTTTGCAATCATTAAAGATATATTCTAATCTTTCTTAAATCTTGCCTGCATTTTAAATTATGAATATAAATTTATTTGTATACAAGTACATGGGAAATATTTAAGACAATTTCGAAACCTTTTTACGAGATGTTTCATTGGAACTACGAACTTTTCAGAAAAAGAATTTACATTACTGTGATACACGTCATTAAGCGTTTGATCCCCTGTTTCTTTATTCTTTTCTGCATTTTTTTTTACTCTAACTGTATCTTTATAGACATTCGATCTTTATGGTTTAAATATTCTTCATTGTTTCATTATTAATGTAGTAATAAAGGAGATATAGCGAAATATCCCAGTTGTATATAATCGTAGGACACAAGAAGCATGGTACTTTTAATCCATCTTCGAATAAATTATATTTACTTTGGATTAAAAACAGCATTCTCCACGTCAAAGTTGTGATCATGCAGGTTCCAGTGATACACACAATTGAATTGACTATTTTAGTTTAGTTTTAAGTTTCTTCTATATTCATTATTTTATTTATTTATTTTATCTTAAGATGTTTTATCAATGTATTTATGGAGAGTAATTCTTTGTAAAACTATTATTGAATGTGAAAAGATATTGACAAATGTGTATGACTTTTGATCAATAAAGAAAGGTTTACTTGATTTTATGAGGCGATGACACAGATAATTTAGATATTTATCAACTGGTAGTTTAGTAAATAAAGATTTAATGTCTATGACCTTATTTTTCGTATAGATATTATTTATATTTAAGACCGCTTAATTATTAAATTGACCCGAATTTTTAATAATAAATCACCATTTTAATAAAAAGTGAATATAATTTATTTAAACTAAGACACATTGAAAGTGTCATGATCTATGAGACCAACTAAGATTAGTATATGACCAAGTTATTTAAATATAACCCCTTTTTACACTAAAATACCATTAGAACAATGTGATATAAGTCAACCAAAAACAGTACTGAATTGAAATGAATTAAAATCTAATTTCAGTGACGAATTAATTTGTTTTTGTACAATCATTTTTTTTCTGATGTTGCCATTGGTCAAGGTAATTTATTTCTGAATATTCCAAGTCTACAATACGTTATATATGTGTGTATACCTAATAATTATATATGTATATTTATATATTTACATATGCACACATACACTCAGACACACCCGCCTACACACACACACACATGTATATACATACATACACACACACATGTATATATACACACACACACACACACACACACACACACATATATATATATATATGAATGCGTGTGTGTGTGTGTTTGAGCGCGTGTATGTGTGTATATGTGTATACTTACACACTCATTTATATATAATATGTACAACAATTAGCTAAATAGCGGAAAAGGAAGTAAAATATATATTTTTACGCATAGTTGTCTTAAGAAATGTGAAAGATTCATCTGAGATTTATTTGCAACTTATAATAGAAGCATTCATGTAATTACTAAATAATTTTCTGACGATCATATTTTGCCCTTAGAGCGCGCAAAAATATAGATGTGCAGATGTGAACATGTATCTTTGTCTTTTCCTTTTGGTATTTTAAAAGCATTTTGTTTGCCTTCATCACTTGAATATATATTTTTTACTATAGCAATGCAACATTTACTTTCATTTTATTTCTTGCACACAACGAGGTGTCAGGATTATTGAAGAAAGTGAAAACCAATGATAGACATTTTACTATTCTCAAGACACCGACGAGATTATGTTTAATGTATCTACTTAAAGTTATAGTTTAATATTCATGAATTTAAAGAGGTTTCTATTTTACTATATATCATATTATTTTAGTTTCTATTATACTGAATGTTATATTTTAAATATTTTATATTTTAGATGGCTACATAAATAAGGAACAAGCAAAATTGTTTGGCTTTTGAGATAAGTTCATCAAATATTTCACAAAAATGTATGCTTCGATCTTGTGTTACATATTTCTACTAAAATAAGTATAAAAAATACATCAACAAATTCCTATTATTTCTAAAATGGCAAAGATTTTTTCATAACGAGGCTGATACATTTTCTAAAGTAACCACGTTTTTCTACTTTCAATAACTGTAAAATTATTTATTGTGCTTTGACAGCTATTGTCTGAAATTCTAAAATATGTTGTAATCATAAAAAGTTAATATTCAAACCTCATCTTTCTTCCTCAAGGTTTTGATGTAAATTCACTTATAATTTTCTCACTCTCTTTTCTTAGGTTCGTTGAATTATTGAATGTATTTTGGATTTATATCTTCCTATTTTTAACAGAACATTTTACAACAAAGTTTTCATCAAATGAGAAAAACTTTGTGAACAGAAAATAATCAAATAAATCGTAAAAACTAATTTTAAAAAATTTAATTTCATAATTTAAAGTATTTTCCTTTCATTTTTTCTATTTCAGCAACGTTTCAAGAAGCATTTCAAGAATGCAGAAATCTCTTGTGGTCATCGTTATTGTCGCAATGCTTTTTGCCGTACAAGTAACATGCCAGGGTAGTATGTTTGCTCCTCCCAACAGGCCTGCTGAATTTAAGAGTCCTGAAGAACTTCGACAGTACATGAAGGCTCTTAATGAATATTATGCCATAGTTGGGCGACCTAGGTAACTATTAAGGAAATATTTTGTCATTTTACAAACTGCACGATTTAAAGAAAATATGAAGAATGAAAGTAACTTTTAAAATATAGTCACTGTCATTTGAAGAACAAAGAAAAAATGTCGTTTGTTTTGGGAATAATTCAATATTCAAATTTTGTTAATATTTTCATAATTAACAATTTTCAAATTTCATATTATAAAACGTTTTGTTAAAATTTATATGCCCTCATCCACGTGTGAATTTTCATAATATTTCTTCTTAGATGTGATAAAATTAAACTCTCTTTGTGCTAATGACTGGCTGCATTTTGGATAAAATTATTAACAGCATAAAGCAAGCTTTTAATTTAGAGAAACATATTTATAAACAGTCAATATTTTCTTATCAAATAGGAGCATGTTATAAATTTTGTTAACGTTTTAATATACTATATATTAACGTTTTAATATACTATATATTAATTTTACGTGACATTCTAATTTATTAACATTGAAGTACTTGTTTTTTAGTTAACACACTTTTTCTACATGGAAAGACTTTTCCTGAATGATACAATTCATGAAAACTAATTTTATTCATTTGATAATTTTTTTTAGAAAAATCCGATACCTGACTGGTGTATTTTCTATTACCTTGTATAATCAAATCCAAGATTTTTTAACAATTTCCTAGGAAAAATACATATGCAGTCGTACTTGCATTTTTTGGTCAAGTTTATTACGGCGTGTCATTTCTTTGTTTCGTTGTCCAAATTTTTAATTGAAGCTTTTGACCTAATTCTTTGAATTGTGTCCTTTTAGGTTTGGCAGAAGTATTAGTAAAAGATCCGGTCACAGCGACCTTTCTGAAGAAGATAAAAAAAAGTGATGGTAAGACATTTCATTACTTCAATTGTGTTAATATAGGCACGTGTGTGTGTTAGATATGTTTTAACGTACATGTACATGTACTTGTTTGTGAGATGGTCAGTGTTTTTTGAGCAGCCTATATAAACGGATAAGATGGAATAAAACCCTTGATATGATAACATTTTGGGAAGGGGTCATTCTGAGAAATTTTCAGCACCCTCTCTCTCTCTCTCTCTCTCACGCATACATACACAGACACACACTGACATACATTCATATATATATATATATATATATATATATATATATATATATATATATATATTATTAAAGATATTTTATTTTTAACGTTCTTTTTATAGATACAAGTATTTAAGTAAATGCTCTGTTTATAAATACTTAAATACTTGTATCTATAAAAAGCACGTTAATCATAAAAATGTCTTTAATAAATAAATTGTCGGACTTTGTCCATTTCTTAATGTATATACATATATATATATATATATATATATATATATATATATATATATATATATATATCATTGAATACGGCAGACAAGGTAATTTGATTTAGTTTTTTTTTATACAATTTCTCATGTGATCTAATTTATTTTTTTTCTTTTCAGATGATAAATTATATAAAAACTGTACAATTGTTCTTTTTATCCGAGCGCTTTCGGCTATACATTTATCCATTTTCAAGGTTGAAATATATTAACTGTTAACAAGAAATAGTTTGTTATATGTATGTATTTATATAATGTTTTCATTTTCAAAACACGGTCAAGATATTGTGTCCATGTTCATAGTTGATATTATTGAGCACTCGGATAAAAAGAACAATTGTACAGTTTTTATATAATTTATCATCCGAAAAGAAAAAAATATGCACCTTATACATATATATATATATATATATATATATATATATATATATATATATATATATATAATGAAACATGTATAAATGAAAAAATGATGCCTAAATACCCAGAATTTAAATAACATTATATAAAATTCAACCGACAACGTCTAGTTGCTTAATTTATCTTTTTTGTTTTGTTTTTACAATTTTCAAAAAAGTTAATTTTATAAAGAGTTAAAGTGTCCGAAATTAATTCATGCTTTGGCCTGTTTTTGTTAAAAAAAAAAAAGAAAAAAGAAAAAAAAAGTCTTTAGATAGTGTCGGTTATTATCAAGAATAGGATGTTGTCAGTGTGGAAGACAAGATTTGTTGACTCCATCCTGATATTTTTTTGGAGCGCTGGGATTCGAATTACGTTATGTGTAACGGTTACACTATACCGGAAAAATATATATAAAACATTTATACGTATTATTATTTTGTACAAGTATTAAATATTTTAACACACTTAAATACCGTCTCCTGATGAGCAAGCCAAAGTCTTTTGCACTATTGATAAGTGCACACAATCTTCGATTCTGATGACAAAAGTTTGCCTTCTTTTTTTTCTCTTTATATGTCGATATCATCTCCAAAGTGTAGAACACTACGCATCATCATCAATTTTTTGCTTCCATGACGAAATTGAGAGTTAATCATTCATCCATTTTTTTTCTCCTGTTTATCTCTTTTTTATTCTCATGAGGTTTTCCTTTTTATCTCTTCCTTCATCCTGTTTTCTAAAGTTGCATTCAAATAATCCAAAATATCTGCAAATGCCATTTGTGTTTAATGCCTTAATGATTTCTTATTTGTCAATTCAATCCCATTTGAAATCAAGTTTCACTACGACTACACATTTCTCTCAATCGAATTCAATTGCTATATCTTCACTAAAGGTATTTTTATAGTTATTTTGTTTTTGTTGTTTTTGATGATAATTTCAGATCATCCATCTATTTGACTTTTTCATCATATTCTTTTGATATATTTCTTTTTTTTTATATTCAGTGATGTTAGTCACCCTCAATAATCCTTCACTTTCTTCGGTCAAGTCCACTTAGTAATTCTTTGTGAGTGTTAGATATGAATTGTGTCACTATTTCTGTCGTCTTAAATAGCTTAAGACATTTATAGATCTAGGTTTGAAGATTATGCGTTTTTGAAAAACTCAAGATTTTTCTTGTTTAAGGCCCTTCAAAATCAGTTCATCGATTGAAGGCAGTTTGTTTGATCTTCTGGTTCTTCTTTTGCAGCCAATTTATTTTTCTGAATATCTCAACGACAATATAACCATTTAGGACTTTTTCTTTTAGCATTTTCTTCTATTTTTTAGCCGTTTTTTTTTTTTTTTTTTTTTTTTTGCCTAATCGTTTTGTTACTTTGATCGTTTCTTTATATTTCATTTCCAAATTCATGGAATTCAAATTTTACGGAATCTCATCCAGCTATCGAAGAAACACGTCGTTTATGATGTCTTTCAGCCACGATAACTAAATCTTGGTTCCGATCCAGTCATATTTTAACATGTAGGTTACCAATTCACAAACTAGTTTTTCCTTTTCATTTTTATCTGTAGCTAGAGGTTACTGGTTTTGAATTCAGAATTGTCCTAGAATAGTTGATAAGCAAATCTAAGTTGCCTGTTTGCCCTGCTACTTTACACATAGGAAAAGGGATGGGCTCACATCTGGTGGTACATAAGCCCATCAAGTGTGTAATCTAAGCAAGAATTGGTGGTGCAGAATTGTCTGAACTGGTAATACATTAACTGTTTTAATATATTTTAAAATTCCAAATGTTTTTAGTCTTTATCTTAAGAAATGTATGTTTTCCGCGTATTTCCATCAACATACCGAAGGTAGCATTTGGTTTTTATCATGTTGGCGTCGAAAATAAAATAAACATAAGTCCGAAAATATTTAAATTTGTTAAAGTAAAGAAAATTCGCATTTCTAAATATATTAATGTTAATATAACACCGGTTCATGCAACACAACATCCCCACTTCAAGATTTCTTATGTATGCTCTACAAAACAGAATGCTGAAAATTATTTTCGCATCAACAGAAATATCTGAGTTACTTTTTAAACAATTCAACACTTTTTTTGGTATTCTGCGTTAATTCTACAACTTATATGAATTTTTCTGTAGTTCTTCAGTAAGAAAAACCACAAAACGACTGATGACGGCGTTTGTTTTGGTTGTTGTAATTTTTTTTTTTATCAGTACCGTTTTAGACATTTTACAATAGTTACATGATAGCGGGAAAGAAATATGTGTAGATAGACAACAAAGATGAACTCATTCTCGCAGATATATGAATTGGAAACACTATCTGCCTTTAATACACTTCAAGCATTAATCATTACTAATTCGTATGAGTTTATGCAAACGATTACTGATTGCATGATTGAAAAAAAATTTTTTTTTTAACTTAGTTTAAATGAAGTACAAGGTAGTTTTAACAGCAAATATTATTTATATTTTAACAATAGTTAACTTGGCAAAAGATCTCCGAAGAATTACAAGATATTATCTATTTCTTCCTCATGTCATAAAAAAACACTTCAGTCTGGTTTCGTAACCAAGTCAGTTGGTCCCATTTTCAATTTTAGTTTTCTTGTTATTGTTGTTCCTATTGAAAGTATAATTATCGCTTTTACATCAATTAATTTTATTAAATGACATATACTGTATATTTGCATAATTATTATTAAAATATAAATAATACCGAGAAATTGTTTTATCCATTCTTATGTATCATCTACAAAAAAAGAAACAATAATTTTTACTATTTTTTTCAGAGTATCTGGCCAAAGAACGTTGAAATGGCAGGTAGAAAATCAAGACATTGGATCACCGCTTCTTCTATTTGAAATAACTTAATTTTCTTTCTTTGGATTTTCTGTATATATATATATATATATATATATATATATATATATATATATATATATATATATATATATATATATATAATTGCTTAGAGAGAAAATAAAAATGTAAATACGAACTATTCAGTCTTTATAAATGTGTTTGGTATTTTTAATGGTTTTGTCAGGTATATTTAGAATTTGTTTATTCCGAACTCAAAATGAGTCCATGGACTTAATTGCAGGTATTATAAGCAAAAGCTTATTAAAAGAAAATGGTTTAACCAATGTTTCCGATTATCACATTATGTGGGGATTATTATTATTAGTTACTATAAATAGAATATGGAAGCATATATGCTATTAATGTCACCATTAATAATCTCTATTTTGAAGATTTCATGAGATTTCCTTATGCTTTATGTATATATTCTACAGATGCTAGAATAATTGGCATCTTTACATCTTTTGCGTTTTTGGGATAGATTCGCAATAATATAGAACAGCAAGCTAAACAAATGAAGATTATAATCAGAACAAGAGAAGATTATCTTGAATTCTTTTTAAAATCTAATAGTATTTTTAATTTCACACACTAATGGTTGATCCCGGAATTCAGTGAAACTCTTTCTGGATTAATAAATAAATAGCAACATGTATTGGAATAAAAGTGACTCACAAGCGTATGATTTTTAAACTTTTATTTGTAAATCATTTCGTAAGCATATTTTCCGCACACGAAAGAGAAAACATAAATTTTCCAAATATATGCGTGAGCAGTTGAAATGGGTCTCCAGTTTTTCTTCTCAGTATCTCAGTTCTAGTTGTTGCTGACATGAAATATCCAATGAAATAAACAAAACGGAATCTCAACCTTTTGAGGAAGAAGAGCAAGAAATTTTAATAGAATTTGATATCCTTACGAAACGGTCAGTTTTTAAGCAATCTTCAACTAAATCTACTGGACCAGTTTCAGTCGCTAAAATCTGAAAGTGA
>OZ010608.1:60544099-60586599 GCA_963932145.1 Acanthosepion lycidas
AATTTCCTGCTTTCTCATTTACAAAATGCCTGTTAAAATGCCGATAAAATGCCTGTTATAAAAATTATAATTAATTGTGGCAAAATAATTTCTTCTTCGTTCACGTATTAATTTGAAAAGTATTAAGCAACATAAAGCAAACATTTATCAACAATAAATTCCCAAAGCACGTATTCGACGAGCAAATAAAATTATCCTTAAAGTAATTTAGCAAAAAGAATTACACAAGCAATCATTGTAATATCATTTTGTCTTTATCCATATATATATATATGTGTGGGGGAGGGGCGCCTCGAGGCGGTGTAATGGTTAGCAAGATTGACTCGCTAGAACAATTACGACAGAGTAATGAGTTCGATCCTCACTGAGTGCCCCATACTTTCGGCCTTGTGCCACATCCAAGCTACGCTTGGAAAATCACTATAAGTGTGTATGATGCGTGTGTGTATCTCTGTGTGTGCGTGTGTGTGTTAGTTGCAATGCTGTTTAAAATAAAATGGAGCATCTACTCAAATACTGCTATCCAATAAAAAATTATGTTTGATGTAATAAAAATATATCGGATTAAAAAATAAAGTCTATTATTTAGAATTTGCTTTGGTAACGTTTAGGATACAAAACTTAGCATCTATGAGTTTTGAGAAAATCTGAATGTTTGAGTGTGCTTTAAGGACAAAAAAAAAAGAACGTTGCTTGTTTGTGAAAATTTTCGTAGCCGAACGATATATTTCGAGAAAATTATTGGTTGCTGGATCAGATGGTGGCTTCTCCTTCAAAGAGGTTGCAGGTTCAAATCCTGCTGAAAGGCAAATTTTCTATAAGTTTTCTCGTGTGTGCAGGCTGGTAGACGAAATAAATACTCTTTAAAATAAAACGGAGCGTCTACTCAAATACGCGTATTCACTAAAAGTAACGTTTGAAGTAATAAATATATGTATACATAATTGGGAAATTTCTCAACTAATCTGGCTCAATAATTATAATCATTTTTCTCTGTTTTGTTATTTTTAATTAGTTGCTTTATTGTTACCTTTGCTGTTAGAGCAATAATTTAAGATAGCGCAGAGAAAATGTCCATACCATGTTTCAGGTGAGTTCAAAGTAATTAAAGCATACAGATTCAGTAATATAAATTGATTGAATATAATATAATATAATTCAGTAATATAAATTGAAGTTAAATCAAAATTATATTTTCTAAGATAATGGAGGCATTTTCAGATAATTATTCTGACAGAATAATAATAATAATAATAGTTATTATTATTATTATTATTGTTGTTGTTATTATTATTATTATTATTATTATTATTATTATTTGTATATGTTATGTTTCCTGCTTTGTATTCTGATGAGCCGGGTCCAAACTATAGTCCTTAGGCGCTATAGGAGAATTGTCATTTAATTGATAGCACTTTTCTTCGTATATGGGATATTCCTAGTAGGGCGATCTTCTGGGCAACTTATATGTTTATGTTTATTATTATTATTATTATTATTATTATTATTATTATTATTATTATTATTATTCAACTGTGATTAGTATATACACTATTACGCAAATTCTAAATGAATAACATTAAATAAGGTAACATAATAAATTAATCTATTCTGTAATATAAAAACATGTCTTTAGATATTTAATAGCTATGCAAATTGATCTTAGTAATGAAATATTCCGATCTTATGGTAACTGAAGCATATACCTCGTTCGTACATAGATGAGAACATATTGCTAATTTTTCATTTCTTTTTTCGTGTAAACTTCCTTTTGAATTTTTACTTTTAATGATTTAAAAAGTAAAATCCCTTCTTACGCACAAATCGGTTAATTTTACATATCAAAATGCAAAATTTTACATGCAAAATATTTAATGAATATAACTTCAAAATTAAATATCTCTAGCATTTTTAAAGTAGTAATTAATAAAATTAATAAAAATGCATTTTTGATTTAAAATAACGAAGAAATAATTACTTAGAAATGTTAATCAATCGATTATCCAAATAAGACAAAGTATTCATTTCTTAAGAATGTTATTCCCATATAAGTATTAAACGCTTACAAATTCAATGAAGAGATAAAATGTACAAATTCAGTTAATCGCTCCTTAATTTTAAAAAAATATATTTTTTATCAGTTCACCCCAATCAAGGCAATAATGCTACTAAGATGCAAGAGGCTATTTTGAGTGAAACAGAATGAGAAGACTTTAGAGGGAACTGAAAATCCAAGCCTAAACAGGAAACAAGAGATAAACCGCTACCCCTGTTCCAAAAGAAAGAGGAAGAATGTGAACCGGGCGATAGACTAACTTATATACTCCTACTGAAGGAAAACAAAAATGAAATTGCAGAGTTTAGGCGGAGATGTTAGAAGCATAAAGAAACATTTAAAAACTATAACATAATATGATAAAAAAATTTTCTTTAAATATGTTCATCCAATATTTTCAAATCAAACCATCATTCAAGCTAGTAACAAAAATGAGACCTGTTTTTGGTTTGTTTGTTTTTGTAGAGGATTCATACATCTATCCTATGAAAATTGTTGGACAGATTGCACTTAACAAACATTAAAAGAGAGGTTCACAAGAGAATGAAATTTTTTACCAAATCTTGTCACCCACTGTAATTAAGTTTCTGTAAATATCAAAATGCAATGAGTGAACATATTCGCATGTCGGATATGCAAAGATTAAAATACTTACATTTGGAAGATACACAAAGATTCTCAAGCGCAAATTTGAAAATGAGTTTCTTCCAAGAAAAGACGACTTATATACCGTCTTCTTTGGCAATTACCTGTCAAATACAGAAAGGTATTTTTATCATTAATTAGTACAGCCATCATTTCCTCTCCTGCTGAGCGAAGTTAATTAACCATGCTTTTAAGACCATTTTATGATTACATGTCATTGATACATGACAATTCGGTTGGTACGGATAGAATAGTGGCAGAAGAGAGTTCCATGTCCTGCTTTTGAATGAACAAAATAGCAAAATACTTAAAAAGTTACGCCTTTTCTTCGCGTTTAAATGTGACCCTGATCACTGGGATAGTAACCTCAATAACAGGATTGTCAAAACCACGATGAATAATTCTCTTCAAGAAGTTGACACAACAATTCTCACGTTTCCCGTTGTCGTCCAACATTGTCCTTTTTTTTCTTTTCTTAGTGGATGTAGTATTATATTTCTTTCGTTCTGTTTTGTCTTGTTGGAAATTTTTCTCATCAATCTAAAAGTTTAAGGGTGGATGGACAGGTTAAATGATCAGATATTTCATTGTTCAATTGTATGAAAATACACACTAATAAAAATATATAACTCGGTGATACGTTAAATTATATATACACATTCAGATAGGTGAGCACAGAACAAAAGCGTATTCATAAATATACATCTAAAGCATATTTCATTTTTTTGATATATTTTATAAGTACATTGAAATAACATAATTACTATCCATTTATCTGTCAGCTAAAACAATCTAGGAGCTAAAATAATTTAAGATATAAAACAAAATATGGTTCTTTATTTAAGATTAAATTATCTACTACGTCATCAGAAAGAAATGGGCACATTGTTTATCATTTGTATAAATATTTAAATGTCTTACATGCAAGCCTACACACACACACACATATATACATATATATATATATATATATATATATATATATATATATATATATATATATATATATATATATGTATATTGGGGAGAATAACGTTGTTTTAATCTGAAATATAGACATATTTGCATACATATGCATACAAATATCTCAGTTTCTCAGATTAAAACAAAGTTCTCATCTCCAAAATTGGTCCAAAATCCTATTCACGAAGTTTTATTTATAAAATTCTTTTTCTACTACGTCATCAAAATAGTCTACTGCATAGAAATGAATAGATGGTATATCTGTGCAATAACACTTAAGGTGACGAAGAAAACTTTTATACACTAAAAATATATATATAGATGAGTTGGTGCTGAAAGTTTCTCCGACCAACCAAGAAGCTCTTGAAATAATCTGATGTTTGGTCAAATTTTGAAGCGTTACTCTGTGATGGGGGCGATATCACCCACGAAATAATAATAATGATAATAAAAGAGAATATGCTGTAAAACAGAAAAAAAGCGTTTTCAAAAGAATCAAGATGTTAAAAATGCTGTAAAGACTTTGGAATGTAAATGTTACAGAAAGTTAATTTAGAACACAAAATATAATCTTTTTGTAAGTGTACAAAGAATATCAGATTACTAATAGAAAATTACTGGGACAATGATAATTGGAAGTTGAGAAAAAGAAATGAGTTTTGACACTTTAAGAATCGAAGCTGAAATAAAGGATGTTTTGATTTAGAATTTATTTTTGAAACCGGATTCTCTGTAGTTTACAAAGAGCGACAGAGTGATTGCTAACGAGGTGATAACAATAGAGTCTTGTTGGGGACCTTGAAAGCCAGACGGTGAAAAAGTAAACTGTTTACTCAGAGGAGTGAAATTATATTTTGGAAGTATGTCACTACTCTCGCACTATAAAAACATATACGTCACCAGTTCCCTATACAAAGAGGCGAACCAAATCGGAAGAAAGGAGAGTTTTGGCTCGTATGTATTCGATTGCAGTCGAGTTGGGGGGAGAGATGTGAGAGATTGTAAAGGAAAGTTTCTGGTTTGTCTGTCTTCGAGTTCAGTCGAACTGGGCGTCAGAGATTGTAAAGAAAGCGTCCGCCCGTGTGCTGCTGAACGGGAGGCGAATAGCGAATTACCGCCGATAACATATAAGTCCCGGTACACCTGCTATTACGAATACTACTGAGTACGGGAACATCGAAAGTTGTAGTAGTTGCGCTAAGAACAGACCAAAAAGGGTTAAAACGGAGGCGACATCTCACCTAACCGAAATTATTCGAAGTATTGTGTTTGTTTGGTTATTGTTCACATACAAGAAACATTCAACCTCGTGCAGCAAGAATTTGTTTGTGTGTGTGCGTGTGCGTGTGTGTGTGTGTGTGTGTGTGTGTGTTTGCTTTTATATATAAAAAACTTTTGTCCTTTCAAAATCGAATCAACTTGGTTATTTATTTTTTCTGTTAACCTAAAATCACCCGACGAACTCGCAGGTGGACCAACGGGGCGCTTCCAGATGTCTACGATCTGATGACCACTCTCCAGGATCAAAAAAATCACAACGTACCTGGAGGATGGCTTCGAATTGACATTGGGAACCGGAGACTTGTGTCTAACCTGTAATAATGGGACGTACCGAACCAACGGCCGGTCTGGTGGAGTGCGTGGATCCAGTGGGCTGAGGATTCGGTGTTACAACTCAGGCTGAGAACTTCTCAGCACCTTCCAGAATATGTTACGCGTACTATTATATGTACAGTTTATGAAACAAATACCTTCAGACTTTCATTAATTTTAATGATTTTATATATTGTGACAATATATTATGTTGAACTCTACCCGTTTTAATCGCGAATAAAATATTAAGTAAAATTATACTCTATTACATAATATAGTGATATTCTAAGCATTGCTAAAATGTGGCATGAGGTCGAAGCCATGGGGCACCCAGTGAGGACCTAACGCAATACTCAGTAGTAATTGTTCCCTAGAGACAAATTTGTCCACCACGCCATGGTGCCCAAATAATTTTCTAAGAATAACTTAGATGTGGCACAATGCCAAATGTTGTGGACACTCAGTGAGGATCAAATCCACTATTCAGTCGTAATTGCTCAAGCAAGCAAGCTTGCTAATCATTACACCACGTCGAAGTAACCAAATTTTTTTTAAGCGTAGCTTAGATGTGGTACAAGGCCGAAAGTGTGAAGCACCCATTGAGGATCGAACTCGCCTTTATTACATAATATATACGTAATTTTAATATTTATTTCGTTATGCCATGTGACTTTACCTTTTTAAAAGTTTTTTTTTTTTATAACTTATAACTTTATATTTAAATCACTAAAAAAACAGCCTTATTTTATGTACTTCTGATGTCATGACAGTCATAATTCATATTATACTCGATAGTGTCATATTAAAAAAAAGAAATATATAATATTTTTCTATACACCATTCATGTTAATTATAAATAAAGATATATTAAATAAACGTTGGATTAGAGGGTCGTGATTAAGAAGTGTTCACTTGATAATTCATAGAAGGAACCTACTCGCCATCTGGTTGTTGATGACACCTTTTTTGGTGTTCTCTTGTCTTCCAGAAATAATTTTGTTGTCATGTAACTGATGATCAACGCAAAGTTCAACCAAAGTAACAGTAAATATTAAACAGGATAAGAATTCTAACATAAAAAAAAACAGAGTAAAGAAACAGATATTAAAAAATAGTTTTTCTTCACTTAAAACTAAAAAATTACATTAAATTTAAGATGGAAAAAGTAAAAATTTGCAATATTCAATCGAAAATTATATATGAACACGCACAAAAGGATTGAAACGTTCAACAACTTTCTCAAATACTGACAGAATGCGCAATGAAGTAAAGAATGGAAGCAAACAATATCAGAAAAATTAATTAGTAGATAAAAAATTACCAACTGAAAGAAATAACTGATTATTGCTATATATTTATTTATTCAGCAAAATAACTTAAATATTTGATGTTTGGAAAAATAAATAAAAGAAAAAAGAAAAGATACCTAAAAGGACAAAAGAAAAAAATATACATAAGTTTACTTAGTAAAATTATTAGAAATTAAAACAAAAATGAATAGAAAATCTGTATGATGAGTTCAAATAATATAAAATTTAAAAAAAATGACTTATGGTTGTAACAAAAAGTAAATCAGAAGATTTTAGATAAATAAAGGTGGATACGAAGATCCGGATAGAGATTGAAGTAATATAGACAAGGAGAATTTCTTAGAATTATAAGAGTAAATTGAGAAACAATAAAAAGACAGAAAAGTTTGCAACGAAACTTTTTCTGGAACTGATTGTGAAAAAATGAGAGAAAAGCAATGGAAGTGATGATGATGATAAGCATAAAATACGCAGATTAAAAAGGGGTCTAACAAAGAATTGGGCCCAAATCTTTATTTTTTCGTTAGGACCGCTTAAGCTAGCTTCATTGAAAATATCGCTTGTGATTGTAATGTGAGTTTTTACATCAACGTGTATTTAACAAAATTATCAATAATGATCCTAACATTTTATAAATAACATTGCCAACATATGGATATTTATTATTTTAAAAAAATGTAAAACTAACTAAAAACCTGAAAACGGAAATATTTTATGACTAAAGTACTAGGAATGATCGTAGCTGCCAAAGGTTTACAATGTTTCATAATGCACCAATTGGGTTGAGCAATTATGGTTCTTGGCAATCAGTATATTACTTGAGAAGAATCAACGTTATTTTTATCAAAATGTAGAAAATTATTGGTTCCAGCTTTAATTATGCAAGTGACTTTTATGTGTGACTTTATACAAAACTTTTTCTGGATATTCATATTTGGTAATAAATCATGAAAATACAATGTTCTATGAGGACAAAACACTAGACCGCACATTTCTTACCAGGCACAAATTGTTAAAGGTTCATAAGGAAGTACGCTATAAACCGTTGTATTTATATTTCGAATTACCATGTAAAAAATCCCACTTGCCCATAAAAAACATCAATTCTTTGTCCTGGAAGATAAAAGCTCTTCAAGAATTGAAATATGATATTTGCCTGTATTACTACCTATATTAGTGAAACCAAGCTATAACTATATTGTTAATAAAGTTAAAATCGAAAAATTAAATTTTCTTTTTATTTAGTTTAACAAAAGCTAATGAACTTTTTACGTTACCGAATAGATGAGACAAATGAATATCAAAATTGCCAATTGGAATGTGTTATGACATTATGCAGCCTTTGTTTTCCAGTTGAAAAATTTAAATTTCTAAATAAAAGATTATTCAACAATTTTACAAATGCTTAACAAAAACATCAAACAACCATTTGATACAAAAAGACATCAGAAGAACAACTGCAAGTAATTATAAACTACGAAGTCAGCTTCCATTTATGCGAATAAAATTAATTGGACAATTTTTGATGAGGCTTATGCAGAGCAAGTAAAAATATGAAAAGATCCAGAGGATTTAATTCCTTATTTATTTAAAAAAAATGAAGCAAAGAAAAAAAAAAGAATCTAGCCATGGCATGCAAAGACTGAAAATATAGGTACCGAAAGAATCAAATATTCTTAAAACTACAGAACATTAATTCAAATTACAATGATGAAGAGATCATTATGAGCAAAGGACATATTGTCATTAGAAATGTGTTTTTTTTCAATAACACTATACCAATTATATTTTTTCACCCAAGCAAGACAAAGCTACTAAGACGCAAGAGTTTACTGAGTGTAAGAGTATATGAGAAAAAATATTAAGGACAGAGAACAATAAAACAACAAGAATTAAGAAGACAGAAGATAACGATAAACATTCCTTTTAAATTTTCGAAGATCAAACTTGACTTGAGAGCAAGAAACAGGAAGAGACTTTCACAAGCGAGAAGTACGGGAGAAGAAATTCCTAGTATAGAACTTACATTTACATCTAACCATTTCAACTGTAAAATGACGAGGACATGTCGCCAATTTAGTACTGCGCTTAAATTCATAAAGTCTATGTACCATCGAAGAAAGTTTATTAGAATAATTAATATGAAAATATTTATCGAAAAAGCACAAGGAAGCTACGTTATGTTGGTGGAAAAGTTAGTGGAGCCGTGATATCAGGTTACGACCAATAACATTGCAGATTCTTCTTTGTATTTTGTCAAGAATCTTTAAATACATAGCAGAAGCGCCAGACTATGTGGCAGCAGTATTCATGTGGACAAATGGTAGACTTATAAATGTGTAAGATTGATTCTGGCAAGTGAGTCACCTTTCTTAATAACATACATAGCAATTGATGATTATTAAATATTTGGAATGTTATCTTTCCACTTCAAGTCAGCAGTGAAATTTTAACCCGAGAATTCACAATGAGTAACTCTCCTGGAGGACAGCAAAAATAATTCTCTCTCATACGATTAAAAGAGTGCAATTTCGTTTTAAAGACGTTAAAATTAACAAGCCATTTCTTACTCCAGTTAGCAATAGATTTACGTCGTATTTTAGGTCAGCTGCCAATTTGACCATATAGAACCGATCAGACAGTAGTAAATAGCATAGTTGGAAATTGGTGGCATCAGGAAGGTTATTGAAGAAAACTAGAAACGATGTAGTCCCATAGATAGAGAGCTGGAGGACATCTGTATTAATGCAAAAAGATCTAGAAGAGTGGCCATTTATGACAAATTTCATTTTGTGATTTAATAAGATTGAATCGATTAAATATTTGTGAAGACCACTATGTTCTTTCGAGATATACAAAGCAACAGCAACATTCTTATCTAAAGCTTGATCGACTTTTTCAGCAATGTTTGTTAAATACGTCAGTAATTGAACTAGAATAGTGAAAGCCATATTGCTAATCTGAAAGAAAACCTTCTTAATTAAATCAGACTTGATTAGAACTCCTGAAACTCCTGAAAAAAAGTGGTAGAAGGTTAGTAGGCTGATAGAAGAATCAGACAATTCGCCTCTCTTCTTAAAGACTGGAACTATAGAAGAGGATTTCCAACAAGCAGGTTAGTAAGAAGGACAAAGCATTTATTGTAGAGTTTAGAGAGAATAGGAACCAGTTCAGGAGCACATTTCTTAACAATTATTGCAGGGATGCCATCAAGTTCGCATGCTTTGTGAGGATCCATTTTAGAAGAATCACCTAATTTCATAGCATTGTAATTCAATAATTACAATGATACCGGTCAAATGATTCTTGTGGAATCGGAAAAACGGATGGAGATTCAGTATCACCTGAACGACAAAGTAAGCAGGGAGAGAGCGGGGGATATAGCCGAAAAATTCGGACTAGGAATCAGCAACGAACGTGGAGAAAAATGGATCCAATGGTGCACAGCCAATGACCAGGTAATAGCCAACACATGGTTCCAAGAACATTTGAGACGATTATGGAGCTGGGGGATCCCACGAGGAGAAACCAAATTGACTACATAACTATCAATAAAAGATTCAGGAATTTAATGGTTCATTGCAAAATCTACCCAAGTGCCGACTGCGAAAGCATCATCAGTCTGTTATATGTAAATTAAGAGTAATCCTACGGAAACTGAAGAAGCCTAACGCAGCAACCAAACTGCAATACAACAAACTTCTGAGCGCCCCGTACCCGAAAGAAAAATATATGGACAGTGTGAAAAGAAGATACGCGGGACACAATGACAATGGAAACTCGAAATGGGACGCACTAGGATTACAGAAATAATAAATCAAATCTACAACAATGGTGATATGCTGGGAGACCTCGACAGGTTTATTTTCATAGCATTGGCTAAGAAACCAGGCACAAAGGAATGTGAGCTCCACCGAACAATCAGCCTAATGAGCCACATAGCAAAACTCACTATCCGTATTCTGATGAATAGAACGTGCAGCAGAATCGAACCAGAGATAGGACAAGAACAGTGCACTGGAACAGGGAATTAAATGTTCATGTTCAGAATATTATCAGAAAGTGCAATACGAATGCAGAAGCACATGCACCTATGTTTTATAGACTATGCAAAGGCGTTCGACAAAGTATGCCACAAAGATCTGTTTGAACTGCTCAGCAACCTTGATATATTTGGGAAAGATATTAGAATAATCAGTAACATATACTGGCAACAAACGGCCTGCAAGCGGATAGAGAAAGGGAAGTAAGGCAAGGATGTGTCTTCTCACCGGACTTATTCAACCTATACAGCGAGGCAATTCTGAGAGAACTGGAAATCCTACTGGTATTCATCATTGTCAGCCACAATCTTAGCAGCATAACATACGCAGATGACACAGTGTTGATAGCAGACACGGAAAGGAAATTGAAAAACCTTTTACAGAAGGTAGAGAAGGAGAGCGAGAATAAGGGACTAAGTATAAACTACAAGAAGACAGAATGCATGGGCATCAGTAAAAAGATGAGCTACAAATGCGATTTACAGGTTAGGGATACTAAAATCAAGCAAATGCGGAAATTTAAATATCTGGAAAGTGTTCTGATAAAGAACAGTAAGTGCGATGCTGAAATCTGAAGATGTATTGCGATGGCCAAAGACGCATTCCGAAAGGTAGGCAGAGTATTACAAGACAGGATTTCGTTGCTAACAAAAAAAAAAAAGTACTGAACTGCTACGGGATATCTGTCCTCCTTTACGACAGCGAATGTTGGACGGTCTCCTCAAAGAAGAAGAGACTCGTGGTAACGGATGTATGGTTCTACAGAAGGATGCTAAGAATACCACGGACCGAACACGTGTGCAACGATGGAGTTTTGAAGAGAGTGCAAACAAGGAGGAAACTTATTCAGGAAGAGGCAGCTGAAATTTCTGGGACACGTAATGAGAAAGGAGGACTTGTAGAATCTGATACTCACAGGGCAGACAGAGGGAAAGAAAGGCAAGGGAAACAACGCGCGACATACCAAATGCGCGAAAGAACAGGGTTTGGGAGAGGAAGCAAAAGGACAAAACATGCTGAGAGCTACAAGGCATAGGGGAAGTCATAATCGCCTACGTCCTGAAGGAACACAACACATAAACGAAAAAGAATTCATCAGACATGTCAGTCCTTTATTCTACGTGGTTCACCAACAGCTATTTGACAAAAACGAAACTGAATTGGAATTGTTGGAATAAGGAGTCAGAACCTTTAGTAAGGAAAATGGGATGGAATTTCGAATCGACAAATGTACAAAAGAAACCAGAAATCGGTAGAAACAAGGCACTTACAAAAGAAAATTATCTACAAACAAATATTAAAATACTAAAACTAGTGAATTAAACATTTTTAATTCTCGGTAATTCAAAGGGATTGCTGGAAAGTGAATCATTATTTATGCTGTTGATACAACAATAGATTGAAAAACTGAAAAAAATATATTGGTTATTCCACAGAAGTGAAACATGAAGGTGAGGATTGGGCTTATAATTGATGTGCTTGGAAATCGGAAGGGAGTTTCACATGCGGGAAGTGCAAAGAAAGAAACTATTAGAATAGAAAAGATTTTTTACTTCAACAGTAAAATGGTTAGACCTAGTTGTCAATCTAGAAGCACAGCTTCATGCAATCAAGGCACTAATGTAAAAAGCTCATTAGAACAGTTGTAATGACGTAGGGAAGTCATGTTTTCTCAGTGAGAAAATTGATATGCCAGGCCAAAATCGATTACAATACAGACTTTTCTTTTAATTTGTCAAGACTAGATATGACAACAATATTCAATACTTGGAAGAATGATAGATTTATAAATGTGTATGATGGATTCTGACGAGAAAAAATGTCTGGCACAGTGAAGCAACTTTGTTAATAGTAGGCCTAGCAATTGATTCAATAGAATCACTCAACTTTATGTCAAAGGAAAATGTTAGCCCAACAAGGCGCAAAATGTTGCTCTCCCGGAGTTTAGCATCAGCCATGCTGATAGCAAGAAGAAAAGTTATTCCACAATGAATTTTTTTGTTAAGTATTTTCTAAATCTCTGGTAATATTAAAACATCTCCGTTGCATATAACACCCTTCTCTATAGTTGACCTGTGCCTTATTTAGGGCCTCTATGATTCTATTTGTTTTTTGTCCGACTTTGCATTTCCCAACTCTCATCGATAGTGGAAATAATCGATTTTTTCAGGCTTCTACAGCAGTTTTCATGTAGTTTGCGGCCATTTTCTACTGGCCAGAGTGAGAGCCTATAGCTGGCTGCCACGAATAGGCAGGAAGATTCTATTGGCCAGCGTGAGAGCCAACAGCTGACTGACACGAATGTTAACTAGCATGCTAGCATGCAAAAGAAATCGATAGCTGCATTCGTCACACGTGGGAAAAATTTAAATCTGCATGGCACTTTACTCCAATTGGCTCATTCGCTTGCTTAAACTCAACGTTGATTCTGATTCCGCAGAACTGGGTTAGGTGAGAAAAAGTATTTGTTGTTAACATTCTTTTTTCATTGGGTTTTTCCAGTTACGAGTCCTTTTTTAAGCTGATCGTTTTGTGTTCATTTTGTTTAGTTCTTTTTTCGTAACAGATTTAATGTTTAGTATAGAGCTTAGAAAAATTCGCAGTGTGAGATAGGCAAGAAGTAAGGCATGTAGCGACATCAGCACGGAAAAGGGCACTCCTTTAAATGCAAGGAAGGGCAAAAATATTTTAAGTCATGTGATAGCGATTGCTGTATGAGTCGTACGATTTTTGAATCAAGCACGGGAAACGCCGGGTCATGCTGCTAGTCTGCTATAAAAATTGGCTACCCCTAAAAAAAGATTCCAATTCTTTTTTTTATTTTTTATCAAATTCTGGTGAAATTCCGTCTTTAAAAGTCTGGTATCCTTGATATGCTATGCCATCGTGTTGCAATTTAATACGCATTTGTCTTTGTTTATGGTCAGCCCAGCATTCATTTACTGGTTAAAAATATTCCGTTTTTTGTTTTAACTCTTTTTTACCGATGATATATCATTTTGATGAATGATCATATTCTTAACATCACTAGTTTCATACAAACATTAATATACATTTTCAATTGCTCTTTGAAAAATAGCTCTTGCTGTTTTTGCACTATAAAGCATACGATTCCATCTGAACAACCCTATCATAGTAACTTCTTAAAAATTTTAATTTATATCTGGTTATAAGCAGATTTCAGGGCAATTTTGGCAAATTATTTAATTCCCGACAACACGTTAATAACAGTTTCAGTGTTAGGAATAGGGAACGATTCAGAGCATATTTTGTGGTTCATACCTATTTTGTATTCAGCGCATATCCCTAAATCTCTATCCGGTTTTCGTAAAGCGACAAAGTTTGAGGTCTACTATCAGAAGAACATGCTCTGAAATTCTTTGATCCACCATTGTTTTTAGATTAGCAACTATTAAAGGTAGAATGTGAATGGACTGAGAGATCCAAAGTAAGAGGGGCGACTATTTTCCTTTAATTGAATGCTTGCCTTGTATCTTTTAGACATTCCTGTGTCAGCTCATTCCGGCTTCACACTGTTGATTGATTTTGTTGTATCAAATTTTAAGACATTCCCACGAGTTCATGACTTATTCCATTCCATTATTTCGCTTGTTGGTCTCAAAAGTTCCTTCAAAATAACCTAAAGTTTTTTGATAGAGCCATCGAACTGTCTTAGTTTCAGATAATTTTTCTTTAATTTGACTTTTTCCCTTTCTTTCCCATTTATTGGGATTAGGGCGACATCGCTCCCTGTATATACTTGCATAGGAAAAGTTATACCATTTTTTCTCTGACAGTTTTTTCTTTAGGTCTTTGTATCGTATAAACATCTGTATTTTTCTGAGATCGGTTTAAATTATCCATCTTTTCTGTTTTCTTTTTAAACGGACTGCAAATTATTTTTCTTCTCACAATTACAGTACATTTGTCCTAAAACTGGACATTTTTTTCGTCCTGTTCATGGTTTTATTGCATCGTATAAGGTAACTCGATTGTATGATCTGGCATTGCTCTTAGATGTATTGAATTTATCAATTCTAATTGTTGCAGAATCTACACACACATCTAAGACACATTTTACTTAATTGTAAATGTTGTTTTTAGACGAAGCATCAGACATAACTTCTTTTAATCTAAACTTTATCCACTCGTCTTCTACTGTCATTTTCCTCACATTTCCAACTCACATAATCTGAAAGGTCATTTCATTGTCTATGTGCTTTATTATCATTTCGTTCGGCTCGCAAGAAGCTTTGTTTTTGGTCGCAAATTTATTTTTATAACATCTGAATTTTCTGAAATCGTTAACTCCTATAATTCTTTGGGATAAGCCTTGACAGTGAGCTTTTAATTTCCTCACACCCTGTCGAACCCCAAAAGAGATCTGTAATCCCGCTTTCTGACTTTATGATTTCATGAAAAATAGGTTAATGCTCATTTTTGTATCTTTCGATATAAACCAAACAAAATTTTAGTTTACCAAATATTTCTGGAATATCGCAAGAAAATTATATCAATGGTGCTCGTTGGGATTGAAAACTTTAAATTTTCAAATAAAAATTTGCCATAGATTTTTTTGCACTTTTAGGAAATAAAATAGAAATTCTAAATTGTAAATTATTATAGTTCAAACTACTTCAAACCTTTCTATAATAAAAATGAATTATCCCGTCTGTTTTATTGACATTTGAATTAAATAATATTTTTATTTTGTAAAAAATGTACTTTCTATATCATCATTAATAACTGGCCTTTCATATGCAGATTCATTAACGAATGCTTTTAATCCCCTATGCAATATATATCTAAAGGATTGTTCACTTCGATATTAGTACTATTTTTCCAGCTGTTATAAAAAATAAGATATGCTACGATAGCATGTTGTTTTCAATACATCAAAAATATAAAAAAGGCAAAGGCTCTTTGAGATATCATGATTAGTGGAATCGAGTGTCAATCAATGAGGAGCCATAATCATGTTTTGTCACATCAATTTTTATTCACTGATTAGCTATAGTAGAAGTGTGCTGACCAGAAATCAGATTTGTTCTCGTCAGTCAGTAGTAATTTTCGTAATATTATTTTACAATATTATTGCCTGACTTTCCGTGTCAAATAAAAAAGAATGCATCCATTCATTTCTTACATCTGTAACAAAAAAATATCGCAAGTGTCAAAATGATAATGCCAACGAAAATGTTTCAAAATTTATTTTCTGACCGTTCCTGTAATTTTCTGCTGATTTTACCCGAAACAGATTCATGGAAAACTTTCCCATTTGCAAACATATTAGTATAAATTTCTTATGGATATAATAATATTCATCATGGTGTTTAAAAATCATAAATTCTTTGTATATATCAAATGAAAGTTAAATAGAAAATCTCTGAAACACGTACTCACCTATAAATACCCACAGTTATCAACCTTCTTTCAATTATTGCCCCAATCTTAGCGTGTGATACATATTATTCTTCATTTATATGCCGTGTCCTTTTAGGACGTATATGATAATGGCCATCCACATCTTCCTGTCCATTGTAACTCTAAATATGTTTTGTCTTTTTGTTATTTCTCCCAAACCCCGTTCAGTCATCCATTTACTCAAGCCCATCAAGTATGTTACGCGCTGCTTTCCACTTTCCTGTGAGTATCGGATTTTCCAAGCCATTCTTCATCAAATGTTCCAGAAAATCCAATTACCACTTCCTGATGTTAAGAATAAGTTTCCGTTTTGTTTCCATTTTTTACATAAACTCGTTATTGCTCACATGTTGGGCCCATAGTATCCTCAGCATTTTTCTGTAGAACCACATTTCTGTTGCATCAAGTCACTTTATCTCTGAGGAGATTGTCGAGCATTCGCTACTATACAGCAATTACTAATTATAACTGGCCTTTTTTCCTGGGGTAAGATTGATACCGATAGATTTAGATTTTTCTTTCATACGTGATTTTTGACAGATTTTAACCTTTTGCTTTTTATTATTTCCGATAATCTTTGTCTAATCTTTAAACGTCACCATATTCTTCTTTATATTTAAGCTAATTTATTGGAATTTATTCACTAGCTTTAGTCCCATTTCCTCGTCTCATCGTCTCCTATTAAAAAATAAGATACGGATCGAATCATATGATCTTTTTATTGCTTTATGGCATGAAATGATATGGCAATGTAATACAATCAAAAAATGAAATTATTCAACTGTTGGATAAGTCGAGAACAAACTAAAAATAAAACGATTTGTACATTGTATCAGAATTGTTTCTGACAATTTACATGGAATTTGTAGGAGGATTTGTTTGTGAATATTTTTATAAAGATCCTGTCAACCAATCTGAAAATTGCGAATGACCTATACTGCGAGTGGGTAATCTGTTCAGAACATAGAAGATGCAAAAGAGGACATAGAAGATGCAATGTAGAACAGTTCCAGCCAATCAATAAGTTGGACTATTAGTTCCTTGAGGACGTCTTGTCTATCATCTCTCGAAGCAGATATTCTTTATTTTGACATAGATAGATACAAGCAAACAAAAGTATACGGATATAAATTTACTCTCTAAGCTATTTTAAAGATAGAGTCTGAAAAAATAATGTGGAAAAGTCCGCCTTAAAACTTATTTTCCAACAGTAGAAAATAATTTTGATTTCCATTGAGAAGGGAACAGAATTAGCGATATATTGTACTGACTATATGAAAATTAGGGAGAACAATAATAGCAATATTGTTGAAAGCAAAATGTTGATAAAACAATTTGACATCGAGTCTGCTCTTCCTTAAAGAATAATGATTCACGTGTCCAAATATTAATTTCAATATTGTATAAATTACATATAACAACACTACAATACATGACATCAATTTTATTTATTTTTCATGAAGAATTAAATACAAGTTAAACATTGGGATGAATCAAAGTACTTTCAGAATAACTGCTGCTACTGCTGCTGCTGCTACTGCTGCTGCTGCTACTGCTGCTGCTGATGCTGCTTAAAGGGCGCATGGGCTTTCGCTTTCCAATCGTTTGGCAGTTTTGGTTTGTTTGTTATTTTCTTTTCGTATTTAATTACTCTGAAAGGAAAAAAATATCGAGGAAAAAAATATCGAGAACAAAACAATGACCTGCTACAGTAACACATAAAAACAGAATTGATATCATATAAATGTATATATCGCCTTAAAATGTGTATTAATTGATAAAAAGCACTTGAATCGTATTGCAGCAGAATTTCTATAAATGTCAGCCTCAAATAGGCATGAACGCACAACGAAAACAATAAACTCTACTAATGGTAAGAAATACTATAGTGCATTTGTAAGTTTTATAACAGTCTAATCTAAAATCAGGGCGAACATGCACATATCTGTTCAACAACTGCCTGTTGTCATACCAAGAGCATATATTAGTAGACTTTTTTCAGTATAAAATGATTATCCTACAATGGTCTTTTCTATTGAGATACTCATTGCTAGTCTAGAATAACCTTAATGATTGGGTTATTCAGGCTCGGCTTCATAAGATCGGCTGCTGGAGTTGCCACGGTTATATATATATATATATATATATATATATATATATATATATATATATATATATATATATATATGTGTGTGTGTGTGTGTGTGTCTGTGTCTGTGTCTGTGTCTGTGTCTGTGTGCGTGTCTGTGTCTGTGTGTGTCTGTGTGTGTATGATTTAAATCAATTTATATATATATATGATGTAAATCTATTTATTTATCTCCCTGTCTCTATTTCTCTGTTTCTGTCTGTCTGTCTCTCTCTCTCTCTCTCTCTCTCTCTATATATATATATATATATATATATATATATTGAAAACACTGGATAGCACAATTTTCAAACAAACAAATTTTGAAAAAATAGGGCTTGGCTCATTAGGATATATATATATATATATATGTTTACACACACACACACATATATATATATATATGTGTGTGTGTGTGTGTAAAGTAAACATCCATGCAGTGTTCTTATATTATATAAAATGTGAAGACAAGTGTGTTTTATATAGTTAAAATGTGTGAGCACCCCAAAATTTTGGGAATTTTAAAAAAAATCGCTGGCCACTGTAATGCGTGTCAATGTTTGATATTGAATAAAAAAAAATTTAAATTTGGACAAATGATCTCAGTGCAAGAAACACAAATCAACTTAATAAAAAATTAAAAATCTACAAAAGCTATCTTTGTCTTTAATATATATATATATATATATATATATATATATATAAATATAAAAGTGAACATAGAAGTCAACACTTAGAGGCGACAGTCTGTTTCATGCTATATGCAATCGTCAAGCCACGTGTGCTTGACGATTGCATATAGCATGAAACAGACTGTCGCCTCTAAGTGTTGACTTCTATGTTCACTTTTATATTTACACACGCTCTATCTCTGATATTGAGCACTTTATTCCATAAATATAGCACACCTTAAGACTATATTTCTTTATATATATATATATATATATATATATATATATATATATATATATATATATGAACACACTCCGAAAGATAAAAGACACATAAATATACTATTTTCTTTAATAAAATCAGTATTATACCTACAATACACACATGCATATATGTGAAGATGATGAGACAAAGTCAAAAATTTATTAACCTCGCATTTCGCATATATATATATATATATATATATATATATATATATATATATATATATATATATACAAGTATACAAAGACGGGTCTAATTTAAAATTCAACAATGCCAAACGGCTCTAATATAGATATAAATAAAACAAATAAACAGGAGGACAGATACTCTATCAAGTGTAGACATTGGAAGTGATAAGCTAAGGTAATTTAATTTGATTGATGATACCCACTTATCCTCAGAGATCCCAAGATATTTTCTTCACACACAGTTGTGTCTTCCTTCAGTCTAACCACATACACTCTTCTGCGAAACGCGTAGTTAATAAATTTTCCACTTTGTCTCATCTTCTGCATTTTTGTTTCCGATAATACTATACATCCTATAAACACACATGCATATATATATATGCGTGTGTGTGTGTGTTTATATTTATGTGTGTATGTCTGTGTGTATTACAAAAACGTAACATATGCAAGTATACTGCAGACATAACCAGAAAATTATGTATGCATGTATTTGTAGAAATGGAGTTGCATCTTACCAATTCGTTCAGGAAGATTGTTAGTAAATTCATTGAATGAAAATCTTTTGCTGCTGCTTCGTCCAAACCTGAAATATGTAACAAAAATAAAGATAAACTCGTTCAATTGATGCTCGCAGCACACGCATAAACACAGATTGATACATTATAAGTAATTAAGCCACGATTACCTTGGGCGACTAAGAGCATCTTGATATTCATTAAGAGCTTTTAAATAATTGTTGAGAACCCCCGGATTTTTCAAATCGCCAGGTCGGTTTGGTGGACCCAACAATCCGTTTTGACCAGAAACGTTCGCAGCTAACATGACAGCAATCAAGAAGATGGTCAGCATTGGACTCGGCATGATACCAAGCTTCTGGTGGCTGCAATCAAACAAAATGTAGAATTTTGCAAAATTCCTTTCCATACAATCTGCAGTCATGCATTTGGAGATGCCTATTTTGATAAACCGTTTATATTCACTAAAATTGCAACTACAAATTATCAAATTTATGAAACATTTACTGTTGTCAATTTCTGTACTTTTGAAATCAAGTTGTCTCATTATTTGATATATTTTCTATAAACTAGCGAGAAAATTGAATAAATTTTAAATAAGAATTTTGACCTTCATAAATAACACAGTAAATAAGAAATCAATTTGCACATTCACTGTATCTGGTGACTTTCTTATAAATAATATATTTTTTTAAATGAATTTTGAATGAAAGAAACGGGCAAGGACACATTAGCTAATAATAATTAACCTTTACAAATTATCCTCTCATATGAACCACGGAAATCAATGAAACTGGAAATAAATTATTATTTCCACTTTTATCGATTTTGATATAATAATAATAATAATAATAATAATAATAATAATAATATATTTATGAGTGAGAATTGTAATGGAACATCATGGAACAGCTGTCTAGAAGGCTGTTTTGAAAGCTTGAAAGATGAGAGAAACGACTTGTTTTTTACGTGTAGATACTTGGGAACGCTCTCGATCGGAGAGCGTTTGAGTGTAATGAGTGTAATGAGTTACCCAACCTAGAAGTATTTCTAACTGGCCTCCGTTGCTTTTATGAAAACCTATCACCATATTGCACATATTTGGCTGTGATGGATGTACCTGGTATACTCTTGCAAAATTGGGTATCATGATGAATATATTAGGCTTCGTATATTTGTACCTCAGCGTCACTTTGTTGACTCTTACTCAGTAATAATAATAATAATAATAATAATAATAATAATAGTAGTAGTAAACTTTGAATATCTTAGTAGCGTTGAGATCTGTGAATCGCTGAGGACAGCGATTCACATATCTACTGGACCTACTCGGTTTTATGCTAAGTACATTTCTAATTAACTAGAGGTAATGATGGGACCAGTACTAAAAATAATTAGAAAAAGACCACTAGAGTTTCTGCAATTTAATTTATATGAACCTAAAAGATGAGATTATGATATAGTAAGGCCACAGGCTGCAATGATTCGTGGTTATGATGCAATCTCCATTAATCTCGTTTCGACTTATGCCATTTTCCACATACATGCGGCGCGGCGGAGGAATACGACGTCATACGGCGATATAGTGAGGCAGGTGGTATGTACGCCATACTGGACTGTTGTGTATTTGCTCTTTTTTGTTTGTGTTGTATTTATGAAAACTTATTTTCCTTCAGTATGGCTCACAAGTAACCTCTTCTGATGGTGTCGCTTCTAAAAAAGGAAGGCCATCATCATGGAAAGGAAATTAAACATTGTTTAACTATCTGAAAAGGGGAAAATGGCGACAAACATTTATCGATTGCTTAGCTTAAGCCATCGCTTAAAATATGTATATATGTGTATACATATTGAGTTTCCGTGTAAGAGATAAGGACATTTTCTTGTTAAAATATAATTTGGTGAATTCCCGATAAAAAAGAAAAACAAACTGACGTCTGTTTTACTTTCTTCGCAAGATTTGCTGCTGCTTTCCAATACTGCAAGAAAGACAATATCTTATACTTCGTCATTTCACCTACCGAGAGCCAATGACATCACTGGCAATAAATATACAAGCAGCTTAAAACAATTTAATTTCATTATATGTATTATATTTATATCCTCTATGTGTTTATAGTCCTAATTATGTTAACATACGTCCTAGAAATGTGATGTCATGTCCTAGATTATTACTTTACGATTATTCACGGAAAATAGCTGGTACGTTCCGACTTACACGGAAAATCGCGCTGTGACGCCTCGTAAGAAGTGAATTCTGTCGTAAATCGAGGACCCCTGTATTTCACTGAAAATACTCTTTGATCATGCGGTGATGCTGTAGTTATACAATTTTATATGTACTTGATATATTGGCAAAATGAGCTTAGCAGTACTCATGATAACGAGATTACTAGAAGTAACAGAGCAAATAATGCAGTATGATACAAGTGTGGATTAATAAATTTGTAGTCTGAAACGTACACTGACATTATGAAATGTCAGGATTTTAACAAATTTAGCAGATTAAGTGAAACAATTGTTTTTAATATCAAGTAATATTGGGCACAGAAACATATATTTGATTAACATAATATCCCATTTATCTGAATTAATCATTATTTTAAGTTTTATATGCTTATATGAGCTCCTTGACATTCTATAGTCTTCACCAGTCTTTCAGATATTGATTTTATTAACTTTTTACTGTTTTGGCGTTAACATTACATGCAGTAGTTTTTATTGCCTCCCAGAGATTTTCTTTGTTCGAAGATTATTTTTTATTTTCATATAAATCACTTTTAATGATGGACCAGTCTTTGAATGGATTATTAATTAGATGTCTTACTGCATTTTTGGTAAGGAGGTCAATCGTCAGTTTTACAGAATCTGGTGAATAATTTAGTTTATTGGTTCTGAACTCTAACACTTGATCCAATAAATCCATACATTTAGCTTAATAACATCATCAAATTAAATGAACCTATAATTTTACTGCCTACAATACTTTCGTCCATAATGTCTCACTGTCATCGCTTCTGTCTTCTATGATCTGTTGGTTGATGAAGGATACAATATCTGAATCACACACCAGCTTCATTTAGCGGACATACAATTCGACACTAAAAATTACTTAAGTTAGTTTTCGCATACTTCTTCACCTAATGTATACGTTTCTCTTTGTGTTTTATTTAAAGTTAATTTGTTGCTAACTTTCATGCCTTTAGCCAATGCTCTTAATATTCTGCATCTTTTTTCTCTGTTTACAACAGCAACATTTAAACACCAACTCTTAAAAATATTTTTTCTTGGTCATGGTCAATCCAATTTTCTTGTTTATAACTCTTCTAATTTTTCGCGAATCTCACAGTATTGTAACATTCTTAAAGTCATTTTTTTTTGTTTTATTCTAATCAAAATTTTCGATTTCTTTCTGGATTGTTCTGTAATCTCAGTTGAATTTTATCGCAGTTTTCACAGTTGTGTTCCTATCGCCCAATAACCTTACATTATTTTGTCTCTCTTTACATAAAATACCTTTCTTAGACCCTATTGAAATGTTTATATTTCTTAAATTCAGTCAGTTATGTGCCATGCGTAATAGACGCTTAGGCGATCATGTATCTTACGATACATTCTTAAATTAAAACATAAATACCAATAACTAAAATATTTATATTTTATATATTTATATTTATATCCAATCTAATGGAAAAAAAACTCGAGATGCATAATATCGTACGCTACCAAATAAGTTATTGTAAATATTTCTAATAAAATCAGACATCATAAGTTGACATTCACTTATTCTTTTATAATAATAATAATAATAATAATAATAATAATAATAATAATAATAATAATAATAAATTTACTATGAGAAATTTGATTTGCATAATAAAACCTGATACATTGTAGTTAGCTGAATTGTATTGTACTGAATAGTGGTCACTATTGCTCTTATTTACATCGCCACTGAATTGACGGAGAGGAGATTATAGTGAGAATTAAATTCCTTTTGCAAAATAAGTGCTTTTTTCATCATTAGGATGAAAACTTACTGAGTAAGTAATATATATATATTACCGACTATTACCTATTAAAAGATTCCAAAAGTGATATATTTCCTGTTAATCGCTTAAATAATCATTGATCATACTGGAATACCCTTGAGGTATAGTTTTTATTATGGCAGACACAAGGATAATAGCTCTCCGACAGACCTTCATATCTTCTGTTATAAAGTAAAACAAATCTTTAAACATATTGTAAAATTTGGAGAGTATAAATTCTATGCATAGAAATGATTTATTTATTACAAAGAAAGTGTTTCTATTGAACTAGAATATGTAAATGCAAGCCTAACACCATCCTACGAAAAATATAAAGTTGTCCTGAAATTTTCCTCTCTTATGTACAACCCCTTTCAGTTTACTGAATATTATAAAATTTTTATGCTATTATACTACTAATCACACACACAAATACACACGCACACTTAATCGTGTATATATATATATATATATATATATATATATATATATATATATATATATATATATATATATATATATATATATATATATATACGGGTATATTTATCAACCTATCATTTTTCACCAACCAACTTATCGTAAAGAAATAAGTAACTGAATAGAATCAAGCAAAAATATATTTGACTTTATCCCTTGTCTCATTCTTGATACCTATTTGTCCTTGTTCATGAACAATGACTTTTCGCATTTGAGCAATTTCAAAAATATAAATCAAGTTATTTCCTTATACTGGCATATTAAATTATTTTCACAAACTAATGTTGCACAATAAAATTCATAGATACCAATATAATCTAATATTAGATATATATAATGCTACTAGTGCATTACAACTTTTAAGTGATATTTGATTTTTAATATTTAAATGTCTTATTAGATATAAAAGAAAGAACTGAGGAAATATTCCGTAATAAAATATCCTAATTTTGCCTTTTTTTAAGTAATCCTTTCCACAAATGTATATAAGCGAGAAATATAGATTAACCAAAAAGAAAGAAAGAAATATGATTGTTTTCCCACCAGCAGAAAACAGAATTTCACTTACCTGTCTCTTCTGTAACTGAAGACTTCTGGTAGATCTCAAAGGAATGATTTTTCTTGGAGTAACACCTCTCGACTATGCCTTACCGATATTTATAAGCCTCTAATGATTTATTGTCAGCTGCCAAAGACATGTGTTTATTTTTAAATCAATCGTCTGCAGGTAGGTGTAATTCGACGCCGTGCGATCCCAAAGCTATTGTCCAGATAAACCAATTGTATTGAGATTTACATTTTTATACACAAAACAAAAATGGTGGCTATTTAAATTTGTTTCTATGTATTCTCTTCGTGCGTCTATGTTTAGTCAACTAAAAGTAAAATACAGAAAAGAAATTTCAGTCTTGAAATAATGAGCATAAAATAATGACAAATAATCGTTGTCGAACTCTGATTTGAAGATCTCTTTGTAATAGTCATTTATTATTTTCTGTCAAATTATATATATATATATATATATATATATATATATATATATATATATATATATATATATATATATATATATATATATATATATATATATATATATATATATATAGGAAATGGATTAAATCAGACATATTGTTATTTTTAATTTGTTTTGTTTAAACGCTATTTTTGATGGGTACACATATCCGAGTAGAATCTCTGTTTGTATTTTTATCCAACTACATCTACCGGCCAAAATATTCGAGAAATCTAGTCAGAAAAATATGTGCCTCCATAGGGAATGCAGGTTCGAATACTGCGGAAGGACGCATCTTTTAACGATCAATATCCGTATATTTCTTATTTTAAAAAAATTGAAATAAATATTGGATTTCATTAAAGCTGTCCTTTATATCAACAGATAAATTTCTCAAAAATTCCATACAATTTTCAAGAAATATTTTTAGCTAATTATTTTGATAATCGCCTTTATTATTGAGAATTTAAAAATCTACTGCAAATGTCTTTGGACCTTTGAAAACTGTAAAATAAGTTATTTTATTTTATTTTTAGTCGATTTTCAGTCTCATTTGCTTAACATATTTTATTTGCTTAAATATTTATTTATTTTACTTTTAATATTTAAATATTAAAAGTTTAAAATATTTACGCAAATAATTTTTTCCGATAATTTTTAATATCCAAAAAAACATTTATGAAAATGATTACGTAAAATAATTATTCACATACATAACATTTTTAGATTTTTCTGATTATTATCCTAATCTTGTTGTTTTGATCAAAGCATTTTGCCATTCGGATCAGTGAATATAGTATGATACGGGAAAATGCTGCAAATAGCATCAGACTTTCCTATTGTGTCACTATTGTTAAATTTAACAAAAGGTAAGGTTACTGGTTCCAATGATACGTGAAATATCTAATCTCAAAACACCAGAAAAAGTTTATCCTTGCAAAATAGACGGAAAGTAATCTAAAATTAGAAGAAAATGAATACGCTAATAAATTGAAAGTAGCATTTCCTTACAAGTGGTCTATAGTATGATACCACATGCAAACATTGTCATAAAATAAAGTGAATTAGGTTAGTAGTCCAAATAATAAGTGGAATTATTCTATTCTTCAAGCAGCTGTACTCAATCAAAAGGTGTCGCCTTTTTTAAATTAATATATTTTATTTCTATCATCATCACGCTTGACGGAACCTAACTTCCTTGATATTTTTCTAAGTAAACCTTACTATATACGAAAGTATACTTATGCTCTTTTCGTTTATATATTGATTGGAGGATATTGTCTATAACCTTTCAGGAAATAAGCAGTCATGACTCTCCCTTTTCATTAATATCTAAATTGTGAACGGCCATGGTGGTTTTTGAGAAAGGGAAACTTCATCTCGTCTGGTTTACAATCAATGGTAAAGATTGGATTTTACTCATAAATTACGGAGTTTACTTTTTAATTCACTTTTTTGAACTTTCCGATTTACTTTTTCGTTTTGTCACAGAAGGTCGACTAAGGACCCACGTTTTGGCCTTCAAAGGAACATCTGCAAATCATTACGTACATTCACTGGTATTTGTGTTACATGTATGAATTGCATTTCCAAGAGTTGTAATGGTATCAATCCAAACTAGATTAAAATGTGTGAAATATATACGAATTTACTATTTTATATTGTTTTAAGACTATATTTTTTTCTTTTTACCAGTTTTTTTCTTTGTTACGATTATGAACGTTTGTAAAATGTATCTTGATTCTTCCAAGTTCAAAAGTCAAAGGATAAAAATAATTTTAAAAAGAGGAAGAATCGTATTCATAAATTCTGGTAGCTAATAAAAACAGACGAAAATACACCATAAATAGTTTTGGTTTAATCACTTTTAAAATGTCAGCAACTGTTCACCCATAAAAATAGAGGCACATCAAGGTAAAGCGGGTGAACTTCAAAACAGCCTCAAGAAGATGTTTTTCAAAGTTACTATTTGACTGAGGTGCACGGATACAGATTTCCTTTCGTCTACAATTCACACACACACTCGCAAATACACAGACACCAGTTTCATAGTGTGTGCGTGTGTTTGTGCATGTGTTTGTGCGTGTTTATGTGTGTATGTAAACCAAGTCCTTATCTCGCCCTTAAAAATGAACTTTCCAATACCAAGTAGCTAGCCATATGTGTCCGTAGAAAAATGAATACTTCTTAGTGTTGATTCAATAATCGACACTTCTTGATTTCTTCATAAGTTCCTCTTTAGTGACGTTATTCCACTTCTGCTGTTTAGCCTGCTACTTACATCATCGTAACTACAAAAATAGCTTACCGTTTGTCTATACTTGCTGACCTCTATCTATCTATAAATCTATTCATAAATGAAAAAATCCTAGCTAGTATTCGATTTAAAAATTCCCCCATTTAAAAACCGTTCAATGTTGACAAATAAAGTCAACATTTTTCTCTATTTCATTTTTTCGCCTTTTATTATTGCTTCTCTGTGTACTATTTCAATGTTTGATTCAACTAGAAAAAATAATTATTGATTGAGATCTCAGATTTGTTACTTTTATTTAACAATGCTTGGGAATACACTATTTTTTTTGGTGGGGGCGAATATTTTGAAAATATTTGTACAAAGCAATACCGTACATATTGCAAGCACTAAATACTCTAGATAAGAGAAAAATATGCCTTTTCCTTTCAAATGATAAAACTTCGCTCTCGTTCTGAACCAGTGAATTACTAATTGTTAGATATTAGCACTTCCTACTTTTAATTTTTTTCAACTTTAAAACCTTCAAAAAATATGTCATTTAGCCAATTTCGGCATATAAACAGTGTAGCCAGTGAGAAACAAACTTCCATAAATAAATTTATCCCAGACTGCAACACTAGATGATGCTGATATCCCTAACCAGATGTCTACGTTGAGATTTAAAATCGAAGTTACCTAAGAAGTAAGCATGAAGAATCTCCAGAGAGAGATTTTATCACACAGATTGTAATGATGCGTTTTTTGTTATTTTTTAACTTTTTCTTGAAACCAGATAAAAGCTTTAAATAAAACCTTACTGAAGGTGATTATTTGCACCCTAATAAAATAATTTCTTTTTTTTTTTCGTTATTCGCGCACGTTTTCATAGTTTATTGCTTATTCTTTTCTCTTCAAATAATGTATGAATGGCGCATAATTGGTTTATTTACTTTAGACTTGGTTTCACTTGGGTTTTATAAAATAAACTATAAAGTAATATCATACATTTTACCAATTTCTGTGATGGCGGAAATAAATTTAAAGAAAATTGCTAATTAAAAGGATCAGTTTTATCTTTGGCTAACAACAAAGTAAGCAATTAGTGTTTCACAATTATCTGATATGACAAAATGAATGCCATATTCAGTTCAGATTTTATAAAAAGTATTTTAAGGAAACAACAAGAGGCTTTCAACTTTTCCACAGACTTCCAGTGAAGCGTGTATTTTCTTACAATCATTTTATAAGCGTAAGAGCAACAACAAAGGAAAAAATAAAAAAGATTAACGTAAGGATGGTGCTGCCGGACGTGAATTCAGTTTTCCGTTCTAAGCGAAAACAAAAAAAATTATGCAATTCTTCTTGACGAATTATGAAACATTATAAATGGAGATATATGTAAGGTTTTCAGCATTTTCTTTAAACTAAAAACTGACAGAATTGTAATGTAAGCTTGAAAGACAACCGCCAACGAAAGACCCTCTTCACAGGAGAGAAAAATAGATGGTCATGAACAACGAAATGTGCCATCTTCTTATCAGCGTCTTCTCATTTCCAATTCAAATAGATAATTAGAAATGAAATGTGCGTAAAATAAAATTCACAGTTATCCTTTGTTATTAAAATACTGTGATATTATAGAAAACGCGTACAAAAGAACTTCGTCCATAATTTTATCTTCTGCTTGCATCTTTTCTTTCCATATATGACTTTATGTTTTGTTCTATTGTTGTAAAGCTTTTATGTCCGTGACAACAGTTTGCTTCCGGAAAAATGCATTAAGTTGTATTGTCACGAAAAATTGTTCATAATGAATTCAACAAGAATATTTTTCTTTCGGCGACAGTAAATTATGAATAAAGATTTCTTTAGAAAGAAATTATAGTTAGGAAGCTAGAGTGACAAAAAGAGACAAAAATATATTTCTTTTTCTGCCAGTGCGTGTAAGAAAGAAAGAAAGAAAGAAAGAAAGAAAGAAAGAAAGAAAGAAAGAAAGAAAGAAAGAAAAAAAGAAAGAAAGAAAATGAACAAACTTATACGTCAGGATAGGGATTATTACAATTATTACTGAAGCAACCAGTATCAACGCGGGATAAATTTCTCATTACTGACTGAGTTTAATTGTAAGAACATATAAAAAAAAAAAAAACATACATTTTCAGAAAATTTACTTTAAATATACGCGTATCTGCTTCTGTTATATAAGTGGAAAGGTGTTACAATAGTTCATAGTCAAAATAAATACTACGGGCAACAGATATTTCTATCGCCTCCACCGATAAGTAGTTGTAACAGATATGTACATCTTACTAGATAAAATATAAATTAGAGGATGGCTGAAAATGCTTTGGAATAAAATGGTGATAAAAATGTTGACTTAGAAAAAGTTTTGGAAATTTTACAAGGACAATTTCATTATTTTCCTTATCATATTTTAATTAATAATAGGAAAAACAGATGCTATTTTTAAGTTAAATTTTTTTAAATTATCAAAAGCAGCTTTTTGTGATTGTCATGTTCATTTTTCAGTAGTTTTTCTATCAAGACAGTTTTCTGTTGAAATTCTCATTCTTACTATTATGTTTATTGCTATTATTATTATTAGTAGTAGTAGTAATAGTAAAGTATGAATATTATTGTAAGGACTGACAGTTCTGTTTTAATAAATAGATAAAAAAAATTACTGCCAATTTTCTGTTCTTGCATTTTTATCTTGACTATCATTGTAATAGTTAATAACCGAAAATGTTATTTACGTTAACTGATCTGTAAATTCTTTTCTCGTTTTATACAATAAATGTGTTTTTATCTATAAGTTAAATCCATTTATTGCTTCAGTTCAAATTTATTTTGTATCGATGGAAGTGCTTGTTTGTAATGCTGTAGTTAATGGGGTCGTCTCAAATACGATTTCTTCTTCGTCAAAAACGCACAAGCATTTCTTGTTCATCATTGTATTAATGATTGACAAGTTAATAAATATGTATAGATTTCTTAAAGCACTATATCTATTTTTATGTCTATATAAATCACCATCTTGATTTTCCATGGGACTAACTTATTGCTTAAGATTCCTATAATTGTGAGCAAGCAATATATAATTGGTAATTGCCATTAATTCAAGTTTCAACAAATGATATCTTGAAGAAGATTCATAGAAAAATCAATATATGAAGCATATGAACATCGCTTACTCATCAGGTGCCGGTCAATTAAAAACATGATGGTTTTCCAGTTACACTTTTCAAAATGTCTATTGAACATTATTTTCACGAAAGCGTGCCATAAAATTGTTTGGCCATTATATTTTGAGGGATTTAGCCCTTCGCTCTGTTCTACATTGTGCAAATACATTCAGTTTTTCTAGATATCAAAATATTGACATAGTCGAGAAGTATTCATCAGACTGAAAATGAGCAACCAAATACAATTGGAAACATTTAAAATTCTGTTTATTTAAACTTTACATTGATTTTTTAGTTTCATTTTTTTTTCTTTGTCAATTATTTGCTTTCATATATATTGTTTGTTTTAGTACGAAAAAAATCATTCATGGCAGCGATGAAAGACGAGATGTATTCTGTAATTATAAAAAGATACACATAAATTAAAAACATTAATTTGACAATAAACAAATTCATCATAATAATATAACCACATAAAAACTGTTATAAAACAGTAAATAAATAAACTTGGATTTTAACTGAGTTCAGCGAATGAGGATTTTCAGAAGAATGTTCTTCGAAAAGTAAGAAAATATGCTAGAATTACGAGAAGATGGGACATATAATGAACAACCTCCAATATTAATACGAATATGAAGGATGGAGATTAGAATTTCATATTTATTACTAGTATCCCTTTTTGATTAGCATGTTTGCTAAAAGTTTGATCTTAAATTAAAGCTTAGCTGGGGATCAGATCACATAATATAAAGATAGAGAGTGATAAAAGAGGGAGAACTTGAAAGGCGAAAATAACAATCTAACTCACATTTTCACACCTCAATTAATTTTTGTGTCGGCAAAGAGAGCAGTTTTCATTTCAAATAAATTTTACATGACAACATGGATTTAAAACTTTTATGACTTGAGATTCAAAATCATAAATACAGGTATAACATTAGATTTTTAATTAAAATTCCTTTATCTTGTAAAAGTTACCAATGTCTTAAAAGGACTACAAAAACAATTAAAGTAGTAGTAGTAATAATAATAATAATAATAATAATAATAATAATAATAATAATAATAATATACAACTAAAGAAATTATAAAATAATAATGATAACAATAACAGGAATAATAATAATAATAATAATAATAATAATAATAATAATAATAATAATAATAAATGCATAAATAAAACTCCCCGTAACCCAAAAATATCGGAGTTATATCCGGTGGAGAATAGCCGTGTTTCATGGGCAGGGCGAGCTCTTTAGTTAGTTTTGGTCGACAGTTGTTCTAGAGGTGATATCTTGAACAAAATTACCCCTTGGCGGTTAAGCATGAAACACCAAAAAATACAAATCTCAATGTTTACAAACAAAAGCTCATACCGAATCGGTCGTCACCCGGATCCCTGTGAGAGGAACCAGTCTGGTGACTTAATGTCAAATCAATTAATGAAAAGGGAGTGAACGATGTGGAGTCGTGAAGCGTATAAACAAGTCATGTCACTTTTTTCACTACATTCGAAAATCCAGAAAAGAACATCACGGATCAGACATACCAAATATGTAGAGGTATGGTAAGAACTAAAATAAGACCCTAAAACTTAAATATGCTTGCCAAGCTCCACAGAGACATGATGCGAAATAAAAACTTTCAAATACAGAAATAGATAAAATAAAACTAAATATATGACAAAGTACAATCAGACATAATTCAAACAAAAATGAGGCAAGAGTGGAAATAGATAATATGACAGAGAATGAGATACAAACTAAAATAAATTCAGATTCAGATTTCGTCACTGATGAAGATGAATCAAACGATATTAGATCAGAATTCTTTGAAGACAACAGTGTTAAAATCATTGAAAAAATATCATTCAAATAATCAGCAAAGTAACTCACATACATATGTCAGAAAGAGACCGGCTTCCAAAAATTCATATGACAAAATCCAATAAACATATTGTCCAAACATATAACGCTGCATTGCAAACATTGTTAACGGACAAACCACCAGAAAAATATCACAGAAGTAAATAATGTCATATATGAAACTGTTTTAACAGCTACTGAATACTTTAATATCTAGACAAATAAAAGATTAAACTGACAAAAAGAGTCCACTTAGATGGCAAAATTAAATCGGGAAATGTACGAAATCAAATGTGAGTTATCGATATTAGATTTCAAGAAATTCAAATACTTCAACACGGAGATGCAAGAAGAAATATAAAATTAAAGCAGTAAATGAAATTCCATCAGTCAAGTGAATACTTAAACATAAACTTTAGTTAAAGACACAGAGTACAAGACGGATATGAAAAGAGTTTTAGGTTCTATCAACAAAATAACATATTCCAAATGGTCCTCAAGTTTTACAGGGAAATTGGAAAAGAAGTTATAGAAGTCAAAAATCCACTTTTATTGAAGAAGTGCAAAAAGTTTAGAATAATAGTTGAAGCAACCCAAAGGAATATAATCCCAATGTCGAGTGAACAAGAACAAGAAAGAAGGAAGGGTAAATTTGTCCAAGAATGGGAAAATATAACCAAGAATAATGTTAGGAAAACAAAATCCAAAACATGAAAATCCCCAGGAAATGACACGGTCTTTCGCTCTATCATCTATATCAATCGATAAAACTCTTGCACAAACTTTATCAGTGTTAATTAATAACCCCAATAACCCCAATAAAATTCCAGAATAGATCACTGAAGGTATATATCTCCTAACAAAAACGGGTGAAATACACGATCCAAATCATTATAGGCTAATATCATGTCTGTCCACCGCATATAAATTGATCATGTCTGTCCTGACGAACTGTACTTACAACATTCTTCCACTGGAACAGAAGGGATGTCGAAAATGTTGATATGGTTGTAAAGATCAACTACTAATAAATAAAATGATCAAGGAAAATTGCAGGAAAATGGTAGAAATCTCAGCATAGCTTACATAGATTATCTTAGAAGCTTTAGAAGTGTGCCACACTTTTGGATCCTTAAGGCTTTTCAAAATTACACAGCCTCTTCGGTGATAGTAAATTTCCTTAAATATAGCATGGAACTGTGGAAAAGTCAAATTATACCTAAATCACACCAAAGGAACAGCCACTTCCATTTGTTTGAATCTTTCAAGGAGACTCCTTGTCGCCCCTTCTGTCCTTAAAATAAAAAAGAAAGTATTTAATCACCTATTCTATATGGATGATGTCAAACTCTTTACTAAAGATGACAATGAGATGAACGGTAATAGTGTAAAATGTTTCAGTGATCACATCGGTATGGATTTCAGATTAGATAAATGCGCAAATGTAACATTCAAGAAAGGGGGAATTACAGAAACACACTCAATAGATCTAGATTTAGTCACAATGATTAAGGAAAGCCTATCTAGGAATCAGCGAAGGGTATGGAATACAACATACCCAAATGAAGGAGAATGTAAGAAACGAATACTACAGTATGTGTGTGCGTCTGCTGCTAAATACCGAGTTGGATTTACAAAACAGAATATCATCCATAAGCACTTTGACTGTCCCTATGGTGCAATACAGTTTCAACATCCTTGAATGAACTATAGCTGACATTAAGCGAATGGATGTTAAAACGAAAAAGCTCACTTGCCACCGCATGCATAATCCTAAGGCTGGTGTTGATCGTCTGTATGTGTCCAGATCCGAAGGAGGCACATGATTAATTCAACTTGAATTGTCTTTCAAAACCACAAAAATCGGCTTCAAAGATGCCTGGAAACTACAGAATACTGAAAGATTATATGTACCAAAGAACATAAAAGAAATAAGAAACTTAATTGACTAATAAAGGAATTCAAAAGGGAATTTCAAGGGGGTGAAGAAATGTAAATAAACCTAGAAAGAAAGCAAAAGTAAATGCAACGTACCAAATTCAGAAACGATGGAAAGATAAGCCTGTTCATGGACAATATTCTGTCCGTACCAAACAAGCTGATATAGACAAACCCTCTAATTTTCAGTGGTTATGTAGAGAATGATTAAAATCTGAAACCGAAGGTTTTGTTCTTGCTGCACAGGATCAATTCTTGCTCAGTAGAAATTACCAAGCTCATATACTGAAAGATTGTGTTAACCCGAAATGCAGATTCTGTGATAAATATCCAGAAACAATTGATAATCTTGTATCAGGTTGCACAGTGTTAGCACCCACTGAATATAAAACTCGACACGATAGAGTGGGTCAATATCTGCACTGAAAAATATACAAATTTTACAGGAAGGAAACTGCATGAAACTGGTATCAACATCAGCCAGACCTGTTTATAGAGATAGGACCTGTAACAATTTTATGGGACTTTACAATTCACACTGACAGAACAATCAAAACTAGTCGTCCAGACATTGTGATCAGTTAAAATAATAATAATAATAATAATAATAATAATAATAATAGAAGTAGAAGAAGAAAAAATAGATAGATAGATAGATAGATAGATAGATAATGTTGATAGAAACTGAAAAATAACTGCGAACGCCAACAAATACAAATCTATATGTAGGAGAATAATGGTTGATGGGCCTACGGTCACGTTACATTGAAACAACGATTCTCGTTCGGTCAAAAATTTAAGCAACATCGAGCTTGATCAATAACTAGATGGGTGACCGTTTACCAAAGACATCATGTTCTATAAGTTAAGAAAATCTAACGACAACATGAAAGACTCCCGCACATTGTAGCAAACTACCCTCTTTCCGTTCGTATACCATCGGTGAGATGTAAGTTCCACTGGAGCAATGTCTACTTTGTGGAACCGACTCCCAAGAGGATGCTTCCCCGATGACTACAATCTTCTGTTCAAATCTAGGATTAACCGTTTTTCTCCACATATTCCCATAAACTGTTTCTTACTTTGTAACCCGCTTCCTTGATTTTTTTAAAATTGGCAAAATTGGCATATTTTTGTTTATTGATTCTAAAAATAAAGCGGAAAGAAGATAATCAATATTTTCGGTAGGGTTATGCTTTTTATCTTATTTTAAGCAATTAATCTGTTTATGGAGAAATTGATGCGAATGAACGGACGGGACAAAACTGGTTTGTGAAATTTCGTATTGGATAGCTTTGACTAAATTATGCTCTATGGATAAATAGACCAGTTGCAGACGATCAAATGAAGACCTTAATTAGCAATAATTAACGCCATTCGATACAAGAGATATAATTAATCTTAACGTTATACAATGCGAAATCAGGCGTTAAAAATAATCTGAAAATCTTTGGCAGTATTTGTCATTATGATGTGTGTCATTCACATAATTTAAGCAAAAATTATCAACTGGATATAATTTCAATTATTTTATAATCAAAATTATAAAATAGTATTTTAGATGATTTAAAATCTTGACTTATTTATGAATGCTGCATTACATAATGACACGGAAACAAATCTAAAATGTTAAAGCTTCGTTTATCTATTCTGGGAATAAATAGCATGAATTTAAAAAGTTAGAAGAGATTGTTCAAAGAAAAGTGAATTCAATTGACCTGAACTTTTCACCAACTCCAAATTAACAACTGGATTAAAAACCTAAAAAAAGGAATTGTATATATTTCTTGTTTCCAACTGTTTATAGTTAAACTAAATGTTATTTAATATACTGCAATTTCGTAGATTGAAAAAAATGGAACTTAAAACTGTGCATGGTCAGATACTAGTTGTGATAAGGGTATTCCAACTTTGTGAATAAATGTTGAGATTGTGCATTATTATGAGTCAACATTGTTTAATATTTTTAAGATTATTTTTGATGACTTACTGCTCATAGCGAAATCTTTTTTACCAATGGAAATCATAATTTGAGTGTGGTCCATAGAATTGTCCATAGAAAGATCAAAAACTGGTCACGATGACCAGTCGGGGAATCACTTTTTACTATACTGGATGAGGAGCATCTTTTCTTTCTTCATTAATCAAGAATATTCCGCAGTTGTGCATGTGTGTAGAAGGAGTTGTAAGGAAACTTTTCGCAAATTTATGCTCGTTCCTTTATGCATAAATATCTAATAATAATGTTCAAATGATTTTGTGTCTATCATTCAAATATAGAGAGCATATAATTTATAGCTTTCATTCGCGTCTACAAATTATGTCAAATATGCAGCGCTGTGAATTTTAAATGCAACCGTTTGTATGTATTCGTACGGTGTACCAAACCTGACATGAGGTTGGTTTTCAAATTTTCCAGAGAATCCGTCTCTGGAAAATAAGTATTTGACCACCTTCAATTGTACACCTGTGACTGTTCGGGAGGCGCTCTTCAGAGAACAGATTCTCAGTGTTAAAAGAGAGTATGAGTTTTACTATAAAAGTAGAAGGCATATGAAATCATAAAAATTTCTCTAGAATTTAACACAATGCTAAATTCTTCAACGGTCAAAATTTAACATTTTACCGAAAATTCAACATTTCCTGTTTCTTCTAAATTTGACTTACCGGATTTTTTTCCCCACAAAATACGGTAGATTGGAATGAACATGTGTGCTTTATATTTGTCAGATAAACAAGCAGAACAACTTATGGAGTTTGAGGAATATCATAACTTGAAAGATTAAAGAAAAAAGAAAAAAATTAATACCATGAAATGATAAAACTCACTTACCGTAAATTTATCATTTTCTATCTGCGATATCGGAACAATGGTTCCCGACTGGTACTGCGACCAAATCTAAGATAATAAATATTAATAAAAAATCAAGCATTTATGTGTGCGTGTGCATGTGTGTTTATAAATGTGAATGTTTGCGTAAAACAAAGAAAGGTGGAGAAGATTAATCATTTCATATGCTGGTCAGAAAGACGTTCCATCACAACTAGGGGGTAACTTAATTAAACATTGACATTTCACAAGCTAATATATTCTGAAATAGCTCGAGAAATATACAGAAGAAAAGAACAATAAACATAAATATAGAAAAGAATAGAGAACCAATAAAATAGAAGGAACGGACAGAATTAAAGAAGAAAGAACAAATAAAATTCATAACAAGAATAAAATAGACGGAAGGCCGATAAAATATGAGATATTCGATTTCAAGAAAACAAAAATTAAATTAATAAAGAACAAATAGAAAGGAAGGTAGGTGGGTGGGGATAACTGTATAAAAAGAAGAAATTGATTTCAGGGTGAAAGTAAAACAGTGGGTAAAAGATTGAAAAATAAATTATTGGAGATATTGTGAAGAGAATATTAAATAACTGCTTCACAATAATAATTGCGCCAAAAAAGTGATTATCTGTATAGAATACTGTAAATTAAACTCACCTGGGTCTACCAACTATCGTGTAGTATTCAGTGAGTGCTTTCAAATAATCTTTGATTTCTTCTGGGATTTTTGGAGACGCCAGTTTTTCTTCCTCACAATCAACATAATGGACAGTTAGCATCACCACCAACAAAAACGTAATCAGATTTTTCTGCATGTTGACAATTTTGAATAAAATCTACTCGCAAAAAATGAAAGCATCGAAAATATGTTACAATGGGAGTTAAGGAAGAGAGAAAGATGTAAGTAAAAAAAAATGAAAGAGCAAGAATAAAAAGGAAGGCAAAGACACAAAGAAAGAAAAGAATTTATTCAAATGAACTAAGCATTATTTGAACAGATTGGAACAAATAACTAGAAATATATGTTGATGTAATAGACTTTAAAAGTCTACAGAATCAGGTACAATGGTTAATTTTCCAAATGGGGAAGAAATTGGTGTACATGGTTCTTGTCTAGAAGTGATTACTGACATCGTTCTTGGCAAAAAATGTTCGAGTTGGTGCATGCGAGAAACAGACAAATATATCGATCTATCTCAAAGATAGATAAATAGATTACCTCTTTAGGCAATACCATATATATACCGATATGTTATAGTGATTTTCCAAACATAGCTTAGATGTTGCACAAGGCCGAAATTAGGTGGGGGCACCCAGTGTGAATCGAACGCACTACTCAGTTGGAATTGTTCTAGCGAGACATACTTGCTAAACATTACACCACCTCGAGGTGCCCAATGGATATGTTTTATATTATATGAAAGCATATAAGTATTGTGTGCGTGCGTGCGTGTTTATTTAAATCCATGGATTTATTGTGAATGAGAAAATGAATTGTCTCTTAAATAATCAACTAATATAATACGTATAACGAATATAATAATGTTTTTCTTTTTCAGATAATTATATGTGTTTATATGTGTGTATGTGTATACATGCTATTAGCAGACTTCAAATTTTCAAAATGATTTTTTTCATTTCTTTGCTAAAAGCAAGGGATTTGTTGATTATGTATTGATATTGAAAAACATTAATCGTATTAAGAATTAAGGTGTCATATTTAAAGCAAAATTGTCTCTCTATCTGGACGTTTATGTTTTTACTGTTATTCTTTTTATTCCATAAATTGACAATATAGGACAGTGAAGATAAGTGTGTATAATTCTTTTATTCATGTGAGAATTAATACGTGAATTTAGAATTTAATGGTTGGAAATTGAGTACATAATAGAAAATTTATACCTAAATAAATAGCGAAATAGTAAGATAGTAATGTTTTCACTTCGTAAACATTTTAATATTTCTATATATTGTTTATAAGTTTCGAAATAAAAAAGAGAAACTTTAAACCCTCGTGAATCTATCATGTTCCAAATTTAATAAAACGTGAAATAAAGATCACAAGAATTTTATATCATAGCCGAAATTACGGCCAATTTTGATTAAAAGGCTCTAGCAAGAATTAGATTGTCACAGAATTAGAACCTAGATTTTCAATTCCGCTCCACTTGGAAATTTCAACGGCAGCTGCTAATAAATGGTCTTGATTAAAGTGCCAGGAACATCTTTGTTAACAGCAAATAAATACGTCAAATGATAACAGAGGTTATGAATAGAAGGAGTATTGTCGAGATACTCAGCATCAGAGAAATAAGTGAAGCATTTTCATCACATTGTATCATTTTCAGTTAAGCCTTATCCGATTTAAGCGGAAATGATACGGAACGTCATTAGTAAATAAAATAAAACTATGGAAATGTCATAATTTTCAATAAATTTGTGACAACTGAAATCTGGTTCAACGCAAGATAACATTGATACGACAGCATTACTAAAAGCAGTTCGAATGTTGAAGAGAGGGAAGAAATATTGGTAAAAAGCTTGCTGTCATTTGCACTACAATGAAAGCCAACAGTGAGAAAACTTTGTGAGTACAAATATAATTAAAAATGCAAAAAGTGGAAAAGAAAAAACAATCCTTATAATATCAGGGATTATAGAAAGTTTTCTAAAATAGAAACTACTTCAACTATTGCTAAGCACAATAAATCCATTGAGACTTCTGTATAAAGTCGCTATCACTTGGTTTTGGAGTAACAATAATAGTAAGAAACAACAACAACAACAACAATAATAATAATAATAATAATAATAATAATGACAACACCTTTCAAATTAGAGTAATGAAAATGATTACAGTAGGCAAATAAAAGAGATTGGTAGAAATCTATCTAACTCGTGCTTACCTGGAAATATGATGAAGGTTTGATTCAGTGCGAAAATATTTTACATTCCAACGTGAGATCTGTTCTATATATATATATATATATATATATACATCGACCGGAAGTAAGTTTCCTACCACACAGGACTAACTTAAGTCATTAATATTCCAGCCATGCAAAGAAAATGGAAAACTGCCCCCAATTTAACAGAACTGGGGAATAGGACAAGAACCATCACAGTCACGATCATATCCCTAGATGATTTTTAAAATAATACTATAAATAATATGATGAGCAAATGTACGACAAGTAGGCACTTAGGAACCGATGGCTGATTCAAAGGCGTGAAAATAATAAGTTATTATTACTGTAGGTGTAAAGAATAGATTATATATGTGAGTGGGTGGATAATTTTAGTGATATTCACTTGTATTCGTGTATATGTTTATTACTTTGCATACAGATATATATTATAACTGAAGGATCGAAAGCATGTCACATGTTTGCAGTTACCGAAAAAATGTTCATTTAGGATGGATGCACGTACGGCATAGTTTTGCACGTAACTTTAGTCACAAAAGTCATGTGCACTTCGCCAAGAAAATATTATATATATATATATATATATATATGTGTGTGTGTGTGTGTGTTCTGTAAAATTCAAAACATAATGTTTACACACATACTATACATAGACAGAAAAGGACTAATCTATATTTTATAATGTTTATTAATATTGAACATTTTAATGAAAATTAATGACCCGTCGGTTTTCGTTGACTTAAAGTAGTATAGCGTGTGTGTCTGAAGAAAAAGGAGAATAATTTGAAAAATAATAATTTCTTTAATAAATGACTCGAATGGGTCAAAATTACCAGAGTCAAATTGTAAAATTGTCAGATTGTTGCAAAGTTTCCCGAAGAAGTGGCAATTGCTGTTAATTTTTTAAAATAAAGAATAAAATTAGCAATATACGTAGGACATCAAATTTGAGAACATTTCTGTTAATCCACACCAGACGATAATTTTCATAATATTAATAGATATATTTGGTTTGTTAGTTTTCCTACCAAAAAACAGGGTTTAGGGATTAGGGGTTTTGTAGTAAGGTCTAAAGAAAAAGACCTAAAACTAAAGACTAAATGTAGAAATAAACAGCGAATGTAACAACGTAAAAAAACAATTTCTGAAAATATTAATCACTTGGAATTTGAATTTGAATGGAATTGTATTTAATTTAATATTTAAATCACTCAGCTTGATTTTTCTCTGATCAATTGTTTTGTGAGTCTGATAGCGAAATCCAGCAGCATAAATATATTTTATTAAGAGATAAATTAATGTTAAAATGGGTTTTTAAAACATATTTTCAGAGAACTTTAACTAGAAAACTTCGTTAATTATTTTTCAAGTATTCACTCTTTTTTCTTATAAACTATGTAAGAGGATTGATGCTACCCAGTTGACTATTTTCGCAGAAGGCCACAGGTATAGGTCACCCGGTGATAATAAAATGATCAACCAGACTGGCTCACTAAACATTACCCAACTCGGAGGCCCCTATTTATCAAAAAGTAAACATACAGAACAATAATACAATCATTATTTGTCAGTTTCTATCAAATGACGTAATCCTTTGAAAGAGAATGACATAGATTGAAGATTTGCCATTTTAACAACGTTGTCATTTCTGAAGTCCCTGATCATTTATGAATTTCTTCCGAGAACAATCATATTGGACAATGGTCGCTAGTGTGGCAGAAATTATGCGTAGTTCGATGATTGGAGAAATCGCACATTGTAGTGTTAAACAGTCTTCCAACAGTGATAAGCTCCAAAATCAAGAAAAATGACGTTCTCTGAACACAACTAGCGTTTTGATTTGATTATAGTGATATACCTTTATCCACTATTGATTGCACGTCAAGTTTACATACAGATATCACATTTAATCACTTTCTCGCGTTTACTTTTTCTTAATGGATCCAGCATCTTAGTTTTGATTTTAAAGACTGAATGATTTGGATGAATGCAATTAAAAATGCTACACCGTCTTTCGGTTGACCGACTATAAATTGACTTTCATTTCTCAAGTACAATTTTTTTTCTAGCACCAGCCAATAATCGTTCACTTTGAGGCCACGTTGAAACTTTGAGAACTACACATTTATAACTACTACTACTACTACTCGCGAGAAATCATTTTTCTGACATTATTCATGGGAATT